>CANTUQ010000103.1:1200000-1800000 GCA_947683425.1 Excoecaria cochinchinensis | reverse complement strand
ATAGGGCGTACGCGGTTGAGTAAATGTGAAAACTGATCATGTATGCTGAAATTATATGGAAATGTAAACAATTTCGTGAAATAGAGTGAATATTATTCTTTTCATTTTTGTCATTTTCTGGTTCTGCATTAAAAAGAAATGTAACACTAAAAGAAATACATATGTAAGCTAAGCTAAGTCCTGCTACTGCTCTCGCCGACCAGTTGCTTGAGCCCTCGTGTCCTGTTATCAGATGCTGGACTAAGGATCCACTTCTTGTATTCGCTAGTTGAAGACATAGATTGATTGCCGAACCTCGGAATAACAGTCTTCACTGGTAGTTTGCCCCACAGCTCATGATACCTTGAGGCGAACGCAGCCGAAAGAGCTCCTCCCCGGAAAGATAAGGGAACCCTCACCACATCCTGGGTTATCCCGAGCTGACGCGTACATCGAGAACTGATGCAGAAGGTGGCTCGACGGAGCCCACAGAGGGGAACACACCCCGATGGCCCATCAATGACCACATGAGACAATGGGAGCGCCAGGCAGACGTAAAATAGATATCGTCATCTGATAGGTCGCCAAATCTGTTAATTCCTTCACCAGTGGTGGCACACCCATACAGTCGTCGACGCGGAAGGAAATGGCTCGGCGAGTACTGTGGGGTAACTCGATGAGGTGGCTAGGACAGCATCCTTAGTTTCTCTTGCAGCCAAATCTGAAAAATAAAAGAAAAAGAAAAGAAAAAGAAAAAAAAAAAGAAAAAGAAAAAAAGAAAAGAAAAAAAAGCCGCTGGAGTAAGTAGGGTTTACTTCAGGCAAAAATAAGGCACAGGGTTGTGTGAAAATCCGAAAGGACGCACCTCCCGCTAAGAAAAGCTAGTGTGAAAATCCATAAGGGACGCACTACCTTTAAAATAATGACGTACCTGGAGCAATAAGGGACTGCCGGTAAAAGTGGTAGTGGATCCAGAGCTCACAGCGTCCAAGCCCAGAATGGTCTCAACCAGAATAAGTGGTAAGGGTGATAATCCCAGGTGAAAGTCGCTCAGAACTCCGAACAAGCGAGGGTCACCTGTTAGACCCCCTGGGACAACAGTGAGGAAGTTCACCATGCAAAACAGAAATACGTTGCTTACCCGGTAAGTGGGGATGTCAGTAAACTGATCCAGAGCCTCGATCAGTGGCCCCTGGGCAAAGGAAGAACCCGGAGAAATCAGCCGAACGGCCTCAGAGGAAGGTACGCCCAGGGCCATAGCTATGTCCTGGGTCTGGAGTAGGCTGTAGCGGGGGACGCAAGGCAGAGCGCTAGGAGGGAACCAGGCTCCAAGAATGGCAGCTAACTCTTCAGGCAAGGGGCACAATTCCTGGTAGGTGAACCGGAAGACGTGAAACCGGGGGTTCCAGAAGTGGGTCGCCACCAGAAGGAGGTTCTGATCAACTTTGACCCGGCATAGGTATTTCAGCCCAGATAGAGAGGAAAGGGTGCCTTCTTCCCAAGTGTGCTTGTCATCTAAGATACGGTGCATTCTTTGGGCTAGAGAGGAAGACATGCTAAGAAAGATGAAAGGCTCAAGATGTCGGAAAATGAAGAGACACAAGAGGAGCAAAATTTTGTACGAATTTATAGGAAGGTGACACCGACGGCCTACCCACCTCTCCTAAGAGACGGCCTGCCCGTCGGTAAAGATCCACATGGCAGAAGCATACGTCAGCATTGCATTCATCACGCGCATTAATTCGCATTTATTGAGGGACAGACGGTCAGCCCGTCGGTCGCTCCTACAGACGCCCAGCCCGTCGGTCACGAAACTCTATATAAGGGCAAGTGACAGACGGACCAGCAGCGCTGTCACTTTCATTCTTCCTCTCAAAAACGGTTCTTTAAGCGTTTTTTCTTCATTTTCAAGCCTTCTTTCTCATTTTCTTTGCAATTTCTTCATCTTTTTGCGTTCTCCACCTACCGGACGCTCAGACTTTCATTTTTTCTTCAGTTTTTCTACACTCTTCGCGACTACAAGTAAGTAAAATAACTATTTTTTTATTAGTTCAATTTATTTTTTTTTTCATTTCTTCTTCCTTTAGCCTTAGAAATGATTAGAATGCTTTAGATGCCTTAGAAATTTAGGGAGAATGCTGCCCGTTTTCTTTATTTATTTATTTCTTTATTATTTTTATGGTGCAATTAATCTGAACCTTTGCATGATCACATAAGAATAGAATTTTCCTATACCTTTATTGCTTTAGAATTAGACTTTTTAGCGCACTATTCTGTGTTGTTGAGACCTGAGGCCGTTATGTTGTGTTGTTGGGGACACACTCTTGCCGGGGTGCGTCCCATTACAGTATTACCAGGCAGAGATTTGCACAGGCAGAGATTTGCACAGGCCATGGGGCTCCCTATAGAGGAAGGGGTCGAGATCCCACGGCGAGCGGTGAGACGGCCCACTGGGCGGCCATTGCCCTACCGGGAGTGCTATATTATCATGATACAGCGAAGAGCACCGTACTGGTGTCTCAGGCACTCCGATATTTGCACAGAGTGCTATCCAGTTCGTACCTTGGTCGAGCTGGTAATCCAAGGTCGCTTAATGCGGCCGAGATCTGGAGCCTCTGGGCTATGGTGGCAGGCCAGTGCCTCAGCAGAGGATTGACACCGGTGGTGATAGTGGGAAGAGTCATCACCAGGTTGCTTTTGAGGTTGGGAGTTGCCCCAGACAGGCTGAGAGGCCCCCTGGATGAGGTGATACACGTAGATGCCGCAGTAGCAGTGCAGATGGGGATGATCTCGCCGATATCGGGGCAGGCAGAGGCCTATAGAGTGCTGTCCATTCACGAGACCCAGCAGATGTTCTCACTTCCACCCTTGGGTCCAGATCCGGACCACCCAGAGCAGCAGCCTCCTCAGCTTGAGCATCAGCCTCCACAGCCCGAGCCCGAGCCATAGCAATAGCCTCTGCAGCCTCCCCAGCCTCAGCTTCAGACCGTGCCACCGCCACCACAGCAGGAGCAGCCCAGGACCCCGTCGGATTTCGACATGGAGTTTACTATGGATGAGCTCTTTGCCGCTTCACTAACATCCAGAGCACCGACTCCTGTCCCGTCGCCGGGTATCAGGGTGCAGAGGACTACCCACGGGCCCCCCGAGAGGTATCATCTATATTCTCGAGGTGACCCAGGGGCATCCACCTCCGCGGCACCGCCGCCAGAGCCACCACAGCAGCAGCCAGCATTGCCTGACTTCTCTCAGCTCCTCACGTCTATGTTCACGGCCTTAGAGCGACAACAGGATAAGAGGGACAGAGCTATACATGAGAGGTTAGACCGCCAGCAGGCTACTATTCAGGAGCAGTCCCAGTCAATAAGGCGGTTAGCCCAGGAGCAGGCCGGTTACATCAAGCACACAGCGCGGGAGTAGGCTCGAGTCATAGAGGCCTTCAGAGATGAGCAGGCAAGGCTGATCGAGTAGGTTGCCTAGGGTCAGAGGGAGCTTAGGCAGCAGCTCGCTCATGATTTGAGGGCGTCTCAGGACCAGGCGTCTCAGAGGGTTGATATGACCCTACAGATGATCGACGAGTCACTCGAATCTCTGAGATCTCGGGTCCAGGAGATAGAGGGGATCCTCCCACCCTTGTCTCAGACCATGAGGGAGTTCAGAGAGTAGATAGAGCAGCGCCTAGAGCAAATGAGGAAGGCCGCCAACGAGTAGACCATTCAGATGAGCCAGGCGTTCAAGAAGCTAGGAGGCACAGTATCAGAGTCCTTAGGGTTCATGAGGACTTGCACCCAGCCTTTCTTGGATGGCTATGCTCAGATCCGATTCAGGCAAACCCACAATGCTGGGGCAGGACCCTCCATGGCTCAGCCTCCACCTCCGGCACAGCCAGCTCCGCCTCCACCTCCGCCAGGGACAGTGCACATATCAGATGATGAGGATCCTAATGAGCCCTCTGACTACACACCCCTTTGATGTTCAGGGAGTCATATTTTCATATTTTTGTACATTTTCACTTTGTAGATACATTGTACGAAAATAGATATTTCTAGTGAAAAACTTTTGTTTTCAAGATTTATGCATTTATGCAGTTATTTATGATTAATTCATATTACAGATGAATATATGCTTTCACATTTGCTCATATTCCAAAATAAGGAAAACAAAAAAATGGTGAAAAATGATGAATAACAACTCAATAAGAAAGAATATAAATGAAACATGGCATAGCAGATAAAGCAAAATCACGCCATTAATAGACAGGTTAAAAGATGACAACTCAAACATGAACTAACAAAGCCTTTTATCACACAGGTGCAGAGAAACATCGATCCAAACACAGGCATCGATTAAAAAGTCCGAACGAGGGCACCTAAGATTCATTTTTTGGAACGAGGAACCCAACGAGGTCTCCTCCTCTTCACATCGGGTTTATAGCCAGAGAGCGCTACATCTCTTAAACCCTGAGCAAGCCGAGACGAGGCCAGCAGAAGTCAAAGCTGCAGTTAGAAAAACACTGCTCTTCACATCGAGCTTGTAGTCAGAGAGTGCTACATCTCAGAAACCCCGTGCAGACCGAGATGAGGCTAGCAGAACACTCGTGGTAGAACAGACCGCAGACCGAGATTGTAACCAGAGAGTGCTGCATCTCACAGTTCACGTGACAGCCAGAGTGTGCTACGCACCTTGCAGACCAGATGGGGGTTGGCAGGGGAGCTTCAGATCGAAGCTGCAGTTAGAGAAACACTGCTCTTCACACCGAGATTGTAGTCAGAGAGTGCTAAATCTCACAGTTCGCACGGCAGCCAGAAGTGCTATGCACCTTGCAGACCAGATGGGGGTTAGCAGGGGAACTTCAGATCGAAGCTGCAGTTAGAGAAACACTGCTCTTCACACCGAGATTGTAGTCACAAAGTGCTACATCTCATAGTTCGCGCGGCAGCCAGAGAGTGCTACGCACCTTACAAACCAGATGGGAGTTAGCAGGGGAACTTCAGATCGAAGCTACAGTTAGAGAAACACTGCTCTTCACACCGAGATTGCAGTCAGAGAGTGCTACATCTCATAGTTCACGCGGCAGTTAGAGAGTCCTACGCACCTTGCAGATCGGATGGGGGTTAGCAGGGGAACTTCAGATGAAGCTGTGGTTAGAGAAACACCACTCTTCACATTCGGGATTGTGGCTAGAGAATGCTACATCTCACCAACACCTACAGGTTGAGATGAGACCGATAGGGGTATCATTGCATCGCCGAACAAACCGAGATGAGGTCTACCCGGCAAAAGGCACGGAAAGTAAGAACCATCGCTGGTACGCCTTCTTTCTTTCTGTCCTTTCTTTGAGTTTTGGCTTATCTAGGCACTTGTGCACTAGTTTCCCCAAAACTGGGGGCAACTGTAAGCACCGTGTCCCGGAGCAGTCCGGATCAGAGATTACCCTATGATGAAATCAGTATCCGAGCCTGTATAAATGGTTTCGATTTGGAGGTTTTAGTCCCATGCTCCACGAAAAATGAGTCTTTTCACCTTTCGTAGGCAGAGGGGGAGAAAATAGGGAATTTTCGAGTCAAAAAGGTATATTTTCCTCCACAGACGGCCAGCCCGTCTATGAGGGCCAGCCCGTCGCTTAGGGTCACAGACAGCCTGTGGTATTTTCTGACTGTGACGCGCGGCGGACCCGCGTGGGCACCCCTTGACCGCCCGCTTGAGGGCGATCGGGCATTTGAGGTCCGTTGACAACTTGTAACGAATTACAAGTGCGTCTATTTTGGGCAACAAGGAGGTTTCATGGAGTCGCCACCCAATAAAACATTGGGAAAGTTTCTCTCGCCTCGGAGAGCCTAAGATAGCGCTTTCATCCATTTTGGGCAAGCCGAAGGGGTTTTGCAGGGTAAACCTCTTGCCCAAAGGAGCCTAGGATTTGTTAGGTCATAGAGCATAAGAAGGGTCTTGGAGGGTAAACCTCTCGCCTCCTTAAGTCCAAAGACAACGCTTTTATCCATTTTGGGCAAGCCAAATGGGTCTCGGAGGTTAAACCTCTCGAACAAAGGAGCCTAGGATTAATGTCTAAGTCTCGTGACACAAGAGGTGTCTTGGATGGTAAACCTCTAGCCTCTTTGAGCCCAAAGACCAGAGAATGGGTTCGAGACTTCGCATCTATTTCTACCTTGATTAATTTTATAATTTGGCTTTGAGTTTATTAACTCGCTCTCTCTCCACACGATGCAATTTTAATTTAAAAGCCCAAATATTCACATTGAAAGCAGTAAGATAAACATATCAAAAATAACATCAAAGATAACTTACAATAATACCAGGAGCGGAATACAACTCCCATTTGAAAGTGCAAACATACATAAAATCGGGAAATTTATTAATTATGAGGACTTTGGTCCCCGCATGCACAATTAAAGAAAACATTTTGGATGTGATGATTTATTTGGGATGAAAATTAGGACATTGGTCCCATTTATTATGAAAAATCCAAATTAATTTATTAGAAATATTTGTGTGGTTTTTATTCATGCGTGCATAAAAAAAAACATTTTATTCAACGAATATATACAAGGAAATATAAATAAAATGAGAATTGATAATGTGCAATGAAAATACCAAACTCCGCATATCATCCTTCTCGTGCATTGGTGCTCAAATGAGAATAAAACAATGATTTAAAACCAAAATAAAATAGAAGAGATTCATGTTAGAAATTAACCCAAAGAGATGAGATGACATAAAAGATAATATGTATAATGACCATATAACATGCCTAAGATACTATAACATGCATAAAAATAATTATGATGCAATTTAACAAGCATAAAGTGAGATAACATCATGGCAAATGCAATTTATTAATAATGGTGATTAACATGCATGAAAGATTAGTGACGATCAATTTTAATACTCCTAAGATGTGTATGAAAACGTAACATAAGAGTAATAAAACTTAACATGCATAATAAAGCCTAAAATAATATCTAACATAAAAGGTATAAGAAAATAAATTTGAAATTTAACATACATGCAAGATATGAACAATGACATTAATGGTAATAATGATACTAATACCTAATGACATCAATAAATGAGTGTAACACAAATTATAATAATAAAACTAGCATTTAATGATAGCAATAAACAAGTCTAATAAAAATTTTAATGATAATTAACACATGCAAACACAATAATCATCATAATATAACATAAAGAGATCAAAGATATTAACAAACTAAATTAAACATGCATAATGACATAAAAATAAACACCTTGACATGAAAATGATATGATAAATTTGAAAGAATTAACTTGTTAAATAAATAATTGAAGATAAAAAAAGAATGAATATGGAGACTAAGAGAATTTACATGTTTAATATGTTAATTGGAAGCAAAAAGAAATGAAATTAACAAGAGAATTAATGAGTAAAACCCAGAATAATTACCCTCAAATTCAGTTTTGAAGAATTGAAGGTAGAAGTATTGAATTCCTTGTCTTCTCTTGTGAAAATGCTTAGAAAATAGCTTGAAAACTTGAAGAAAAACTCTTGGAAACAAGTGTGTAAGATGGATTTTTTCTCTCAACTCAAAAACTCCAAAATTCAGTTTTTTCCTCTCTAAATGTTCTTAGTTCGTCCCCCCCACCAATCTGAATTTTTCTAGTGTTGTAACCCTCAAAAACTACCCAAAACCACCCAAAAACCGTTAAAAAACGTTAAAAAATGAGTGGGGGTCGAAAATGGGCGAAAATGGGGCCAAAATGGGGCATAACTGCCGAAAATCGGCGTCAAACATGCGCCTCACGCACGTTTCCGCGCGCTGATGTGCGGAGCGAGCGACGCCCAAGGCGTCGGAGCGGGCGCGCTCCGCGCACGCACATTAGCAACGCCCAAGATCCGTCGCCTTTCCATCGCGATTATTTACCCCTCATTTTTATCACCATTTTTTCATCATTTTTCACACCTTTTTTTTTTAAATAAAATACCCTCAACTTAAAACACACTTTTTCTTCTCCAAAATAATTTAAAAAATATTTTTAAAACATTTTTAAAATACAATTTTTACTCATCGAAAAGACAAGGAAAATCACTTCCGAACTCCAATCTTTTTGCCTATAAGCCGGCATAGCTAAATTTCATCATCGGGTAATCCTGATCAAGGCTACTCGGGACCCGGTGTCTACAGTTGCCCCCAATTTTGGGGAGGCTAGTGCATGGGTGCCTAGGTGAGCTAAAATTCAGGAAAAGGAAAGAAACGCGTACCTGAAGCGGCGATCTTCCTGTTGGATGGAGTTATGATGATTGTTGTTGCCGTGTTATAGGCAGGCTATCTTTTGGTTGTAACTGGTGACGTCGTGGTCGTGCTAACCTCTTGTGGGTAATGCCGCCATCGTGCTAACTGCTGTGAAATTGGTAGTGCCGTGGTCGTGCCATCCTCTTGTGGGTAGTGCCGCCATCGTGCTAACCGCTGTGAATTGGTAGTGCCGTGGTCGTGCTAACCTCTTATGGGTAGTGCCGCCATCGTGCTAACCACTGTGAATTGGTAGTGCCGTGGTAGTGCTAACCTCTTGTGGGTAGTGCCGCCATCGTGCTAATCTCTTATGGGTAGTGCCGCCATCATGCTAACCGCTGTGAATTGGTAGTGCCGTGGTCGTGCCAACCTCTTGTGGGTTGATAGTGTCGTGGTCGTGCTAACCTCTTGTGGGTAGTGCCGCCACCGTGCTAACCTCTGTGAATTTTTGAGCTGTGCTCCTTTAGATGCTTGGACTGGTGTTGTCACTCGGCTTTTGTTGGTGTTCCCCACCGATTTCTCCTGCAAGATTGTATGCATTGGAATATACAAGAAATCACGTGTGCATGATATGGAATGCAAATGCTTGCAAAAATATATAGATTGTGCCCTAGGTGGTCCAAGTTTTGCTGAAGTTGTAGCTTGTCTGCTCTACCATGCCCCCTGAATCCTGAGGATCATCGACAAGTTTTTTGAAAGAGATGTCCGGTGTATATCCTTTGCCCCCCTGGTCAATGATCATTTACCCAGGATTCAAGTTTTGTGTTGTGTGTTAACTGATTGAAATTGGATTATCTGAAGTAACGCCGCCTTATCGCTCCGGGCATTGAACGTCATTATTTTAAAGGTAGTGCGTCCCTTGTGGATTTTCACACTAGCTTTTCTTTGCGGGAAATGTGTCCCTTAGGGGATTTTCACACAACCATTTGCCTAATTTTTGCCTGGAATGGACCCAACCCAATCCAGCAGCTTTTGTTCATTTTATATTTATATTTTGTTTTTGTAGGGCGGACTGCCTGTTTCCAGGTTTTCACCCTGCCCTTTGGCCTAACTTTTGCTTAGAGAGCCAGTTACGGTTTTCATCTCTAACGGCCTTCTGTTTTTATTTATTTTTTTTAGAGAAGGTTATCATCAAAGCTTCAGTTAAGAGCAAAAACACATATCCAATGAAGGACTGAGCAATAATCAATTGGTATATTTCTTTTTAAGACAGAACTGAAAGATCAATAAAAATATATTCTTTTATTCATTGCAAAATTGTGTACATTTCTATATGATTTCATCATACATGATTTTCATTTGACAAGAATTCAAAAGCATATGACTACACCTAATCTCGGAGTGGATTTTGCCAGCATCAAACTCTTGTTATCAATCGGCCCTCTCGGGTTTTCTCGATTGAATATTTTCTCTTGGCCCTTAATTTTTGCCCAGGATGCCTTTTTTCAGTTTTCACCCTGACAGGGCGCGCAATTTTAGCAAGGCTGCCTTTTTTCGGTTTTCGACCCGTGGGGCATTTATTCTCTTTTTATTTTTTATTTTTTTGATCTTTAGCCATGGAACCTTTTAAGTCTATCGACATTGACCGGGTCCTTGAACTCATTCCCATCACTGTCTGCTAAAATTGCTGCTCCTTTTGTTAGCAACTTTTTCAAAATGAATAGACCTTCCCAGGTTGGTCTGAATTTTTCGGGTATGTCTGGCACTCCCGGTCTCATCATCTTAAAGACCAAATCCCCCTCCTTCAACGGATGCTTTCGTACTTTCTTGCAAAATGACCGAGCCAGCCTCTTTTGATAAACTTTGTTGTGGTAATAGGCTTGTAACCTGTCTTCATCCAACAGATTTAGCTGTGACAAACGTTGTTGTGCCCATTCTGCTTCAGGACTCTCAACTTCCATGACTACCCTCAATGATTTTAGCTCAATTTCAACCGGCAGGACTGCTTCAGTTCCATATACCAGAGAGAATGGTGTTGCCCCCGTAGAGGTTCTGGCTGTTGTTCTATAACCCCAAAGTGCGAAGGGTAGCTTTTCTGCCCAATCCTTGTAGTTCTGAACCATCTTGGCCAAAATTCTCTTCACATTCTTATTCGCTGCTTCAACTTCACCATTTTCTTGAGGACGGTAAGGAGAAGAGTTATGATGTTGGATCCCATATTTCTGGAGCATCTGTTTAGTCTCTGCCAGGAATTGCACCCCATTATCAGACACAATGTGATGTGGTAGACCATATCTGCATATCAAATTTCGCTCAATAAACTTAGTCATATCCCTTGCATTAACCTTTTTGAAAGATTCAACCTCAACCCACTTCGTGAAGTAGTCAATGGCAACTATGATGAATCTATGCCCATTAGAAGCCGTAGGATGGATTTTGCCTATGATGTCTATTCCCCACGCTGCAAATGGCCATGGAGATGTTAAGTTATGCAACTCTGAAACTGGTACATGCCTCAAATTCGCGTACTATTGGCATAACTGGCATTGCTTCACAAATTTTGAACAATCTGTATCCATTGTGAGCCAATAAAACCCTTGGCGCATGATCTTCTTTGCTAAGGCTAAGCCATTCATGTGAGCTCTACAAACCCCGGTATGAACCTCTTCCATAACTCTTTTAGCTTCTTTCTCTGCCAGACATCTTAACTGGATACCATCAGCTCGCCTTTTGTACAAAGTGCCATTAACACTGATGAACTGAGTGGATAACTGCCTGATCATTCTTTGGTCCTTCTCAGTGGCTTCCTCTGGAAAGACTGATCTCTCTAAATAATTCTGAATGTCATAATACCATGGATTTCCATCAGTGGCCTCAATGTCCATCACCTGTTCAGCTTCAAAGCAAGGTCTTTCCGAACTATAAATCAGCATGGGTTTCATCGCAACTCCTATTGGGTTATCCCACATAGACACTAATGTTGCTAGAGCATCGGCTAACTGATTTTCGTGTATGGGGATGAAGTGAAAAGTGCAAATCTCAAATTGGCTGCTCAACGTTCTCAAGTACTTTACATAAGGCAACAACCTTTCTTCCTTGACTGACCACTCCCTTCTGATCTGATGAATTACCAAGGAAGAATCTCCGAATACTTCTGCGGTCTTTGCCCCTAGAGCGAGTAATGCTTCCAATCCAAAGATGCAAGCTTCGTATTCTGCTTCATTATTGGTAGCCTTATACCTCAGCTTCTTAGCTAATGGTAGCCTTTTACCATCTGGGGTCGTAAGAATAACTCCTACGCCTGCTCCCTTATTATTGACTGCTCCATCAAAGAATAATTGCCACCCTTGCACTGCTATGGCCGTGACATCTTCATCTGGGAAGTTGTATTCAAACTGATCTCCCTCAATAGGATGCTCGGCTAAGAACTCCGCTACGGCTCTTCCCTTAATGGTTTTCCTGGTTATGTACTCAATGTCAAATTCCTGCAACAGCAGTAACCATCTTCCCATCTTCCCTAGTAGAGAGGGTGCTTCTTGGAGGTATCTGAGCGGATTATGTTTTGCAACCGTTTGTACCTTGAAGGAATGAAAGTAGTGTCGCAACTTCTTAGAAGCCCAGATAACTAAATCTTTTCCACCTCTACATATTTGGCTTCGTAAGGCAGGAATTTCTTGCTAAGATAGTAAACGGCAAACTCTACACCAAAATCATCTTCCTGAGACATCATAGCACCCACTGAGTTATCTTCCACAGCCAGGTACAGGATTAGTGTTTTGGCATGGCGTGGTGGTCTTAACACCGGAGGATTTAACAAATACTCCTTAATGGTGTCAAAGGCCAATTGACAGTCATCGTTCCATACCCCCGGCTGATTCTTCCTAAGAAGCTTGAAAATAGGCTCATATACTGAAGCTAGCTTGGCAATAAACCGGCTGATATACTGAAGCTTTCCTAGGAAACTTCTGACATCCTTCTCCTTCTTGTGCATCGGCATCTCTCTTATGGCTTTGACTTTATCAGGATCTACCTCAATTCCCCTCTGGCTTACTACATGGCCTAGCAACTTTCCTGATGTAACTCCAAAAATGCATTTCTTGGGGTTGAGGCGCAGATCATACTTGCTGATCCTTTGAAAGAACTTTTCTAAAGCCTCAAAGTGACCTTCTCTAGTAGCCGATTTAATCATCATGTCGTCGACATACACCTCTACTTCTTTATGGATTAAGTCATTGAGAACCTTGGTGGCCATCCTCTGATAAGTTGCTCCTTCATTTGTCAACCCAAAAGGCATAACTAGATAGGCGTATGTTCCCCACTCGGTGATGAAGGCTGTCTTAATCCGATCCATTATCTTGTTATGGATTTGATTGTACCCTGCGTACCCATCCACAAAGCTGTACATCATACAAGCAGCAGCACTATCTACTAGCACATCAATATGAGGCAGCGGGAAATCATCCTTAGGGCAAGCTTTGTTCAGGTCTCTATAGTAGACGCATACTCAAACCTTACTGTCTTTCTTAGCTACAGGAACCACGTTAGCTAACCATGTTGGGTATTGAACCTCTATCAGGAACTTAGCCTCAATCTGCTTATGGATCTCCTCTTTCACTTTCTGTGCCCATTCTGACCTAAGTCTCCGGAGTTTTTGCTTGACTGGTTTAAACTCTGGGTAAGTTGGGATGGCATGTTCGGCAACATCTCGATCTATTCCCGGCATATCCTCATAGGTCCAGGCAAAGACTTTTTCATATTTTTTTAATATTCTCTCAAATTTTATTCTCTCTTCAGGAGTTATGTCTAATGCTAGCAAAATTTCCTTTGGATTTTCCAAAGTTCCGAGATTAAATGCAGTTGTGCTAGTTGAATTAATATCAAAAATGAATGCATCATGGTTATGATCATGCGAAATGAAATCATCAGAGATATCATACAAGTAAGCAAAGTTATTCATCTCATTAACATAATTAGAAACATTAAGATTGTTCTCAAAGAGTTCTGGCATAAAAAGAGAAATCTAAATGACTATCAACTTCAGTCAACGCCGATGCTGCAGCCGACTGTGCTTTGGCTTCTTGATTTTGTGAAATCTTGAGATCTTCTATCTTTGGCTCTGGTTCCACTATCTTCTCCTTCCCTTTGAGCTTAGTGGCTAACATCTTATCAGTGACGATCTCTTCGGGCTCATCCCTATCCCAGATGCTGCATTGGGTCATAATCTCCTCGTCCCAAAAGTTCTCTACAGCTTTAGCAACTCCGATCTCCCAATCAAAGACATCATTGAAAATTTCAAATCCCGGGATGATCTTCTTGTCCACCCATTGCGGCTCTTCTTCTCCAGTGTGAGCACAAATCGATGATGATGGCACAAAGCTCTCCGAAATATGGGGAATCTTCTCTGATACTTTCTCCTTACTATACTCTCCTTTGTAGCCCAACCCTTTTCGGTTCTTCTGACCACGTGTAGTGATAGCATCCTGCCGCCCTTGTGACTCTTTTCCCAAACCAGCACCTGGGAGGAAGTGCATCTTCTTTAGCATGTTCGCCACTTGAGGGCTACCTTCTAAGCTTTGCTCTTTTCCAAGCACCGATACATGAAAGCCACTGAATGGCTGATTAGAGATCTCCAAGGTAGACACTTGGTTCTCTCTTCCTGCTTTAATGGTCACTACCTCTCCTTCATGAGGTACATTAATTATCTGGTGTAAGGTGGATGGCACTCCCCCTAACTTATGGAACCACGGTCTTCCAAGCAGGGCTGAGAAGTTTGCTGGAATCGGCAAGACTACAAAATCTGTTTCTGTCTCAATGGGCCCCGTCTTTACAATAGCTTTGAAAGTTCCCAATGCTTGCCTCCTGGAATTATCGTAGGCAGTGATGGTCAGGTCAGATTTGCTTAACATACTCTCATCCATCCTAAAGGCCTGAAGTGCCACCAAAGGGCAAACATTTATTGACGACCCATCATCAACCATGACGCAAGCAGTGTGTTTACCATTGATCTGTGCCTTGATGTATAAAGGTCGGTTGTGGTTGCGACCCTCTGTTGGTAGGTCTGCATCAGAAAAAACCAACTTCTCCCCGGATCCCCCCTTAACAAGGTCTAAAAGCTCGGATGGAGAGATTGTAGTTGCTACGGTGGATATACTCAATGCTTCAACTAACTTTTGTCGGTGAGAAGGGGACTGTCTCGAGAGGTCCCAAATAGATATCTGAGCTGTGGTCTTTTTTAGTTGCTTCACTATTGAATTTTCTTCCGGCTCCTTTTCTGCAATTGCTTGTGCTGGGTCTTGCTGCTTCTCAACTTCTGGAATGACCCTCCCACTTCTTGTTACTGCTTCTACTCTTTCTTCTTCCTCTGAATCCCACGGATCCATAAGCTCTCCATTTTTCTCATCTTCATCATCTCCACTCTCACTAGTGGACCAACAGTCTATTGTCGCCACGGAAACCCCTTCTCCATCCACTACAGGGCGAGTAATAGAGACATACTCATTTCCATATAGATCTTGCATCACGTACCACTTTGATAGGCTCGATCCAATCATAAAGACTGGAGGTCGCACTGCATTATAACCGGACTTCTTCTTGCTTTCTCTCTTCTCAGGATCGGTGATCTGCTTGTTGTCAATTAAATCTTGGACCCGATGCCTTAGCATTATACAATCATCCATCAAATGGCCGGTATGTTGGTGAAATGCGCAGTATTCATTCTCCTTGTGCCATGGCTGTCCCTAGGTCTTGGCCGGCCTACGTGATAGGGGTCGCAGTTTTCCTTCTTTTACTAGCCTTTTCAGCACCCATGATAAAGGCCTACCCAAGTTCGAGAAATATCTCTGACTTATGCCTGTTGCAGACACCTCAACAGTCTTCCCACCTCTGTTACCGCTGCTTGAACTTGTTGGCTTGGCTGTCCCCTAATTGTTGTATCCCTTCCTGGCATAGGACTCGCTGTTTGCCCTCTTGGCTAAATATTCTCCTTCTGCTTCTATGGTAATGTCCTTCAAGGACTCCCAATCCTTGAGTCCCTTCATTTTCAGTCCATCTCTCAAGTAAGGGCTGACATTTCGAATGAATAGCCGGATCTGATCAGAAGTGTCTGGTTTGCGTTTCATCTCCATAACCCAGTTTCTCCACCGAGTAAGGTACTCGTGGAAGGACTCCCCAGCCTTCTGTTGTAGCAACTCGAGATCTTTCAAAGTGACCTCCATCCGGGTACTGCAATCGTACTGCTTAAGGAACTCTTCGGTTAGCAAGTCCCAATCCTCCTTGGACCTCCTCTCAAGCCCATGGTACCAATCAATAGCAGCTCCTGTGAGACTCAAGCAGAAATACTCTATCTTTTGCTTTCTTGTTAAGGTCGTTCTGTTAATGACTAGCGAGTATTGCTTGATGTGTACGGCAGGGTCAGAGGTGACATCAAATTTGGGAATGTCCGGCATTTTGAAATTCTAGGGAATCAGGTCATCCCCATCCAGCTCTCGGTCTTCCGGGTTCATTCCTTTCCCCACAGTCATCATCCTTGCCATAGCCTCAAATCTCTCTTCTATTTTCCTCCACATTGCCTCATCCAGTTTTGGCGACTTCTCTTTAGCTACTGTACGCTCCTCTAGCTCATCTCCCCCAAACTCAGCTTCAGACCTAGGGCCCTCCCTGTGCTCAATAGGTGCAGGTACTCTTTGCTTAACAATAGATGGGTCAACCCCTGGTTGGTTAATTGCAGCAGGATGTTCTTCTCTAACAGCCTCTTGTTCAGCTGGTACTCGGATAGGGGTAGCAGCAGCTTGTTGCCCAGCTATTGTGGCGGCAAGATTGCCCATCATTGTAATCATTCGGGCTTCAAATTCCTCCATTCTCTTTCCTACCTCCTCAGCGATTATTGCCCGGGTTGCATCAGACTCATTTGATGGATTAGCCATGCTTACTTCTGTTGATAATTTGGAAGAAAACCCCACACTATTTTCTGAGATTGAATCTGAATTCTGATCTGACACTAACTCTGTTAACCCCAAAAGCGGCGTCCTTCTTAACCGTCCGTCGGGACCTCTAGACCACCCAGGAGAATCTATGATGGCTGAAATGCAAAAATTGTTAAGATGATGCATGATTAAAATGCAATGCATGCTCGTACTGATGCAACATAGACAAACACATGTAAGCAGATAGATCCTTCCAACCTTATATCTCCCACACACGTGGTAGTGCGGTCTCTTTCTTAGGTGGGCTTTATCCATGGATTAACGTGGAACCCAATGGACACGTATGGTGCGCGGTGAAAAACCGGCAGCATAACAGCTCCTATCTAATGTACATACGTATGGGTGTTTGGCCTTTATGTATTTGAACAATTCAATTTAACTAGGATGGGCCCACCGGGGCATGAAAGCCTTTGATGAAGACCATTTAATTAAATTGATTTCGTCCAGTATATGATGGCCCATATAGCAAGCACAGTATTATGGTACATTTCACTTAGTGGAAGTATCTATTGCCATTACATGAGCTTTAGTCATGGGGTGATGATATTTTTGGGTTACCCAAGCATGATCCCTGCCGACGGGTCTAGCTCATCATGAGCATAACGACCGATCGGGTCACCATTTGATATACCATAATGGTGCGAGACTTAGGCTGGTGATTATCCTTAACACTTCCCTAAATTGAGTGAAAATAGGGTCGTGCTTCAGGAACGCACCGGGGTTTGAAAAGGGACCAAACTAACTTAATCTAAGGCTCTAATGAGATGATATGCAATTTTGAGATAAAGCAAATTTCATAAACTAAAACTTAATTGTAAAAGTTAATCAAGGTATTTTCAAATTGAAGTCTCGAACTAGTTGTCCCCAGTGGAGTCGCCACTGTGACGCGCGCCGGACCCGCGTAGGCGCCCCTTGACCGCCCGCTTGAGGGCAATCGGGCATTTGAGGTCCGTTGACAACTTGTAACGAATTAAAAGTGCGTCTATTTTGGGCAACAAGGAGGTTTCATGGAGTCGCCACCCAATAAAATATTGGGAAAGTTTCTCTCACCTCGGAGAGCCTAAGACAGCGCTTTCATCCATTTTGGCCAAGCCGAAGGGGTCTTGGAGGGTAAACCTCTCGCCCAAAGGAGCCTAGGATTTGTTAGGTCATAGAGCATAAGAAGGGTCTTGGAGGGTAAACCTCTCGCCTCCTTAAGTCCAAAGACAACGCTTTTATCCATTTTGGGCAAGCCAAAGGGGTCTGGGAGGCTAAACCTCTCGCACAAAGGAGCCTAGGATTAATGTCTAAGTCTCGTGACACAAGAGGTGTCTTGGAGGGTAAACCTCTAGCCTCTTTGAGCCCAAAGACAAGAGAATGGGTTCGGGACTTCGCATCTATTTCTACCTTGATTAATTTTATAATTTGGCTTTGAGTTTATTAACTCGCTCTCTCTCCACACGATGCAATTTTAATTTAAAAGCGCAAATATTCACATTGAAAGTGGTAAGATAAACATATCAAAAATAACATCAAAGATAAATTACAATAATACTAGGAGCGGAATACAACTCCCATTTGAAAGTGCAAACATACATAAAACTGGGGAATTTATTAGTTATGAGGACTTTGGTCCCCGCATGCACAATTAAAGAAAACATTTTGGATGTGATGATTTATTTGGGATGAAAATTAGTACATTGGTCCCATTTATTATGAAAAATCCAAATTAATTTATTAGAAATATTTGTGTAGTTTTTATTCATGCGTGCATAAAAAAAACATTTTATTCAACGAATATATACAAGGAAATATAAATAAAATGAGAATTGAAAATGTGCAATGAAAATACCAAACTCCGCATATCATCCTTCTCGTGCATTGGTGCTCAAATGAGAATAAAACAATGATTTGCAACCAAAATAAAATAGAAGAGATTCATGTTAGAAATTAACCCAAAGAGATGAGATGACATAAAAGATAATATGTATAATGACCATATAACATGCCTAAGATACTATAACATGAATAAAAATAATTATGATGCAATTTAACAAGCATAAAGTGAGATAACATCATGGCAAATGCAATTTATTAATAATGGTGATTAACATGCATGAAAGATTAGTGACAATCAATTTTAATACTCCTAAGATGTGCATGAAAACATAACATAAGAGTAATAAAACTTAACATGCATAATAAAGCCTAAAATAATATCTAACATAAAAGGCATAAGAAAATAAATTTGAAATTTAACATACATGCAAGATATGAAGAATGACATTAATTGTAATAATGATACTAATACCTAATGACATCAATAAATGAGTGTAACACAAATTATAATAATAAAATTAGCATTTAATGATAGCAATAAACAAGTCTAATAAAAATTTTAATGATAATTAACACATGCAAACACAATAATCATCATAATATAACATAAAGAGATCAAAGATATTAACAAACTAAATTAAACATGCATAATGACATAAAAATAAACACCTTGACATGAAAATGATATGATAAATTTGAAAGGATTAACTTGTTAAATAAATAATTGAAGATCAAAAAAAAAGAAAGAATATGGAGACTAAGAGAATTTACATGTTTAATATGTTAATTGGAAGCAAAAATAAATCAAATTAACAAGAGAATTAACGAGTAAAACTAAGAATAATTACCCTCAAATTCAGTTTTGAAGAATTGAAGGTAGATTTGTTGAATTCCTTGTCTTCTCTTGTGAAAATGCTTAGAAAATAGCTTGAAAACTTGAAGAAAAACTCTTGGAAACAAGTGTGTAAGATGGATTTTTTCTCTCAACTCAAAAACTCCAAAATTCAGTTTTTTGCTCTCTAAATGTTCTTAGTTCATCCCCCCCCCCCCCCCACCAATCTGAATATTTCTAGTGTTTTAACCCTCAAAAACTACCCAAAAACTGTTAAAAAACGTTAAAAAATGAGTGGGGGTCGAAAATGGGCCAAAATGGGGCCAAAATGGGGCATAACTGCCGAAAATCGGCGTCAAACATGCGCCTCGCGCACGTTTCTGCGCGCTGATGCACGGATGTTCTGCGCACGTTGCCGTGCGCGGAACGAGTGACGGCGTAGGCATCGCTCGCGCGGAGCGAGCGACGCCCAAGGCGTCGGAGCGGGCGTGCTCCGCGCACACACATTAGCAACGCCCAGGATCCGTCGCCTTTCCGTCGCGATTATTTTCCCCTCATTTTTATCACCATTTTTTCATCATTTTTCACACCTTTTTTTTTTAAATAAAATACCCTCAACTTAAAACACACTTTTTCTTCTCCAAAATAATTTAAAAAATATTTTTAAAATACAATTTTTACTCATCGAAAAGACAACGAAAATCACTTCCGAACTCCAATCTTTTTGCATATAAGCCGGCATAGCTAAATTTCATCATCGGGTAATCCTGATCAAGGCTACTCGGGACCCGGTGTCTACACCGACGCCCGTCGGAAGGCACCGCCTCTGCCTGATTTCCCGGAGCACGCAACCTTTTCGACGCCCGTCGGTGGAAGTGGCAGGGCCATCGGATGAATCCTTGTGTCAGAAGGATTCTTCCGACACCCGCCTCCATACACCGATGCCCGTTGGTCGTGCCTGGCCTATAAAAGTTTCGAATTTTCTCTTAAAAATGGTTCCAAAAATTTTCAAGAGGGGAAACTCTGCCAAAATTCAAGCACATTTTCTCTCTCTTCCAGCAAACACATTCATCAAAGAATTTCTTTTAATTAGAGGATCAAATTATTAAAAAGGAACTAAAACTAATTAGTTTTCTTTAAATTTTGATTCCAAAGTCAATCTTTTGAGGGGTTAAGGAGGAAATAATCCATTTTCCTTTTTTCGATCCTTCACTTTGCTTCTCGTGGAACGCGCGGGGCTCTAATCAACATCAAGAATATCACTAAAGAATTATCTGAGGGTAAATATTCCGGACTCATTCTCCATATCATTTCATCTTTGCTCCTTATTTTGTTGTTCTTTAAATTTTTGTCATTATTCTCTTTTAGTTTGACTCTTTTCATCTCATTTTGTGATAAAATCCCGTTTTTGCTCCAAAAGAGAGTTTTTAGCTACTTCTTTTCGGAGACAGTGGTGACCAACGGGTTATCTGCTTCACCGATGCCCGTCGGTCACCCCACTCACAGACGCCCCCTCTTTTGAGTGATCGACGGACATGTCGGTAATTTTGACTGACACCCGTCGGTCACCCAACAGAGGCCGTCGCTGGGTCCTATCTCCATATTTTCAAATCTTTTCTATCTCCTTCAAGTCGTTTTGACTTTATTTATGTTGATTCTTTTTATATTAACATCTTTCAACTTCTGTGAGCATATACTGATTCTCTTGGACTATCCTGAGCTTGAGAGGCTATCTACCATACTCGGAGGATTTCGTCCGGTTTAGTTTTCTAACTTTCTTGGTTATTTCCTTCATTTGTTTATGTATTAATTATCTTATGTACATGGATATACCCTTTTTGTATCTCGTCAAGTATAAAAATGGATCAATATTTTATATTCAATAAAATGAGGTTTTTTCAAAGATAAGGACCCAATGTCCTATTTCATCCAATAAAATCACCATAATAAAAAATCTAATTTTAATAATGATGCATGAGAGGACCAAATTCCTCAAAATAAGCAATGCCCCGATTCGTGTATGTATCGTACATTTATAAAAGGGAGTTGTATTTCGCTCCTTGTATTATTGTAATTTATTGCTTTCATTATTTACTTGCCCATTTATGGCTTTTAAAATATGAATAAATGCGCCTTCAATCAATTGCATCGTGTGGAGAGAGAGCAAATTAATGATAATTAAAATTTGATCATAAAATAATCGAGGTAGAAATAGATGAGAAATCCCGAACCCAGCTCTGGTCTTTGGGCTCTAAGAGGCAAGAGGTTTACCCTCCAAGACACCTCTTGTGTCACGAGACTTTAGCGTTAATCCTAGGCTCCTTAGGGCGAGAGGTTTACCTTCCAAAACCCCTCTGATTGGCCCAAAATGGATACTAAGCGCAGTCTTAGGCTCTCCGAGGTGAGAGAAACTTTCACAATGTTCTATTGGGTGACGACTCCATGAAACCTCCTTATTGCCCAACATAGACGCACTTCCAATTTATTGTAAGCTGTCAACGGACCCACAAATGCCCCGATCGCCCTTAGGCGGGCGGCCGCGGGGATTCCGGCGCGCGTCACAGCGAGATAGAGGTGAAAGTCGACAGTGGGTGGGGGACACAGAGGTGAACACTAATAGGTGTGAGAGAGGGCAGAGTAACCGATGAGCAAGAGACGAGGGGTGAGCAGCGATGGCGGCCAGAGGCAACCTGCGACGGGCGACGGCAGCGAGCGAGATAGCGACAGCGGTAAGATCGTATTTACGACGTCAGAATGGGGGCGAGCGGCGGCAGGGTGGGGAGCGACACCGGATCTGGCGCTTGGTGGCTCGCGAGGGAGGGGACTCGTGATGGAGGGGGCGACGCAAGGAAGGTATGGAGAGTTGAAGACTTGAAGTTAGGAAAATACATTTTGCGATTTTAGGTTTTTTTTTTTGAGGTAAATGGTTTTATTTTGTTTTAAGTCAATAACGACCGGATTTTGAAACTTTTAACGATCGAAAATATACTCTTGTTAAGTAATAATAAAATTTGAGTTTTAACGATCGGATTAAATTTCTTTCGTTACTTTTATCTTTTTACGATCGGATTTTGAGACTTTTAACGGCCGAAAATATACCCCTCATTAAATAATACTAAAATTTGAGTTTTAACGACCGGATTAAATTCCCTTCGTTGCTTTTATCTTTTTACGACCGGATTTTTATCCCTTTGCTAAATTTTGGTCGTTAAAACTCAATTTTCTTGTAGTGATAATCACATGTGTAATGATGAAATGGTATGAAAAAGAATGAGGTATTATGATGATATGCCATTAAATGTATGTATGTCACATTAATAATGTGGAAAATGAAATAATATTGCCCTATGTAGTGCTCTAGTAGTCAAGTTTAATTCAGGATATATTGGCATGCCATAGGAATATAAGACCGCAGGTGTGAGCATGGCATCTCACTTTTTAATAGGCCAATGATGGTCATATTTCACTGTATTGAAATATTTTTATTGTACTGTACTGTATTTAAAGATAGGGGTAGTCCCACCGGACTCCTCTAGTATTTCTGTGAACTTCTAGAGTTTACATCTCGTTTATCCTGCATTTAGAGTCTACCAGTGTGTTATAGGGGCATAATGGTAAAAATGAGATTAAAATAGTAAAAATGTGATTAAAATAACATTTATGTGGAAAAAGGGCATAAATGGAATTATATAAAAAGTTTGAGGGTAAAATGGTAATTTTGTGCATATGTGTGTTAAAGATGGTTAATAAGGGTAAAAATGTAATTAAATGGTTAAATATGAAAATTTGTAACTTTATTAGGGTAAAAATGTAATTTGGCAAGACAATGGTAATTGGAGGGTAAAACCGTAATTTAGCATTTTAATTAATGGTATAATTGTAATATTAGTGAAAATAATTAAACTAGTGGCATAATGGTAATATTAGTGAAATTAAAATGAGCTAATAGCATAAATGTAATTTTGGTGAAGTACAATTGAACTAAGGGCATTTTCATCATTTTGGAAAAGTTTAAGGGTATATATGTAATTTTACCATAAGTTAAGGGTAAAATGGTAAATATGATTATTTATGTGTATTAATTGTGTAATTGCCCTAATTATGTAATTTAAAAATAATTAAATGTAATATTGCATGTCTCATTGGTAATTAAATTAAATATGTTTATTTATGAATATTAAATGTTATTATTTGTGGAAATTTATTTATGCATGAAAAATTAGTTTAGTGGAAATTTCTGGAATCACAATCACCACAGGGCATATTTAATGCTCAACACGTAATTTTATTTGACTGCGTGTAGGTACTCCGTAGGATTTTGGAGCAGTGCGTACTTCACATTTTGCAAGTCGTATTGAAGAAGTTATTTGAAATATTAAGTATGTTAAGACCTTGGCATGTATATGTCTTATAATATTATTTTTTGGTTTTGGTCTGTAATAGATTATTAAAACTGTCACTAGTTTATATGTGTGTGTTTAGCATGCCTAATAATTGGTAGAATTTAAGTTAATACAATTGGAAAGTAAAATGTGTGTTTTCAAGTTAAAGGAAAATTGACCAAATGAATAGTAACTTAGACAGTTATAGGTCAATTGGAAATGAATTAAAATAGGATTATTAGGTTTATTGATTAATTGAATAATTGTTAATAGACATAAGTAAATTGTCTTCTCATAAAGTACTGTTCATACAGTACTATTCATACGGTACTATTAAAAAAAATGTACCGTTTTAATTAATTGTCTATTTAATAACCTGATTAGTTTAATTAGGTTAATCGGATATTAATGAATAGTTAATTAATCGGATAGTAAGGTATTAGAGTGTAACATCAGTTCTGTGGCATATAGTATCCGTATCACATACAAGTATAGGGTGTTACAATTTAATTAGTATCAGAGCCCTGGTTTAGTTGGTTCCAAGATCGGAGTGGGACAATAGGAATAGTATATGTTCATGTACATGCCAGTTAATTTTTGGACAACATAGTCTTGTGAGGCTAATGTATGCTTGCTCCTTATGTTAGATTGTGAGTATGGCTTCGGATGAAGGTCATCGTGATAGCGATGTTGAGAGTGTCGCATCTATTAGTATTAGTGGATCGAGGTTACCTCAGCATCAGGACACTCCGCTGGTTGCTCCTCCTCCTCAATAGCAACCTGAATTTATGAATATGATGGTGAATTTCTATCAGTTTATGCAATCTCAGCAGCAGCCTCGGGGTCCTGAACAACAGTTAGCTCCACCTAGACAGAGGCTAATTTTGGACAGATTAAGAGAACAGGAGCGGAGGATTTTTATGATGGTGACCCTTTGACTCCGGATCAGGCAGAGGAGTGCTTGTTCAAGCTCAGACATATGTTCGAGACCACTCAGAGTCTTCTAGAGGAGATGCTTTAGGAAGCAGTGGCCTTGCTTTAGGGTCCTGCTTACACTTGGTGGAGTTCAATCCGTAAACACACTCCAGCTGATCAGGTTACTTAGGGGTTTTTCCAGACTCAGTTTGAGAATAAATATGTCAGTTCTGAGTATAGATCTGCCATGCAAGATGCATTCTGGAGTCTCAGACAGGTGAATAAGTCAGTTGCAGAGTACGAGAGAGAGTTTGAGCGGCTTAGTGCCTATCTAGATGATGAGTCCATGACTGAGCAGAAGTTATGCCATAGATTTGAAAGAGGTCTGCATAATAACATCAGATTGGCTTTGGGTTCTCAGAGATATATGGATATGAGCTCCTTGGTTGAAGCAACCCTTAGAGCAGAGACTATTATGTCAGATGAGGCTGATATACAGTCCCATTTCAAGCAAAAGAGGAAATCGGGTCAGTTTTCTAGTGCAGCTATTCAGGGTAAGAAGTTTAGAGGGCCTCCTCAGTCACAGAGTCGTGCATCAGCAGCTCCTGCTACTACTCATAAGAACCCAGTCGGCAGTAGTGACCCGGTCACATCAGTAGTAGAGGACGAGATTCAGTTCCACGGTGCCCTCATTATATGAAATTTCATCCGGGCGAGTGCAAATATTTGAACAGGGCTTGTTTCAGATGTGGGTCCCGAGAACACCAGATCAGAGATTGTCCTGAGGCCCAGCTGTCCACTGTAGCATCACCAGCTTTGGGTGGAGGGTCAGCCCCTAGTAGGGGAGCAACTCCTCCATAGGCAGTTTTTGGCTCTTCAGTACAGCCACCTTAGGGTCGTACCACTGGATGTGCATATGCTGTCAGAGCCCGTGAACAGGATGATGCTCCAGTCATCATTGTTGGTAAATTCTCATTTCTCTCTCATTCAATTTTTACTTTGATTGATCCTGGTTCTATGCATTCCTATATTAGCACTGCTGTTGTTCGGGATAAAGGGTTGCATGACAGTCAGTTAGACCAGGATATTTTAGTGAGTAATCCTTTGGGGCATAGTGTAGTGGTGAATAAATTATATAGAGATTGTCTTGTTAGTGCTCAGGGTTATATGTTTATGGCCAATTTGATTGATCTTCCCTTCCGAGAATTTGATGTTATCCTGGGTGTTGATTGGTTATCCACTCACCATGCTACTGTTGACTATAAAGGAAGAGATTTACTCTTAAGACTTTAAATGATCAGGACATAGTCATTGTGTGTGAAAGAACAGACTTCCTTTCTGATGTGATTTTAGCTACTGCAGCTAAAAGACTTATCAGAAAAGGTTGTGTTGCCTTCGAATATTATGTAATAGAGACTAAAAAGGATAACCTTAAGGCTTCAGATGTGCCCACTGTTCGGGAGTTTCAGGATAGATTTCCTGAAGAACTTCAAGGTTTGGCACCTGATAGAGAGATAGAGTTTACTATTGACTTAGTACCTGGTACTGCACCTATCTCTATTGCTCGTTACAGAATGGCACCTTTAGAACTCAAAGAATTGAAGGTTCAGTTGCAAGAATTATTTGATAAAGGCTTCATCAGATTGAGTGTTTCACTATGGGGCGTACCAATTCTTTTTGTGAAAAAGAAGATGGGTCACTTCGGTTATGTATTGATTATAGACAGTTGAATAAAGTTACCATAAAGAATAAGTATCCACTGCCTAACATTGATGATTTGTTTGATCAATTGAAAGGTGCGGACCTATTTTCCAATATTGACTTAAATCTGGATACCACTAGTTAAAGATTAAAGAGTCAGATGTGCCTAAGACAACTTTTCGTACCAGGTATGGTCATTATGGGTTCATGGTCATGCCTTTTACATTGACAAATGCTCCATCAACTTTTATGGATCTGATGAATAGGGTTTTCCACCCTTACTTTGACCGGTTTGTGGTTATTTTTATTGATGATATTTTGGTGTATTCGAAAACTCCAGAGGAGCATGATGAGCATTTGAGGATTGTTCTACAGACTCTGAAAGATAAGCAGCTTTATGCCAAGTTCAGTAAATGTGAATTTTTGCTGAATGAGGTATCATTTCTAGGTCATATAGTATCAGTAGATGGTATTAAAGTTGATCCTAAAAAGATTGAAGCGATCCTTTAGTGGAAGACACCCAGGAGTGTTAATGAGGTTAGGAGTTTTCTCGGATTTGTAGGTTACTATAGAAGATTGGTCAAGGGTTTCTCTTCAATTGCAATTCTTTTAACCAGATTTTTACAAAAGAATGTTAAGTTTGCATGGTCAGATAAATGTCAGGAGATCTTTGAGAAGCTTAAGTGTATGTTGACTGAAGCTCCAGTATTAGTGCAACCTAAATCTGATATGGACTTTGTGGTCTTCAGTGATGCTTCCAAAACTGATTTGGGTTGTGTATTGATTCAGGAAGGCAAGGTGATTGCTTATGCCTCCCGACAGCTTAAGACTCATAAGAAGAATTACCCTACTCATGATCTTGAGTTAGCAGTTGTGACGTGTGCCGAACCTAGCAAAGGTCCTCTTAGGCGAAACCCACTTTTAGGGCTCGAGGGATTGGTTCGCATTTTTTTTTTTTAATTTTGGGCATCACGAGATATTTTGGATGCTTCGTACCCAATAGAACATTAGGAGGATCATCTAATCTCGCGACACCTTTAGGCACCTTGAGGTATTTTGGAGTCGCCACCCAATTTACGAGAACTTGGGAAAGGTCTCTAACCTCGATTGTCTTAAACCAGAGAAGGTGTTCGGAACTTTACTTTTATTAATGGTTTAAGTTAAATTTTTATAAATGAGTTTTTAAGAAAACAATATTCCATCTCTCTTCTCACGCGATCATGCATAAAATTTAAAGCACACATCATCCACATTGGAAAGCAATAAATAAAGCGTTTAAATAAATGAATAAGTCACAAGAATAAAATTTGCCCCAAAACTTAAAATACAAGGGCCCAATATGAACAAATGAATATTTTACAACAAGGGAATGAAATATCTCATACATAAATCGGGTTATTTATTGGATTTTAGGAACATTGGTTCCTTTTATTAACTTAGAAAATTGGGGAACTATTTTTAGGGATTTATGGAGAAAAAAAACCCGGGATGAGTGATCCCATTTTATGAAAATTATTTCACCATTTGAAGGTGAGATTTTATTGGATGAAATAGGACATTGGTCCATTTTATTAATAAAAGAAAACCCAATTTTAATTATTGTAAAAAAATGACTTTCTATGATACGGAAAAGTCTAAAATACAGTTTTTTGCATGCAACGTGAAAATAGTATACTAAATAAAATACGGCAATTAAGAAATGCAAACTGAATATGAAGGTCTTAGTTTCTCGTTCCTTTAGCCAGCTCGGAGATATCACTCAAGGCGAAATAAACACGTTTTGGGGCAATTAAAAAAGAGAATAAAATGGAATGTTAGTGAATTAAATCGAATTAATAATATGATATAAATGTATAAATTAATAAAATGAACAATTAATCAAATAAATAATATACATAAACAACTAATTGAAGAAATTAATCGAATAAACAATTATTTAAGCAAATAATACAATCAATTAGACAATTATTTATATTATATAACAGTCAATTAGATTAATTAAACATATACAATCTATTAGGTCAACGAAATGTAAATAATCAAAAAATTAAATAAATTAAACAATCAGTTAAGCATTTAATTGAATGAATTAAATAAATTAAACCATGTTATACATCATGCAAATAATTTATTCTAAGTCAAGATTATTTATAACAAATACATTAATATACACATGAATAAATAATGACAACACACAGATTAATTACAACAAGCAATTAACAAATAACTTGATAACTAGATTAAATATTTAATTAACTATAATAATAAATCTTAACCCACAAATAACCAACGAACAGTGGCAACATCTAAGAACCACTTGGTATGAACAATAAACAGAATAATAACAAACAACATATAATTTACTATGCCAAAAACGTCAAATACACCCAATAAAAAATAAGTGGGAACAGTAGACAAGATTAAGTTATAAAGAACAACAAGAAATAGATATACAATATACAAAACAAAACAATAAAGAACACAAGAAATATATTATAGATTAATAATAAAAAAAACCAAAGAAACAAAAGATGGTTAGCAATAAACAATAAACATGAAGGTTAATCTTAAATGACTAAAAATCTAACAACATACAATAACAGGTATATGCAGTATATACAATGAAAAGAACAAATTAGGGGTGTAAAAATAAAAAAAGAAAAAAAATGAAGAATTGATTTAGCTCAAGTATTTACCCTCAGAGATTGGATATTTGCAGCAAATGAAGAAAACTCTCATTTACCTGTCGATTTACTTGAAATGAAAATAGAAAAGTTTGGATTAAAGATTTTTGAAGAAACTAACAAACAAAAATTGAAACTCAAACCCCAAAAATTGATTTCTTGGATTCAAGAATGACTTTTACGTTGATTTTTGCTCTCTAAAAAAAATCCTTTCTCTCTCAAAGCTCCTGGATTTTTACCGTTAAAAAAAACCTCCCTTTGAATCTCTTCTATTCTTCCTTTTATACCTGTTGAGAAAAATAGGTTTTCACAACGTTTTTACTTAAAAATTCCTTAATTACTCTCCAAAACTAGATATTTTTCCTTTAAAATCGGACAGGCGGCCTGAATTTTACCAGAAAAGGACCCAAAAAAGCGAAAAAAATGGTGTGCTGGCGAAGAAAGAGACGCACCTGCTGCACAGCGCGCAGGGCCGCGTGGCGCGACATGTGCCTATGTGGAGTATGCATGCATGTCGCGCAGTGCGACATGCACCTCCGCTGGTGCATGTCGCCAGGGGCAACAAGCTGCCAGTACGAGAGGCTTGCCTCTCGCGCGTGCCCCGCAGGCGTGTGCTGCGGCTCGCGGGCACGGCCTACACGGTGCGAAGAGCACCAAAAACCCAAAAAGAATAAAATTTTAAAAATTTTAAATTAACAAATAAAAAAAATAAAAAATAAAATAAATAAATATGAAAAATAAACATAAAAATTAAAAATAAAAACTAAAAAGGCTTCGACAGGAAATTGTCACTTCTAATCATTTTGCTTGTAATAAGTATCATTTTCATCATTGGATAACTTCGGTCTGGGCTACCTCAGAACTCGGTGTCTACAGTTACCCCCAGTTTTGGGGAACATAGAGATTGGGTGCTTAGGTGAGCCAAAACTCAAAGAAGGCGAAGAGAGACGCGTACCTGAGGTCGCTGTCCTTATGGTCTGAACGGAGCTCTTCGAGGTAGTCACCGTCCGTTTGTCTATGTGTTAAGCCTTGTTGCTGTGGCATCTAACCTGTGCGGTGTCTAGCCTTTTACTCAGTGTCTAACCTCTGTCATTTCGGCATCTAACCTGTGCGGTGTCTAGCCTTAGCCATTTCGGTATCTAACCTATTCTTGCGGTGTATAACCTCCATCATCGTAGCATCTAACATGTGCGGTGTCTAGCTATAGCTGCGTTGGTATGTAACCTGTTGGTGAGGGTGTAGACGACCTCACCGTCTATCGGGCTACCATAAGGCAGGATCATGGAGTCGCCACCCAATAAAACATCGGGAAAGTAATTCTAACCTTATGAGGCCCAAAACCAGAGAGAGTTCGGGACCTCACTCTTATTCATACTTTTGGTTAATATTATGTGAATGGGTTTTTAAGATCAATTATTTTATCTCTTCTCTCACATGAAAATTATACAATAAAATTAAAGCGCATTACAAGCACGTATAAAAAAGCAGTAGATAAAATATAATTACAATTATCTGAAAATAAATATGAAACCATAAAAGAATGATAAAAATACATACATAAATCGAGCTACTCTTTTAGGCAGGAACATTGGTTCCCAATTACTTTTTATGAAAAGTTTTGAGTTCTCAAATCAATTTAAACCTTTGCTTTGGGATGAAAACCAGGACATTGGTCTAGTTTTATTAAAAAATTTCATTTAGTATAAAACATTTGTGTGGTGGTTCTTTTTAAGCGCGGTCGAAAAATCATTTATTATTACAAACCACAATCGAATAAAATAAAATAATAATAATTACATATTCCGAATGATAAATAAATCCTAATCTACTCATCCTGACCATGCTCCGCCTAACTCCATGGGCGAGTCACGTGCCACTCGCATCGCGGTAAAGACAGAAAACAATATTGGTTAATAATGAATGAATAAATAATTGAATGAATAAATAAACAAATAAATAATTGAATAAAGTAAATTGAAGAAAATAATTAAAGTTAATAATGGATTAAATTAAATTAAATGAATAAATAGATAAATAACTAAATAAATAATTGAATCAAACAAATTGAGAGGATTAATGAATGTAAAACACAATGGCAATTATAATAATAAAATGCAATAAAAATGATAATGCTAATAATAACAATAAACAAACAGGAAATGATAATAATAATAAAAATAATAATGATAACAATAGTAACAAAATAATAATAATAATAATAATAATAATAATAATAATAATAATGATAATGATAATGATAGTAAAAAGTAATAATATTAATAATAATAATAATAATAATAATAATAATGATAATAATAACAACTACATAACACAATAACATTAATAATGAATAAATCAAATAAAAATAATAATAATGTGAACTAGTCAATTAATTAAATAATAATAATAATAATAAAACAACACTAATAATAAATAAATAAATAATAACAATAATTATAATAATAATAAAACAAAAAATTAAATGATAATAATAATAATAATAATAAAATAATTAAAACAACATATTAATAAATATATAATAATAATAATAATAATAATAATAATAAATATAAAAACAGAAAATAAATAAATATATAACAATAATAATAATATTAATAATAATAATAAATAAATATAAAAAAAAAAGAAAAAAGGACTCACAGGTCGCCAGAGGGGAGGTGGTCAACACCACCAATGCCGGAAGGTAGATCGCCGCACGCCGAGCTCCCCGCCGGTGTCCACACGCCGGACGACATCGTAGACTTTCCAAAAAATGCTACCGAAGTCTCGCCGCCATCTCCCTCCGATTTGCTTGTTGCCGGCGATTGGGGGCGGATGACCGGTGCCGGAGGTTTCGTCCGGCTGTGGGGAAGCCAACGCCGCCGCGCGTGGCGCCAGTCGACGCCGGAGGTGGCGCCAGCCACCTCTCCTTCCTCTCCCCTTTTTCTCTTTTCTTCTTTTTCGGTGGCCTGCGTTTCCCTCTTTGGCTGGTTGTGCTTGGTTCCCCTTTCCCTCTTATTTCTTCTTTATTCCCTTATTTCTTTTCTTCTTTCCCTTATATTTCCCTTGGTCTCACCTGGATTTCTTGCTCTCTCTTCCTTTTTATTTCTTTTTCTTTTCCTTAGTTGTTCCAGCCGAGAGAGAGCCCCTTGCTCTCTCTTGTTCTTTCTTTTTTCTTTATTTTCTTTTCCTTTCAATTTTTTCAATCCAGCCGAGAGAGGCCCCCCCACTCTTTTGCTCATCTCTTTCTTTTTATATCCCACAATTAGGGTTTACCTAATAATTTCCTCCATCTTTTCTTACTTTTTAATTAATTTAATTCACTTAAATAATTACACACTTTACTAATTAAACTATTTAAATTATCATATATATTCTAATTAATTAAACACTCTACTAATTAAATACTCTATATTTTTATCTAATTAAACCTTATATTTATTTTCTCTTTTTTTCAATTTTAATTATCCTAAAATATTAACTAATTAACTATAACTAATTAATTAACTAATAATATTGACTAATTAACTAAATAATTAATTTTTAATTTATCTAATTAAATTAAACTAATCCTAATTTGTTTTTTTATTTTTTTAATTTTTAAATATTACCTACACATTTTATGTATTTATTATTATTTTTTTGTTTGGAGGAATTTATCAAAAACCCAAAACTGCCATTAAAATCTGACTCAGAACCCGGTGTCTACAGTTGCCCCCAATTTTAGAGAAGCTAGTGGCTAGACACCTAGGTGAGCCAAAATTCAAAGAAGAAAGGCCAAAATTCAAAGATGGAAGAGAGAGAATTACTTACCTGAGGATACCGGACCTTATCTTGATGACGTTGCGTAGGAGCAAACGGTTGCCTGTCTTCATCTGGCAGGCCTCGTCTCGGTCTGCTTAGCGATGAATGAATTTGATGCGGGTGACCCTACTGGTCTCGTCTCGACCTGCAAGGTGGCTATGAGGTGCAGTACTCTCTGACTACAACCTCGATCTATGGTCTGTTCTACCACAAGTGTTCCGCTAGCCTCGTCTCGGCCTGCACGGAGTTTATGATATGTAGTACTCTCTGACTACATCCTCTATTTATGATCTGTTCTATCGCTGGTGCCCCGCTAACCTCGTCTCGGTCTGCACAGTGGCTGGTTTGTACTGCTAGCCTCATCTCGGCCTGCACGGTGTAAGGTGTAGTTTCTCTAACTCTAACCTTTGTTTGCGATCTGTTCTATCGCTGGCGCCCCGCTAACCTCATCTCAGTCTGTACGGTGGCTGGTCTGTACAGCTAGCCTCGTCTCGGCCTGCACGGTGTGAGGTGTAATTTCTCTAACTCCAACCTCCAATTTGCGATTTGTTCTACCGCTAGTGTTTATCTTAGACTTACTTTTTTTGGAAGACTTTGATGCTCACTGAGAGACTTTCATGCTCACGGGGAGATTTTGATGCTCAGTGGGGGACCTTGATGCTCACTGAGAGACTTTGATGCTCCCTGGGAGGACTTGGGTTGATTTGCCCCCGGAGAGGACTTGGGTTGATTTGCCCCCTGACCCAATTGCCCCCGAGAGGACTTGGGTTGATTTGATTGCACCGAATCGCTACCAAGATTCAAAGTGCGAAGGTTCTGAGATTGCACTGAATCGCTACCAAGATTTGAAGTGCGAAAGTCCTGAGGTTGCACTGAATCGCTACCAAGATTCAAAGTGCTTGCACCGAATCGCTACCAAGATTCAAAGTGCTTGCACCGAATCGCTACCAAGATTCAAAGTGCGGCAGTTCTCAAATTACACTGAATCTCTACCAAGATTCAAAGTGTTTGCACCGAATCGCTACCAAGATACAAGGTGCAGAAGTTCTGAAATTACACTTAATCGCTACCAAGATTCAAAGTGTTTGCACCGAATCGCTACCAAGATTCAAGGTGCGGAAGTTCTAAAATTACACCGAATCGCTAACAAAATTCAAAGTGTTTCTACCGAATCGCTAACAAGATTCAAAGTGTTTGCACCGAATCGCTACCAAGATTAAAGGTCCGAAAGTTTTGAAATTACACTGAATTGCTACCAAGATTCAAAGTGTTTGCACCGAATCGCTACCAAGATTCAAAGTGCGGAAGTTCTCAAATTAAACTGAACCGCTACCAAGATTCAAAGTGTTTGCACCGAATCGCTACCAAGATTCAAGGTGCGGAAGTTCTGAAATTACACTGAATCGCTACCAAGATTCAAAGTATTTGCACCGAATCGCTACCAAGATTCAAGGTGCGGAAGTTTTGAAATTACACTGAATCGCTACCAATATTCAAAGTGTTTGCACCGAATCGCTACCAAGATTCAGGGTGCGGAAGTTCTAAAATTACACCGAATCGCTACCAAGATTCAAAGTGTTTGCACCGAATCTCTACCAAGATTCAAGGTGCGAAAGTTTTGAAATTACACTGAATCGCTACCAAGATTCAAAGTGTTTGCACCGAATCGCTACAAAGGTTCAAAGTGCGAAAGTTCTCAAATTACACTGAATCGCTACCAAGATTCAAAGTGTTTGCACCGAATTGCTACAAAGATTCAAGGTGCAGAAGTTTTGAAATTACACTGAATCGCTACCAAGATTCAAAGTGTTTGCAACGAATCACTACCAACATTCAAAGTGCGGAAGTTCTCAAATTATACTGAATTGCTTCCAAGATACAAGTGTTTGCACCGAATCGCTACAAAAATTCAAAGTGCGGAAGTTCTCAAATTACACTGAATCGATACCAAGATTCAAAGTGTTTGCACCGAATCGCTACGAAGATTCAAGGGGCGGAAGTTTTGAAATTACACTGAATCGCTACCAAGATTCAAAGTGTTTGCACCGCATCGCTGCCAAGATTCAAGGTGCGGAAGTTTTGAAATTACACTGAATCGGTACCAAGATTCAAAGTGTTTGCCCCGAATCGCTACATAGATTCAAAGTGTTTGCTCTGAATCGCTACCAAGACTCAAGGAGCGGAAGTTCTGAAATTACACTGAATCGCTACCAAGATTCAAAGTGTTTGCACCGAATCGCTACCAGGATTCACGGTGCATAAGTTTTTAAATTACACTGAATCTCTACCAAGATTCAAAGTGTTTGCACCGAATCGCTACCAAGATTCAAGGTGCGGAAGTTCTAAAATTACACCGAATCGCTACCAAGATTCAAAGTGTTTGCACCGAATCGCTACCAAGATCCAAGGTGCGGAAGTTCTCAAATTACACTGAATCGCTACCAAGATTCAAAGTTTTGCACCGAATCGCTACAAAGATTCAAAGTGCGGAAGTTCTAAAATTACACTGAATCGCTACCAAGATTCAAAGTATTTGCACCGAATCGCTACCAAGATTCAAAGTGCAGAAGTTCTAAAATTACACTGAATCGCTTCCAAGATTCAAGTGTTTGAACCGAATCGCTACCAAGATTCAAAGTGCGGAAGTTCTCAAATTACACTGAATCGGTACCAAGATTCAAAGTTTTTGCAACGAATCGCTACGAAGATTCAAGGTGCGGAAGTTCTCAAATTACACTGAATCGCTACCAAGCTTCAAAGTGTTTAAACCGAATCGCTACCAAAATTCAAAGTGCAGAAATTTTGAAATTACACTGAATCGCTACCAAGATTGAAAGTGTTTGCACCGAATCGCTACCAAGATTCAAGGTGCAGAAGTTCTGAAATTACACTGAATCGCTACCAAGATTCAAAGTGTTTGCACCGAATCGCTACCAAGATTCAAGGTGCGGAAGTTCTGAAATTACACTGAATCGCTACCAAGATTCAAAGTGTTTGCACCGAATCGCTACAAAGATTCAAGGTGCAGAAGTTCTGAAATTACACTGAATCGCTACCAAGATTCAATGTGTTTGCAGCGAATCGCTACCAAGATTCAAGGTGCGGAAGTTCTGAAATTACACAGAATCGCTACCAAGATTCAAAGTGTTTGCACCGAATTGCTACCAAGATCCAAGGTGCGGAAGTTCTCAAATTACACTGAATCGCTACCAAGATTCAAAGTTTTGCACCGAATCGCTACAAAGATTCAAAGTGCGGAAGTTCTAAAATTACACTGAATCGCTACCAAGATTCAAAGTATTTGCACCGAATCGCTACCAAGATTCAAAGTGCAGAAGTTCTAAAATTACACTGAATCGCTTCCAAGATTCAAGTGTTTGCACCGAATCGCTACCAAGATTCAAAGTGCGGAAGTTATCAAATTACACTTAATCGGTACCAAGATTCAAAGTTTTTGCAACGAATCGCTACCAAGATTCAAGGTGCGAAAGTTTTGAAATTACACTGAATCGCTACCAAGATTCAAAGTGTTTGCACCGAATCGCTACCAAGATTCAAGGTGCAGAAGTTCTGAAATGACATTGAATCGCTACCAAGATTCAAAGTGTTTGCATTGAATCGCTACCAAGATCCAAAGTGCTAAAGTTCTCAAATTACACTGAATCGCTACCAAGATTCAAAGTGTTCGCACCGAATTGCTACCAAGATTCAAGGTGCGGAAGTTTTAAAATTACACTGAATTGCTACCAAGATTCAAAGTATTTGCACCAAATCGCTACCAAGATTCAAAGTGCGGAAGTTCTCAAATTACACTGAATTGCTTCCAAGATTTAAGTGTTTGCACCGAATCGCTACAAAAATTCAAAGTGCGAAAGTTCTCAAATTACACTGAATCGATACCAAGATTCAAAGTGTTTGCACCGAATCGCTACGAAGATTCAAGGGGCGAAAGTTTTGAAATTACACTGAATCGCTACCAAGATTCAAAGTGTTTGCACCGCATCGCTGCCAAGATTCAAGGTGCGGAAGTTTTGAAATTACACTGAATCGGTACCAAGATTCAAAGTGTTTGCCCCGAATCGCTACATAGATTCAAAGTGTTTGCTCCGAATCGCTACCAAGACTCAAGGAGCGGAAGTTCTGAAATTACACTGAATCGCTACCAAGATTCAAAGTGTTTGCACCGAATCGCTACTAGGATTCACGGTGCATAAGTTTTTAAATTACACTGAATCTCTACCAAGATTCAAAGTGTTTGCACCGAATCGCTACCAAGATTCAAGGTGCGGAAGTTCTAAAATTACACCGAATCGCTACCAAGATTCAAAGTGTTTGCACCGAAACGCTACCAAGATTCAAGGTGCGGAAGTTTTGAAATTACACTGAATCTCTACAAAGATTCAAAGTGTTTGCACCGAATCGCTACCAAGATTCAAGGTGCGGAAGTTTTGAAATTACACTGAATCGCTACCAAGATTCAAAGTGTTTTTACCGAATCGCTACCAAGATTCAGGGCGCGGAAGTTCTCAAATTACACTGAATCGCTACCAAGATTCAAAGTGTTTGCACCGAATCGCTACCAAGATTCAAGGTGCGGAAGTTCTGAAATTACACTGAATCGCTACCAAGATTCAAAATGTTTGCACCGAATCGCTACCAAAATCCAAAGTGCAGAAGTTCTCAAATTACACTGAATTGCTACCAAGATTCAAAGTGTTTGCACCGAATTGCTACCAAGATTCAACGTGCGGAAGTTTTGAAATTACACTGAATCGCTACAAAGATTAAAAGTATTTGCACCGAATCGCTACCAAGATTCAAAGTGCGGAAGTTCTCAAATTACACTGAATCACTTCTAAGATTCAAGTGTTTGCACCGAATCGCTACCAAGATTCAAAGTGCGGAAGTTCTTAAATTACACTTAATCGCTACCAAGATTCAAAGTGTTTGCACCGAAACGCTACCAAGATTCAAGGTGTGAAAGTTTTGAAATTACACGGAATCGCTACCAAGATTCAAAGTGTTTGCACCGAATCGTTATCGAGATTCAAGGTGTGGAAGTTTTGAAATTACACTGAATCGCTACCAAGATTCAAAGTGTTTGCACCGAATCGCTACCAAGATTCAAAGTGCGGAAGTTCTCAAACTACATTTAATCGCTACCAAGATTCAAAGTGTTTGCACCGAATCGCTACCATGATTCAAGGTGCGGAAGTTCTGAAATTACACTGAATTGCTACCAATATTCAAAGTGTTTGCACCGAATCGCTACCAAGATTCAAGGTGCGGAAGTTTTGAAATTACACGAAATTGCTACCAAGATTCAAAGTGTTTGCACTGAATCGCTACCAAGATTCAAGGTGCGGAAGTTCTAAAATTACACCGAATCGCTACCAAGATTCAAAGTGTTTGCACCGAATCGCTACCAAGATTCAAAGTGTTTGCACCGAATCGCTACCAAGATTCAAGGTGCGGAAGTTTTGAAATTACACTGAATCGCTACCAAGATTCAAAGTGTTTGCACCGAATCGCTACCAATATTCAAAGTGCGGAAGTTCTCAAATTACACTGAATCGCTACCAAGATTCAAAGTGTTTACACCGAATTGCTACCAAGATTCAAGGTGCAGAAGTTTTGAAATTACACTGAATCGCTACCAAGATTCAAAGTGTTTGCACCGAATCGCTACCAAGATTCAAAGTGCGAAAGTTCTCAAATTACACTGAATCGCTACCGAGATTCAATGTGTTTGCACCGAATCGCTACCAAGATTCAAAGTGCAGAAGTTCTAAAATTACACTGAATCGCTATGAATATTCAAAGTGTTTGCACCGAATCGCTACCAAGATTCAAGGTGCGGAAGTTCTGAAATTACACTGAATCACTACCAAGATTCAAAGTGTTTGCACCGAATCGCTAGATCACCTACCGGACGATTGATTCTAGTTCCTACTTCTGAACTGTCAGATAGAGAGGGCCTACTAGAATTTTACCAGAAGTCAGCCATACCGTATCTGAGATGGCAAACTCGCCTAGAGGGGATGATGCCACCAGGGCCATGATCGCGAAAGAAGTGGGCCGGCGATTTGAGGAATTTGAAGGCAGAATGATGAATATGTTGACTGCTCTGGCACAAAAAAATGATCCACAGAATCCTCCTCCTCCCGTCAGACAGAATGGGCCAAAGGAAGAAAGAGCTGAGAGACGAGAAGAGCTCGTTCGGCCGCCGCCAGTAGAGCTGAGGTCAGTAGCTTCGGAAGAGCATAGAAGATGACCAGCCCTAAGGATTGATGATGATAGGGATATCGAAGATGACAAGATGAGCATTGCATCTGAGAGAGGGAAGGCACCTCAGACTGATGATTTCATTCTAAAAAAGATGGAAGAGAGGTTTGAAGCCATGGCCCGCATGCTGAGTAGAGGTCAGGGAATGAATCCAGAGGACAAGGAATTGGAGGGAGAAGACTCGATTCCTTACAACTCCAACATGCCAGACGTGCCGAAATTTGATGGTACTTCTGATCCGACTGCGCATGTGAAGCAATATGCTCTAGTCATGAAAGGGACCACGTTGTCTAAGAAGCAGAAGGTGGAATACTTTTGTCTGAGTTTGACCGCTCATGCTATCGACTGGTATCATAGTCTCGATCGTCGGACCAAAGAAGATTGGGATCTGCTCACGAAGGAGTTTTTGAGACAGTATGATTGCAATACCAGGATGGAGGTAACTCTTAAAGATCTTGAACTGCTCCAGCAGAAGGCCGGGGAATCTTTCCATGATTATCTCACCCGCTGGCAAAACCGGGTAATGAAAATGTGGAGGAAGCTAGACACCCAAGACCAGATCCATTTGTTTATTAAGAACGCAAGCCCGTACTTGAAGGAGGGTTTGAAGATGAAAGGGTTGAACGACTGGGAGTCTCTCAAGGATATAGCCATTGAAGCGAAAGGAGAGTTCTTGGCTCGGAAAGCTAACAATGATAATTTTGCCAAAAGGGCTAACCCCGGTCAAGGAACCAGTAGGCCGGATGGTCCCAGTGGTAGCACCAGAAGAACAGTCGAGGTGTCTGCTACTGAAGCAACTACCCAGAGGAAGTTTTTGAACTTAGAGAGACCACTGTCTTGGGTCTTGAGAAGGTTGATGAAGGAAGGGAAATTGCAGCCCTTAGCTCCTAGGCCTGCTATGATGCAATGGAAGCCTGGGCATAAGGACAATGAATTCTGTGCGTTTCATCAACACTCAGGCCATCTAACAGATAAGTGTAAGGTGCTACGACACTCCATCCAAGACTTGATTGATAGCAAGCAAATTTCTGACCCTGAGAAGAGGGAGTCTGAGAAGAAGCCCGGTTACAATGCCGTGTCACCACTAGTGTTCATGATCGGATCTAGCTTGCCAGAATGGTACGTGCTGTAGGATCTATATGGGGGTAAGAGTATTGCTGTTGTTCATTCCGAGGATAGAGAGGAGAAAGCAGTCGTGGCGACCCTTGATTGTTGGTCAAGCAGCGAGAGCGGTGGAGAGGCCGAAGAGGAGGGAGAGATGAACCCTGACTTATGGAGATCTGATGGGGATGAAGAAGAGATAGGGGCTGTAACAAGAAGTGGGACCCAAGATTATGAGGCTACCTGAGCCAACGCAGACGCCAATGGAAAAAGAGCCAGAGGAGAACCAGATTGTCAAACAGTTGAAGAAGACTGCAGCTCAAATATCCATCTAGGATCTTTTGAAACAATCCCCTTCTCACAGGCAGAAGGTAGTAGAGGCTTTGGTTGAGACCACTGTGGCCGCCACAATTTCCCCATCAGAGCTTTTGGGTGTAGTCAAAGGAGGGTTGGAGGAGAGATTGGTTTTTTCTGATGCCGACCTACCGGTCGAAGGCCGCAATCATAACCGACCCTTGTAGATCAAAGCACAGATTAACGATAAGCACACTGCTTCCGTTATGGTAGACGATGGGTCTTTTATCAATGTGTGCCCCCTGATAGCTCTTCAGGCATTTGGTTTAAGTGAGGATATGCTCAGTGGATCAGATCTGACTATCACAGCCTATGATAATTCAAGAAGGCAAGCCTCGGGAACATTCAAAGCCTTGGTCAAGATGGGACCCATCGAGGTGGACGTAGAATTTGTGGTTCTGCCCATCCCCGCCAACTTCTCAGCCTTGCTCAGGAGACCCTGGTTTCACAAGTTAGGAGGAGTGCCACCCACGTTGCATCAAATGATAAAGTTCCCACAAGAAGGGGAGGTGGTGACTATTAGGGCGGCTAGGGAGAATCAGGTCTCAGCGCTTGAAATTGCTAATTAGCCATTTAGTGGCTTCCACGTGTCCATGATAAGAGAAGAGCACGGGTCAGTGGATAACCCAGCTGTGGTTAATATAATGAAAAAGATGCATTATCTCCCTGGGGCTAGTTTGGGTAGAAACTCTCAAGGGCTGCAGACTGCGATCACCACTCGAGGTCAGAAGAATCGAAAGGGTCTGGGGTACAGAGGCAGTTTTGGTAAGAAGAAGGCGATGGATAAGATCCCTCATATTTCAGAAAGCTTAGTACCAGCATCCTCAGTATGCGCTTATACTGGTGAAGATGAGCCGCAATGGGTGAAGGGGAGAATTGTCCCCAGATTTGAGATCTTTAACAATGTTTTTAACTGGAATGTCGGAGTCATCAAGAACGCTGAGAACTTCTGGGATAAAGAGGTCATGACTCATTATATTACTTGGGACAGATGCAAGCCTGAAGAGGTTGTCACCGAGAAGATGTTAGCTGCCAGGCTGAAAGGGAAAGAGAAGATGGGAGAAATAGAACTGAAGATGGGGGATTTAAAGATTTCCTCGGACATACCTGAAGGGCCTCTGCTGAATCAGAAAGCCAATGAACAAGCTGCGGCAGCGTCGACCTCTGGAGTGGCAGAAGAAGACTCTAGCTTAGACTGTCTTTTTATTTCAGAACTTTTTTATGATGTAAATGACAATTATAATATTATTAATAAGGCAAATGATTTCTCTTACTTGTGCGATGTTTCTAATAATTTCAACATGCATGAACATGATCATATTCCATCAATTTTTGACATCAATTCCACTGATACAATGCCTTTTAATCTTGGAACCTCGAAAAATCCGAAGGAAATTCTAATAGCATCAAATATAACTCCTGATGAGAGAAAAAATTTTGAGAGAATAATAAGAAAACATGAAAAAGTCTTTGCCTGGACCTATGAGGACATGCCAGGGATTGACCGAGACGTAGCAGAACATACTATCCCGACTTATCCAGACTATAAGCCTGTGAAACAGAAGTTGAGAAGGCTCAGGCCAAAATGAGCTGACAAGGTCAAGGAAGAAATTCGGCAGCAGATTGAGGCCAAGTTCCTTGTTGAAGTGCAGTATCCTACATGGTTGGCAAATGTGGTCCCTGTAGCGAAGAAGAACAGGAAGGTCAGGGTGTGTGTGGATTATCGAGATCTGAACAAGGCCTGCCCTAAAGATGATTTTCCACTACCCCAAATTGATGTGTTGATAGATAGTGCCACCAACTGTGCGATGTACAGCTTTGGAGATGGTTATGTGGGCTACAACTAGATCCTGAACAAAATAGCTGACCGGGTTAAAATCGCTTTCATCACAGAATGGGGGACCTACGCCTACCGAGTCATGCCTTTTGGCCTGAAAAATGCAGGGGCCACATACCAGAGAATGGCGACCAAGATTCTGAGCGACCTGATCCACAAGGAGGTAGAGGTGTATGTCGATGACATGATGGTCAAATCAGCCACTCGAGAGGGACACTTCGAAGCTCTAGAGAAGTTCTTCACCAGGATTGATAAGTAGAATCTGCGACTTAACCCCAAGAAGTGCATTTTCGGACTGACTTCAAAAAAACTATTGGGATATGTCGTCAGCCAGAGGGGAATAGAAATTGACCCAGACAAGGTGAAAGCCATCAGAGAGATGCCCGTGCCGTAAAAGGAAAAGGATGTAAGGAGCTTCCTGGGCAAGCTGCAGTACGTCAGCCGATTCATTGCTAAGCTCACTTCAATATGCGAGCCTGTTTTTAAACTGCTTAGAAAGAATCAACCTGTGGTCTGGAACGAAGACTGCTAGAAAGCCTTTGATAGCATCAGGGAATATCTGTTGAATCCGCCAGTGTTAAGGCTGTCGCAACCAGTCAAACCGCTTATCCTGTATGTGGCAGTAGAGGGCAGTTCTGTGAGCGCCATGATGGCTCAAGAGGATGAATTTGGGTGGAATTCGCAATTTATTACCTCAGCAAGAAGTTCTTGGCTTACGAAATAAAATTTGTTGAAGTAGAGAAAATCTGCCTCGCAGTGATTTGGGCATCAAAGTAATTGAGACATTACTTCCACTCATATTTGCAGGAAGCGCCATCCTTGCTTGGTAAGATGGGGAGGTGGCTGCTTTTGCTACAGGAATTTGATGTGCAATACATCACTCGCAAAACTATTAAGGGTCGAGCCGTGGCTGAATTTCTTGCTGAACATCCTATTCAAGGAGACACTCCTGAGTTCACCTTTCCGGATGAGAGCATAGTAGCGATTTCTGTCCAAGGATGGCAGTTACACTTCGACGGGGCAGTGAATAACAGAGGGGCCGGAGTTGGAATCATTTTAACAACCCAGATAGTGAGAAACACACCCTAGCCAAGAAGCTGAGGTACAAGACAACCAACAATGAAGCCGAATATGAAGCATGCACTTTCGGGTTGGAAGCTCTAGCTGCATTGGGGGCAAAGAATGTAAAAGTCTTTGGTAACTCATCCTTGGTGATTAACCAAGTCCGAGGTGAGTGGGCTGTAAGAGAAGAGCGGCTGGTATCCGATGTTGAATATTTGAAAGAGGTATGTGGGCAGTTTGAAACTTGCACTTTCCACTTCGTGCCGAGAGATGAGAATCGTCTAGCTGATGCGTTGGCAACCTTAGTGTCGATATGGGATAATCCTGAAGGAGTAGCTATGAAGCCAGTACTAATTTTGAGTTCTGAGAAGCCCAGCTTTGAGATCAATCCTGTAATGGAAGTAGAAGTGGCAGATGGGAAACCATGGTACTTCGACATTATGAATTACTTGGAAAATAATAAGTTTCCAGAGGAAGCTACGGAGAAAGACCAGAGGATGATCCGGAAACTATCGGCTCAATTCATATCCTTGGAAGGGGTGTTGTACAAAAGACAGTCAGACGGGATTCAGCTCAGGTGCTTGAATGAAAAAGAAGCCCGCAAAGTGATGGAGGAGACCCATGCAAGCGTCTGTGGGGCTCACATGAATGGTTTGACCTTGGCTAAGAAGATCATGAGACAAGGCTTCTATTGTCTTACGATAGACAATGACTGCTCAAAATATGTCAATCAATGCCAGTTGTGCCAACAATACCCAGACTTGAGACACCTACCAGTATCGGAACTACACAACCTGACATCACCTTGGCCTTTCGCTGCTTGGGAGATAGATATCATTGGAGAGATTCGCCCTACGGCATCCAATGGGCACATTTACATCATAGTCGCAATTGACTATTTACCAAGTGGGTAGAGGCGGAATCCTTCAAAAAGATTGACGTGAGGGATATGGCCAAGTTCATAGAGAGAAATCTGATCTGCAGGTATGGCCTCCCTCACCACATAGTGTCTGACAATGGGGTACAGTTCATGGGGGAAACCAGGAAGCTCCTCAAGAAGTATAGCATCGAACATCATAAATCCTCCCCCTACTGACCACAAGCAAATGAAGTAGTAGAGGCTGCTAATAAAAATATGAAGAAGATCCTATCCAAGATGGTCCAAACCTATAAAGACTGGGCTGAAAAGCTACCCTTTGCACTGTGGGGATATAGAACGACGGTAAGGACGTCTGCGGGCGCTACGCCATTTTCTTTGGTATACGGAATGGAAGCAGTATTGCCAATTGAGATAGAGCTCAAGTCGCTAAGAGTGGTCATGGAAGCCCAAATTCCGGAGGCCGAATGGGCACGACAGAGGCTACAGTACTTAAACTTATTAGATGGGAGTAGGCTGAAAGCTTATTATCATAATCAGATTTACCAGAAGAGATTGGCCAGAACTTTCGGGAAGAAGGTGAGAAAGCATCCGCTGAAAAAAGGGGACTTAGTGTTGAAGCAGATGAGGCCAAGCATACCAGATATTAGAGGAAAATTAAAACCAACCTGGGAGGGGCCGTAAATCCTTAAAAAGCTGTTGTCCAAAGGAGCTACAATCTTGTCGGATAGTGATGGAAAGGAGTTCAAAGAGCCGATCAATGTCGACAGACTCAAAAGGTTCCATGGCTAAAGACCAAAATAAAAAGAAGAGAATAAAATGCCCTGCAGGTCAAAAACCGAAAAAAGGCGGCCGTGCTAAAATTGGGTGCCTCGACAGGGTGAAAACCGAAAAAAGGCATCCTGTGCAAAAATTAGAGGCACAAGAGAAAATGTCCGATCGTGAAAACCCGAGAGGGCCGATTGGTAACAGGAGCTGATGCTGTTAAAATTTGGTTTCATGTATTAATAGGGCGTACGCGGTTGAGTAAATGTCAAAACTGATCATGTATGCTGAAATTATATGGAAATGTACACAATTTTGTGAAATAGAGTGAATATTATTCTTTTCATTTTTGTCATTTTCTGGTTCTGCATTAAAAAGAAATGTAATACTAAAATAAATACATATGCAAGCTAAGCTAAGTCCTGCTGCTGCTCTCGCCGACCAGATGCTTGAGCCCTCGTATCCTATTATCAGATGCTGGACTAAGGATCCACTTCTTGTATTCACTAGTTGAAGACACAGAATGATTGTCGAACCTCGGAATAACAGTCTTCACTGGTAGTTTGCCCCACAGCTCATGATACCTTGAGGCGAACGCAGTCGAAAGAGCTCCTCCCCGGAAAGATAAGGGAACCCTCACCACATCCTGGGCCATCCCGAGCTGACGCGTACATCGAGAAGTGATGCAGAAGGTGGCTCGACGGAGCCCACAGAGGGGAACACACCCCGATGGCCCATCAATGATCACATGAGACAGTGGGAGCGCCAGGCAGACGTAAAACTGATATCGTCATCTGATAGCTCGCCAAATCTGGTAATGCCTTCACCAGAGGTGGCACACCCATACAGTCATCGACGCGGAAGGAAATGGCTCGGCGAGTACTGTGGGGTAACTCGAGGAGGTGGCTTGGACAGCATCCTCAGTTTCTCTTGCAGCCAAATCTGAAAAAAAAAAAGAAAAAAAAAAGAAATAAAAAATAAAAAGAAAAAAAAAAGAAAAAGAAAAAAAGAAAAGAAAAGAAAGCCGCTGGAGTAAGTAGGGTTTACTACAGGCAAAAATAAGGCACAGGGTTGTGTGAAAATCCGAAAGGACGCACCTCCCGCTAAGAAAAGCTAGTGTGAAAATCCATAAGGGACGCACTACCTTTAAAATAATGACGTACCTGGAGCAATAAGGGACTGCCAGTAAAAGTGGTAGTGGATCTAGAGCTCACAGCGTCCAAGCCCAGAATGGTCTCAGCCAGAATAAGTGGTAAGGGTGATAATCCCAGGTGAAAGTCGCTCAGAACTCCGAACAAGCGAGGGTCACCTGTTAGACCCCCTGGGACATCAGTGAGAAAGTTCACCATGCAAAACAGAAATACGGTGCTTACCCGGTAAGTGGGGATGTTAGTGAATTGATCCAGAGCCTCGATCAGTGGCCCCAGGGCAAAGGATGAACCCGGAGAAATCAGCCGGACGGCCTCAGAGGAAGGTACGCCCAGGGCCACAGCTATGTCCCGGGTCTGGAGTAGGCCACAGCGGGGGACGCAAGGCAGAGCGCTAGGAGGGAACCAGGCTCCAAGAATGGCAGCTAACTCTTCAGGCAAGGGGCACAATTCCTGGTAGGTGAACCGGAAGACGTGAAACCGGGGGTTCCAGAAGTGGGTCACCACCAGGAGGTTCTGATCAACTTTGACCCGGCACAGGTATTTCAGCCCAGACAAAGAGGAAAGGGCGCCTTCTTCCCAAGTGTGCTTGTCATCTAAGATACGGTGCATTCTTTGGGCTAGAGAGGAAGACATGCTAAGAAAGATGAAAGGCTCAAGATGTTGGAAAATGAAGAGACACAAGAGGAGCAAAATTTTGTAAGAATTTATAGGAAGGTGTCACCGATGGCCTACCCGCCTCTCCTAAGAGACGGCCTGCCCGTCGGTAAAGATCCACCTGGCAGACGCATACATCAGCATTGCATTCATCACGCGCATTAATTTGCATTTATTGAGAGACAGACGGTCAGTCCGTCGGTCACTCCTACAGACGCCCAGCCCGTCGGTCATGAAACTCTATATAAGGGCGAGTGACAGACGGACCAGCTGCGCTGTCACTTTCATTCTTCCTCTCAAAAACGATTCTTTAAGCGTTTTTTTTTGCATTTTCAAGCCTTCTTTCTCATTTTCTTTGCAATTTCTTCATCTTTTTGCGTTCTCCACCCACCGGACGCTCAGACTTTCATTTTTTCTTCAGTTTTTCTAGACTCTTCGCGACTACAAGTAAGTAAAATAACTATTTTTTTATTATTTCAATTTATTTTTTTTCATTTCTTCTTCCTATAGCCTTAGAAATGATTAGAATGCTTTAGATGCCTTAGAAATTTAGGGAGAATGCTGCCCGTTTTCTTTATTTATTTCTTTCTTTATTATTTTTGTGGTGCAATTAATCTGAACCTTTGCATGATCACATAAGAATAGAATTTTCCTATACCTTTGTTGCTTTAGAATTAGACTTTTTAGTGCACTATTCTGTGTTGTTGAGACCTGAGGCCGTTATGTTGTGTTCTTGGGGACACACTCTTGCCGGGGTGCGTCCCATTTATGTACATATATTGTTGTTGAGGCCTAAGGCCTGTTTTATGCCTTTTTATGCAGGAGGTTGGGCACACCCTTGCCGGGGTGCTGCCCAAATTTTTATCTTTTATTCAAAAATTGAATATTTTTGTGTATAATGCATGCCTTGGGGCCCAGAAAGCCCATTTTTATTCGCTTTAAATATTTCCATGCCAATTGCATGTTTCTTTTGTTTTGATATGTGCGAAGCATGTTGGGCAACTTCCTTTGGCAGGGCGTTCGCCCCTTTTTATTTATTATCAGTTTTTTATCTCGTTTTCGGGCCGCCATTGCCCTGGTGAGGCCTGAATCGGCTTTCACCTTGAAAATAAGTCTAGTAATGCCTGTTTTGTCAAATTTTCGCTATCTAATTTTTTCCTTTGCAGGATGCCTCCTAGACGCAGAGCACCGCAAGCCCAGCCCGAGGTCGTAGTTCCGGGTTGGATGGACGATAAGTTGGCTCAGAGATATAGAGCATTGGCTCAGGTAGAGATTCGAGCTAGCCGCTTCGTGTCCCGACCGTTCCTAGAGGCCCTGGGGATGGCCCCAGAGTTTGATATGCTTGTCGAGGGTGCCGGCTGGACAGAGTTCCTTGACCCCTCTTTCCAGACTTTTCCAGAGGCTACTCTCCAGGTCCTAGCCACCCTCCGCTATGGCAGTTTTCAGAGGTCAGATACTGAGCCAGGTGTGGTCTAGTTTTGGAACAACGGCCATCATTACAGTATTACCAGGCAGAGATTCGCACAGGCCATGGGGCTCCCTATAGAGGAGGGGGTCGAGATCCCACGGCGAGCGGTGAGATGCGCCCACTGGGAGGCCATTGCCCTACCGGGAGTGCTGTATGATCATGATACAGTGAAGAGCACCGTACTGGTGTCTCAGGCACTTCGATATTTGCACAGAGTGCTATCCAGTTCGTACCTTGGTCGAGCTCGTAATCCAGGGTCGCTTAATGTGGCCGAGATCTGGAGCCTTTGGGCTATGGTGGCAGGCCAGCGCCTCAACATTAGCCATGAGATCTTGGCTAACCTGACTAGAGTCGGCAGAGGATTGACACCGGTGGTGATAGTGGGAGGAGTCATCACCAGGTTTCTTTTGAGGTTGGGAGTTGCCCCAGACAGGCTGAGAGGCCCCCTGGATGAGGGGATACACGTAGATGCCACAGCAGCAGTGCAGATGGGGATGATCTCGCCGATATCGGGGCAGGCAGAGGCCCACAGAGTGCTGTCCATTCACGAGACCCGGCGGATGTTCTCACTTCCACCCTTGGGTCCAGATCCGGACCACCCAGAGTAGTAACCTCCTCAGCTGGAGCAGCAGCCCCCTCAGCAGGAGCATCAGCCTCCACAGCCCGAACCCGAGCCGGAGCAACAGCCTCCGTAGCCTCAGCCTCAGACCGTGCCACCGCCACCACAGCAGGAGCAGCCTAGGACCCCGTCGGATTTCGACATGGAGTCCACTATGGATGAGCTCTTTACCGCTTTACCAACATCCAGGGCGCCGACTCCTGTCCCGTCGCCGGGTATCAGGGTGCAGAGGACTACCCACGGCCCCCCGAGAGGTATCATCCATATTCTCGAGGTGACCCAGGGGCATCCACCTCCGCGGCACCGCTGCCAGAGCCACCACAGCAGCAGCCAGCACAGCCTGACTTCTCTTAGCTCCTCACGTCTATGTTCACGGCTTTAGAGCGACAACAGGATGAGAGGGACAGAGCTATACATGAGAGGTTAGACCGCCAGCAGGCTGCTATTCAGGAGCAGTCCCAGTCGATAGGGCGGTTAGCCCAGGAGCAGGCCGGTTACATCAAGCACACGGCATGGGAGCAGGCTCGGGTCATCGAGGCCTTCAGAGATGAGCAGGCTTGGGTCATAGAGGCCTTCAGAGATGAGCAGGCGAGGCTGATCGAGCAAGTTACCCAGGGTCAGAGGGAGCTTAGGCAGCAGCTCGCTCATGATTTGAGGGCGTCTCAGGACCAGGCGTCTCAGAGGGTTGATATGACCCTACAGATGATCGACGAGTCACTCGACTCTCTGAGATCCCGGGTCCAGGCGATAGAGGGGATCCTCCCACCCTTGTCTCAGACCATGAGGGAGTTCAGGAGTTCAGAGAGTAGCCTAACCCTTTTCGATTCTTCTGACCACGTGTAGTGATAGCATCCTGCCGCCCTTGTGACTCTTTTCCCAAACCAGCCCCTGGGAGGAAGTGCATCTTCTTTAGCATGTTCACCACTTGAGGGCTACCTTCTAAGCTTTGCTCTTTTCCGATCACCGATATATGAAAGCCACTGAATGGCTAATTAGAGATCTCCAAGGTAGACACTTGGTTCTCTCTTGCTGCTTTAATGGTCACTACCTCTCCTTCATGAGGTACCTTAATTATCTGGTGTAAGGTGGATGGCACTCCCCCTAACTTATGGAACCACGGTCTTCCAAGCAGGGCTGAGAAGTTTGCTGGAATCGGTAAGACTAAAAAATCCGTTTCTGTCTCAATGGGTCCCATCTTTACAATAGCTTTGAAGTTCCCAATGCTTGCCTCCTGGAAATGTCGTAGGCAGTGATGGTTAGGTCAGATTTGCTTAACATACTCTCATCCATCCCAAAGGCCTGAAGCGCCACCAAAGGGCAAACATTTATTGACGACCCATCATCAACCATGACGCAAGCGGTGTGTTTACCATTGATCTGTGCCTTGATGTATAAAGGTCGGTTGTGGTTGCGACCCTCTGTTGGTAGGTCTGCATCAGAAAAAACCAACTTCTCCCCGGATCCCCCCTTAACAAGGTCTAAAAGCTCGGATGGAGAGATTGTAGTTGCTACGGTGGATACACTCAATGCTTCAACTAACTTCTGTCGGTGAGAGGGGGACTGTCTCAAGAGGTCCCAAATAGATATCTGAGCTGTGGTCTTTTTTAGTTGCTTCACTATTGAATTTTCTTTCGGCTCCTTTTTTGCGATTACTTGTGTTGGGTCTTGCTGCTTCTCAACTTCTGGAATGACCCTCCCACTTCTTGTTGCTGCTTCTACTCTTTCTTCTTCCTCTGAATCCCACGGATCCGTAAACTCTCCATTTTTCTCATCTTCATCATCTCCACTCTCACTAGTGGACCAACAGTCTATTGTCGCCACGGAAACCCCTTCTCCATCCACTGCAGGGCGAGTAATAGCGACATACTCATTTCCATATAGATCTTGCATCACGTACCACTCTGATAGGCTCGATCCAATCATAAAGACTGGAGGTGGCACTGCATTATAACCGGACTTCTTCTTGCTTTCTCTCTTCTCAGGATCGGTGATCTGCTTGTTGTCAATTAAATCTTGGACCCGATGCCTTAGCGTTATACAATCAATCGTCAAATGGCCGGTATGTTGGTGAAATGCGCAGTATTCATTCTCCTTGTGCCCTGGCTATCCCTGGGTCTTGGCCGGCCTAGGTGATAGGGGTCGCAGTTTTCCTTCTTTTACTAGCCTTTTCAGCACCCATGACAAAGGCCTACCCAAGTTTGAGAAATATCTCTGACTTACACCTATTGCAGACACCTCAGCTATCTTCCCGCCTCTCTTACCGCTGCTTGAACTTGCTGGCTTGGCTGTCCCCTGATTGCTGTATCCCTTCCTGGCATAGGACTCGTTGTTTGCCCTCTTGGCTAAATATTCTCCTTCTGCTTCTATGGCAATGTCCTTCAAGGACTCCCAATCCTTGAGTCCCTTCATTTTCAGTCCATCTCTCATGTAAGGGCTGGCATTTCGAATGAATAGCCGGATCTGATCAAAAGTGTCCGGTTTGCGTTTCATCTCCATAACCCAGTTTCTCCACCGAGTAAGGTACTCGTGGAAGGAATCCCCAGCCTTCTGTTGTAGCAACTCGAGATCTTTCAAAGTGACCTCCATCCGGGTACTGTAATCGTACTGCTTAAGGAACTCTTCGGTTAGCAAGTCCCAATCCTCTTTGGACCTCCTCTCAAGCCCATGGTACCAATCAATAGCAGCTCCTGTGAGACTCAAGCAAAAATACTCTATCTTTTGCTTTCTTGTTAAGGTCGTTCTCTTCATGACCAGCAAGTATTGCTTGATGTGTACGGTAGAGTCAGAGGTGCCATCAAATTTGGGAATGTCCGGCATCTTAAAATTCTGGGGAATCAGGTCATCCCCATCCAGCTCTCAGTCTTCCGGGTTCATTCCTTTCCCCACAGTCACCATCCTTGCCATGGCCTCAAATCTCTCTTCCATTTTCCTCCACATTGCCTCATCCAGTTTTGGCGACTTCTCTTTAGCTACTGTACGCTCCTCTAGCTCATCTCCCCTAAACTCAGCTTCAGACCTGGGGCCCTCCCTGCGCTCAATAGGTGCAGGTACTCTTTGCTCAACAATAGATGGGTCAACCACTGGTTGGTTAATTGCAGCAGGATGTTCTTCTCTAACAGCCTCTTGTTCAGCTGGTACTCGGATAGGGGTAGCAGCAGCTTGTTGCCCAGCTATTATGGCGGCAAGATTACCCATCATTACAATCATTCGGGCTTCAAATTCCTCCATTCTCTTTCCTACCTCCTCAGCGATTATTGCCCGGGTTGCATCAGACTCATTTGCTGGATTAGCCATGCTTACTTCTGTTGATGATTTGGAAGAAAACCCCACATTATTTTCTGAGATTGAATCTGAATTCTAATCCGAAACTAACTCTATTAACCCCAAAAGCGGCGTCCTTCTTAACCGTCCGTCGGGACCTCTAGACCACCCAGGAGAATCTATGATGGCTGAAATGCAAAAATTGTTAAGATGATGCATCATTAAAATGCAATGCATGCTCATGCTGATGCAAGATAGACAAACACATGAAAGCAGATAGATCCTTCCAACCTTATATCTCCCACACACGTGGTAGTGCGGTCTCTTTCCTAGGTGGGCTTGATCCATGGATTAACGTGGAACCCAATGGACACGTATGGTGCGTGGTGAAAAACCGGCAGCATAACAGCTCCTATCTAATGTACATACGTATGGGTGTTTGGCCTTTATGTATTTGAACAATTCAATTTAACTAAGATGGGCCCATCGGGGCATGAAAGCCTTTGATGAAGACCATTTAATTAAATTGATTTCGTCTAATATATGATGGCCCATATAGCAAGCACAGTATTACGGTACATTTCACTTAGTGGAAGTATCTATTGCCATTACATGAGCTTTAGTCATGGGGTGATGATATTTTTGGGTTACCCAAGCATGATCCCTGTCGACGGGTCTAGCTCATCATGAGCATAACGACCGATCGGGTCACCATTTGATATACCATAATGGTACGAGACTTAGGCTGGTTATTATCCTTAACACTTTCCTAAATTGAGTGAAAATAGGGTCGTACTTCAGGAACGCACCGGGGTTTGAAAAGGGACCAAACTAACTTAATCAGGAACGCACCGGGGTTTGAAAAGGGACCAAACTAACTTAATCTAAGGCTCTAATGAGATGATATGAAATTTTGAGATAAAGCGAATTTCATAAACTAAAACTTAATTGTAAAAGTTAATTAAGGTATTTTCAAATTGAAGTCTCGAACTAGTTGTCCCCAGTGGAGTCGCCACTGTGACGCGCGCCGGACCCGCGTAGGCGCCCCTTGACCGCCCGCTTGAGGGTGATCGGGTATTTGAGGTCCGTTGACAACTTGTAACGAATTACAAGTGCGTCTATTTTAGGCAACAATGAGGTTTCATGGAGTCGCCACCCAATAAAACATTGGGAAATTTTCTCTCGCCTCGGAGAGCTTAAGACAGCGCTTTCATCCATTTTGGGCAAGCCGAAGGGGTCTTGGAGGGTAAACCTCTCGCCCAAAGGAGCCTAGGATTTGTTAAGTCATAGAGCGTAAGAAGGGTCTTGGAGGTTAAACCTCTCGCCCAAAGGAGCCTAGGATTAATGTCTAAGTCTCGTGACACAAGAGGTGTCTTGGAGGGTAAACCTCTAGCCTCTTTGAGCCCAAAGACCAGAGAATGGGTTCGGGACTTTGCATCTATTTCTGCCTTGATTAATTTTATAATTTGGCTTAGAGTTTATTAGCTCGCTCTCTCTCCACACGATGCAATTTTAATTTAAAAGCGCAATATTCACATTGAAAGTGGTAAGATAAACATATCAAAAATAACATCAAAGATAAATTACAATAATACCAGGAGCGGAATACAACTCCCATTTGAAAGTGTAAACATACATAAAGTCGGGGAATTTATTAATTATGAGGACTTTGATCCCCGCATGCACAATTAAAGAAAATATTTTGGATGTGATGATTTATTTGGGATGAAAATTAGGACATTGGTCCCATTTATTATGAAAAATCCAAATTAATTTATTAGAAATATTTGTGTGGTTTTTATTCATGCGTGCATAAAAAAAACATTTTATTCAACGAATATATACAAGAAAATATAAATGAAATGAGAATTGAAAATGTGCAATGAAAATACCAAACTCCGCATATCATCCTTCTCGTGCATTGGTGCTCAAATGAGAATAAAACAATGATTTGCAACCAAAATAAAATAGAAGAGATTCATGTTAGAAATTAACCCAAAGAGATGAGATGACATAAAAGATAATATGTATAATGACCATATAACATGCCTAAGATACTATAACATGCATAAAAATAATTATGATGCAATTTAACAAGCATAAAGTGAGATAACATCATGGCAAATGCAATTTATTAATAATGGTGATTAACATGCATGAAAGATTAGTGACAATCAATTTTAATACTCCTAAGATGTGCATGAAAACATAACATAAGAGTAATAAAACTTAACATGCATAATAAAACCTAAAATAATATCTAACATAAAAGGCATAAGAAAATAAATTTGAAATTTAACATACATGCAAGATATGAACAATGACATTAATGGTAATAATGATACTAATACCTAATGGCATCAATAAATGAGTGTAACACAAATTATAATAATAAAACTAGCATTTAATGATAGCAATAAACAAGTCTAATAAAAATTTTAATGATAATTAACACATGCAAACACAATAATCATCATAATATAACATAAAGAGATCAAAGATATTAACAAACTAAATTAAACATGCATAATGACATAAAAATAAACACCTTGACATGAAAATGATATGATAAATTTGAAAGAATTAACTTGTTAAATAAATAATTGAAGATAAAAAAAAAAGAAAGAATATGGAGACTAAGAGAATTTACATGTTTAATATGTTAATTGGAAGCAAAAATAAATGAAATTAACAAGAGAATTAATGAGTAAAACCAAGAATAATTACCCTCAAATTTAGTTTTGAAGAATTGAAGGTAGAAGTGTTGAATTCCTTGTCTTCTCTTGTGAAAATGCTTAGAAAATAGCTTGAAAACTTGAAGAAAAACTCTTGGAAACAAGTGTGTAAGATGGATTTTTTCTCTCAACTCAAAAACTCCAAAATTCAGTTTTTTACTCTCTAAATGTTCTTAGTTCGTCCCCCCCCCCCCCCCCCCCCCCACCAATCTGAATTTTTCTAGTGTTTAACCCTCAAAAACCACCCAAAAACCGTTAAAAACCGTTAAAAAATGAGAGGGGGTCGAAAATGGGGCCAAAATGGGGCATAACTGCCGAAAATCGGCGTCAAACGTGGAACCGTGCGCGGAATGAGCGACGGCCTAGGCGTCGGAGCGGGCGTGCTCCGCGCACGCAGATTAGCAACGCCCAGAATCCGTCGCCTTTCCGTCGTGATTATTTTCCCCTCATTTTTATCACCATTTTTTCATCATTTTTCACACCTTTTTTTTTTTAATAAAATACCCTCAACTTAAAACACACTTTTTCTTCTCCAAAATAATTTAAAAAATATTTTTAAAACATTTTTAAAATACAATTTTTATTCATCGAAAAGACAAGGAAAATCACTTTCGAACTCCAATCTTTTTGCCTATAAGCCGGCATAGCTAAATTTCATCATCGGGTAATCCTGATCAAGGCTACTCGGGACCCGGTGTCTACACCGATGCCCGTCGGAAGGCACCGCCTCTGCCAGAGCGCCGCCTAATTTCCCGGAGCACGCAACCTTTCCGACGCCCGTCGGTGGAAGTGGCAGGGCTCTCGGATGAATCCTTGTGTCAGAAGGATTCTTCCGACGCCTGCCTCTATACACCGACGCCCGTCGGTCATGCCTGGCTTATAAAAGTTTCGAATTTTGCTTCTCGTGGAACGCGCGGGGCTCTAATCAACATCAAGAATATCACTAAAGAATTATCTGAGGGTAAATATTCCGGACTCATTCTCCATATCTTTTCATCTTTGCTCCTTATTTTGTTGTTCTTTCAATTTTTGTCATTATTCTCCTTTAGTTTGACTCTTTTCATCTCATTTTGTGATAAAATCCCATTTTTGCTCCAAAAGAGTGTTTTTAGCTACTTATTTTCGGAGACAGTGGTGACCAATGGGTCATCTACTTCACCGACGCCCGTCGGTCACCCCACTCACAGACGCCCCCTCTTTTGAGTGATCGATGGACATATCGGTCATTTTAACTGACGCCTGTCGGTCACCCAATAGAGGCCGTCGCTGGGTCCTGTCTTCATATTTTCAAATCTTTTCTATCTCCTTCAAGTCGTTTTGACTTTATTTATGTTGATTCTTTTTATATTGACATCTTTTAACTTTCTGTGAGCATATACTGATTCTCTTGGACTATCCTGAGCTTAAGAGGCTATCTACCATACTCGGAGGATTTCGTTCGGTTTAGTTTTCTAACTTTCTTGGTTATTTCCTTCATTTGTTTATTCATTAATTATCTTATGTACATGGATATACCCTTTTTATATCTCGTTAAGTATAAAAATGGATCAATATTTTATATTCAATAAAATGAGGTTTTTTCAAAGATAAGGACCCAATGTCCTATTTCATCCAATAAAATCACCATAATAAAAAATCCAATTTTAATAATGATACATGAGAGGACCAAAGTCCTCAAAATAAGCAATGCCCTGATTCGTGTATGTATCGCACATTTATAAAAGGGAGTTGTATTCCGCTCCTTGTATTATTGTAATTTATTGCTTTTATTATTTACTTGCCCATTTATGGCTTTCCAAATATGAATAAATGCACCTTCAATCAATTGCATCGTGTGGAGAGAGAGCAAATTAATGATAATTAAAATTTGATCATAAAATAATCGAGGTAGAAATAGATGAGAAATCCCGAACCCAGCTCTGGTCTTTGGGCTCTAAGAGGCAAGAGGTTTACCCTCCAAGACACCTCTTGTGTCACGAGACTTTAGCGTTAATCCTAGGCTCCTTAGTGGGAGAGGTTTACCTTCCAAGACCCCTCTGATTGGCCCTAAATGGATACTAAGTGCAGTCTTAGGCTCTCCGAGGCGAGAGAAACTTTCCTAATGTTCTATTGGGTGGCGACTCCATGAAACCTCCTTGTTGACCAACATAGACGCACTTGTAATTTATTGCAAGCTATCAACGGACCCACAAATACCTCGATCACCCTCAGGTGGGCGGTCCCATGGGCGGCCGCGGGGATTCCGGTGCGCGTCACAGCTAGATAGAGGTAAAAGTCAGCAGTGGGTGGGGGACACAGAGGTGAACACTAATAGGTATGAGAGAGGGCGGAGTCACCGATGAGCAAGAGACGAGGGGCGAGCAGCGACGGCGGCTAGAGGCAACCTGCGACGGGCGACGGCAGCGAGCGAGATAGCGACAGCGGCAAGATCGAATTTGCGACGTCGGAATGTGGGCAAGCGGCGGCAGGGTGGGGGGCGACACCGGATCTGGCGCTTGGTGGCTCGCGAGGGAGGGGACTCGTGATGGAGGGGGCGACGCAAGGAAGGCATGGAGAGTTGAAGACTTGAAGTTAGGAAAATACATTTTGCGATGTTAGGTTTTTTTTTGGAGGTAAATGGTTTATTTTGTTTTAAGTCAATAACGACAGGATTTTGAGACTTTTAACGATCGAAAATATACTCTTTTTAAATAATAATAAAATTTGATTTTTAACGACCGGATTAAATTTCTTTCGTTACTTTTATCTTTTTACGACCGAATTTTGAGACTTTTAACGACCGAAAATATACCCCTCATTAAATAATACTAAAATTTGAGTTTTAACGACCGGATTAAATTCCCTTCGTTGCTTTTATCTTTCTACGATCGGATTTTTATCCCTTCGCTAAATTTTGGTCGTTAAAACTCAATTTTCTTGTAGTGATAATCACATGTGTAATGATGAAATGGTATGAAAAAGAATGAGGTATTATGATAATATGCCATGAAATGTATGTATGTCACATTAATAATGTGGAAAGTGAAATAATATTACCCTATGTAGTGATCTAGTAGTCAAGTTTAATTCAGGATATGTTGGCATGCCATAGGAACATAAGACCGCAGGTGTGAGCATGGAATCTCACTTTTTAATAGGCCAATGATGGTCATATTTCACTGTATTGAAATATTTTTATTGTACTGTACTGTATTTAAAGATAGGGGTGGTCCCACCGGACTCCTCTAGTATTTCTGTGAACTTCTGGAGTTTACATCTTGTTTATCCTGCATTTAGAGTCTACCAGTGAGTTATAGGGGCATAATGGTAAAAATGAGATTAAAATAGTAAAAATGTGATTAAAATAACATTTATGTGGAAAAAGGGCATAAATGGAATTATATAAAAAGTTTGAGGCAAAATGGTAATTTTGTGCATATGTGTGTTAAGGATGGTTAATAAGGGTAAAAATGTAATTAAATGGTTAAATATGAAAATTTGTAACTTTATTAGGGTAAAAATGTAATTTGGCAAGACAATGGTAATTGGAGGGCAAAACCGTAATTTAGCATGTTAATTAATGGTATAATTGTAATATTAGTGAAAATAATTAAACTAGTGGCATAATGGTAATATTAGTGAAATTAAAATGAGCTAATAGCATAAATGTAATTTTGGTGAAGTATAATTGAACTAAGGGCATTTTCATCATTTTGGAAAAGTTTAAGGGTATATATGTAATTTTACCATAAGTTAAGGGTAAAATGGTAAATATGATTATTTATGTGTATTAATTGCGTAATTGCCCTAATTATGTAATTTAAAAATAATTAAATGTAATATTGCATGTCTCATTGGTAATTAAATTAAATATGTTTATTTATGAATATTAAATGTTATTATTTGTGGAAATTTATTTATGCATGAAAAATTAGTTTAGTGGAAATTTCTTGAATCACAATCACCACAGGGCATATTTAATGCTCAACACGTAATTTTATTTGACTGCGTGTAGGTACTCCGTAGGATTTTGGAGCAGTGCGTACTTCACATTTTGGAAGTCGTATTGAAGAAGTTATTTGAAATATTAAGTATGTTAAGACCTTGGCATGTATATGTCTTATAATATTATTTTTGGGTTTTGGTCAGTAATAGATTATTAAAACTGTCACTAGTTTATATGTGTGTGTTTAGCATGCCTAATAATTGGTAGAATTTAAGTTAATACAATTGGAAAGTAAAATGTGTGTTTTCAAGTTAAAGGAAAATTGACCAAATGAATAGTAACTTAGACAGTTATAGGTCAATTGGCAATGAATTAAAATAGGATTATTAGGTTTATTAATTAATTGAATAATTGTTAATAGACTTAAGTAAATTGTCTTCTCATAAAGTACTGTTCATACAGTACTATTCATACGGTACTATTAAAAAAATGTACCGTTTTAATTAATTGTCTATTTAATAACCTGATTAGTTTAATTAGGTTAATCGGATATTAATGAATAGTTAATTAATCGGATAGTAAGGTATTAGAGTGTTACATCAGTTCTGTGGCATCCAGTATCCGTATCACATACAAGTATAGGGTGTTACAATTTAATTAGTATCAGAGCCCTGGTTTAGTCGGTTCCAAGATCGGAGTGGGACAATAGGAATAGTATATGTTCATGTACATGCCAGTTAATTTTTGGACAACATAGTCTTGTGAGGCTAATGTATGCTTGCTCCTCGTGTTAGATTGTGAGTATGGCTTCGGATGAAGGTCGTCGTGATAGCGATGTTGAGAGTGCCGCATCTGTTAGTATTAATGGATCGAGGTTGCCTCAGCATTAGGACACTCTGCTGGTTGCTCCTCCTCCTCAATAGCAACTTGAGTTTATGAATATGATGATGAATTTCTATCAGTTTATGCAATCTCAGCAGCAACCTCGGGGTCCTGAACAGCAGTTAGCTCCACCTAGACAGAGGCCAATTTTGGACAGATTAAGAGAACAGGAGCGGAGGATTTTTATGATGGTGACCCTTTGACTCCGGATCAGGTAGAGGAGTGTTTGTTTAAGCTCAGATGTATGTTCGAGACCACTCAGAGTCTGCTAGATGAGATGCTTCAGGAAGCAGTGGCCTTGCTTCAGGGTCCTGCTTACACTTGGTGGAGTTCAATCCGTAAACACACTCCAGTTGATCAGGTTACTTAGGGGTTTTTCCAGACTCGGTTAGAGAATAAATATGTCAGTTCTGAGTATAGATTTGCCATGCAAGATGCATTCTGGAGGCTCAGACAGGTGAATAAGTCAGTTGCAGAGTACGAGAGAGAGTTTGAGCGGCTTAGTGCCTATCTAGATGATGAGTCCATGACTGAGCAGAAGTTATGCCATAGATTTGAAAGAGGTCTGCATAATAACATCAGATTGGCTTTGGGTTCTCAGAGATATATGGATATGAGCTCCTTGGTTGAAGCAGCCCTTAGAGCAGAGACTATTATGTCAGATGAGGCTGATATACAGTCCCGTTTCAAGCAAAAGAGGAAATCGGGTCAGTTTTCTGGTGCAGCTATTCAGGGTAAGAAGTTTAGAGGGCCTCCTCAGTCACAGAGTCGTGCATCAGCCGCTCCTGCTACTACTCAGAAGAACCCAGTCGACAGCAGTGACCCAGTCACATCAGTAGCTAGTGCACTCAGGAGCAGAGGACGAGATTCAGTTCCACGGTGCCCTCATTATATGAAATTTCATCCGGGCGAGTGCAAATATTTGAACAGGGCTTGTTTCTGATGTGGTCCCGAGAACACTAGATCAGAGATTGTCCTGAGGCCCAGCTGTCCACTGTAGCATCACCAGCTTTGGGTGGAGGGTCAGCCCCTAGTAGGGGAGCAACTCCTCCATAGGCAGTTTCTGGCTCTTCAGTACAACCACCTTAGGGTCGTACCACTGGATGTGCATATGCTGTTAGAGCCCGTGAACAGGATGATGCTCCAGACGTCATTGTTGGTAAATTCTCATTACTCTCTCTCATTCAGTTTTTGCTTTGATTGATCCTGGTTCTACGCATTCCTATATTAGCACTGCTGTTGTTCGGGATAAAGGGTTGCATGACAGTCAGTTAGACCAGGATATTTTAGTGAGTAATCCTTTGGGGCATAGTGTAGTGGTGAATAAATTATATAGAGATTGTCTTGTTAGTGCTCAGGGTTATATGTTTATGGCCAATTTGATTGATCTTCCCTTCCGAGAATTTGATGTTATCCTGGGTGTTGATTGGTTATCCACTCACCATGCTACTGTTGACTGTAAAGGAAGAGATTTACTCTTAAGACTTCAAATGATCAGGACATAGTCATTGTGTGTGAAAGAACAAACTTCCTTTCTGATGTGATTTTAGCTACTGCAGCTAAAAGACTTATCAGAAAAGGTTGTGTTGCCTTCGTATATTATGTAATAGAGACTAAAAAGGATGACCTTAAGGCTTCAGATGTGCCCACTGTTCGGGAGTTTCAGGATAGTTTTCCTGAAGAACTTCAAGGTTTGGCACCTGATAGAGAGATAGAGTTTACTATTGACTTAGTACCTGGTACTGCACCTATCTCTATTGCTCGTTACAGAATGGCACCTTTAGAACTCAGAGAATTGAAGGTTCAGTTGCAAGAATTATTTGATAAAGGCTTTATTAGATTGAGTGTTTCACTATAGGGCGTACCAATTCTTTTTGTGAAAAAGAAGATGGGTCACTTCGGTTATGTATTGATTACAGACAGTTGAATAAAGTTACCATAAAGAATAAGTATCCACTGCCTCGCATTGATGATTTGTTTCATCAATTGAAAGGTGCGGGCCTATTTTCCAACATTGACTTAAGATCTGGATACCACTAGTTAAAGATTAAAGTCAGATGTGCCTAAGACAGCTATTCGCACCAGGTATGGTCATTATGGGTTCATGGTCATGCCTTTTAGATTGACAAATGCTCCATCAACTTTTATGGATCTGATGAATAGGGTTTTCCACCCTTACTTGGATCGGTTTGTGGTTATTTTTATTGATGATATTTTGGTGTATTCGAAAACTCCAGAGGAGCATGATGAGCATTTGAGGATTGTTCTACAGACTCTGAAAGATAAGCAGCTTTATGCCAAGTTCAGTAAATGTGAATTTTTGCTAAATGAGGTATCATTTCTAGGTCATGTAGTATCAGTAGATGGTATTAAAGTTGATCCTAAAAAGATTGAAGCGATCCTTTAGTGGAAGACACCCAGGAGTGTTAATGAGGTTAGGAGTTTTCTTGGATTTGTAGGTTACTATAGAAGATTGGTCAAGGGTTTCTCTTCAATTGCAATTCCTTTAACCAGATTTTTACAAAAGGATGTTAAGTTTGCATGGTCAGATAAATGTCAGGAGAGCTTTGAGAAGCTTAAGTGTATGTTGACTGAAGCTCCAGTGTTAGTGCAACCTAAATCTGATATGGACTTTGTGGTCTTCAGTGATGCTTCCAAAACTGATTTGGGTTGTGTATTGATGCAGGAAGGCAAGGTGATTGCTTATGCCTCCCGACAGCTTAAGACTCATGAGAAGAATTACCCTACTCATGATCTTGAGTTGGCAGTTGTGATGTGTGCCGAACCTAGCAAAGGTCCTCTTAGGCGAAACCCACTTTTAGGGCTCGAGGGATTGGTTCGCTTTTTTTTTTTTTAATTTTGGGCATCACGAGATATTTTGGATGCTTCGTACCCAATAGAACATTAGGAGGATCATCTAATCTCGCGACACCTTTAGGCACCTTGAGGTATTTTGGAGTCGCCAGCTAATTTACGATAAATTGGGAAAGGTCTCTAACCTTGATTGTCTTAAACCAGAGAAGGTGTTCGGAACTTTACTTTTATTAATGGTTTAAGTTAAATTTTTATAAATGAGTTTTTAAGAAAACGATATTCCATCTCTCTTCTCACGCGATCATGCATAAAATTTAAAGCGCACATCATCCACATTGGAAAGCAATAAATAAAGCGTTTAAATAAATGAATAAGTCACAAGAATAAAATTTGCCCCAAAACTTTAAATACAAGGGCTCAATATGAACAAATGAATATTTTACAACAAGGGAATGAAATATCTCATACATAAATCGGGTTATTTATTGGATTTTAGGAACATTGGTTCCTTTTATTAACTTAGAAAATTGGGGAACTATTTTTGAGGATTTATGGAGAAAAAAAAACCTGGGATGAGTGATCCCATTTTATGAAAATTATTTCACCATTTGAAGGTGAGATTTTATTGGATGAAATAGGACATTGGTCCATTTTATTAATAAAAGAAAACCCAATTTTAATTATTGTAAAAAAATGACTTTCTATGATACGGACAAGTCTAAAATACGTTTTTTTGCATGCAACGTGAAAATAGTATACTAAATAAAATACAGCAATTAAGAAATGCAAACTGAATACGAAGGTCTTAGTTTCTCGTTCCTCTAGCCAGCTCGGAGATATCACTCAAGGCGAAATAAACACGTTTTGGGACAATTAAAAAAGAGAATAAAATGGAATCTTAGTGAATTAAATCGAATTAATAATATGATATAAATGTATAAATTAATTAAATGAACAATTAATCAAATAAATAATATACATAAATAACTAATTGATGAAATTAATCGAATAAACAATTATTTAAGCAAATAATACAATCAATTAGATAATTATTTATATTATATAACAGTCAATTAAATTAATTAAACATATACAATCTATTAGGTCAACTAAATGTAAATAATCAAAAAATTAAATAAATTAAACAATCAGTTAAGCATTTAATTGAATGAATTAAATAAATTAAACCATGTTATACATCATGCAAATAATTTATTCTAAGTCAAGATTATTTATAACAAATACATTAACATACACATGAATAAATAATGACAACACACAGATTAATTACAACAAGCAATTAACAAATAACTTGATAACTAGATTAAATATTTAATTAACTATAATAATAAATCTTAACCCACAAATAACCAACGAACAGTGGCAACATCCAAGAACCACTTGGCATGAACAATAAACAGAATAATAACAAACAACGGATAATTTACTATGCCAAAAACGTCAAATACACACAATAAAAAAAATAAGTGGGAACAGTAGACAAGATTAAGTTATAAAGAACAACAAGAAATAGATATACAATATACAAAACAAAACAATAAAGAACACAAGAAATATATTATAGATTAATAATAAAAAAACCAAAGAAACAAAAGATGGTTAGCAATAAACAATAAACATGAAGGTTAATCTTAAATGACTAAAAATCTAACAACATACAATAACAGGTATATACAGTATATACAATGAAAAGAAAAAATTAGGGGTGCAAAAATAAAAAAAGAAAAAAAAAGGAAGAATTGATTTAGCTCAAGTATTTACCCTCAGAGATTGGATATTTGCAGCAAATGAAGAAAACTTTCATTTACCTGTCGATTTGCTTGAAATGAAAATAGAAAAGTTTGGATTAAAGATTTTTGAGGAAACTAACGAACAAAAATTGAAACTCAAACCCCAAAAATTGATTTCTTGGATTCAAGAATGACTTTTGCATTGATTTTTGCTCTCTAAAAAAAATCCTCTCTCTCTCAAAGCTCCTGGATTTTTACTGTTAAAAAAAAACCTCCCTTTGAATCTCTTCTATTTTTCCTTTTATACCTGTTGAGAAAAATAGGTTTTCACAACGTTTTTACTTAAAAATTCCTTAATTACTCTCCAAAACTAGATATTTTTCCTTTGAAATCGGACAGGCAGCCTGAATTTTACCAGAAAATGACCCAAAAAAGCGGAAAAAATGGTGTGCTGGGGAAGAAAGAGATGCTCCTGCTGCACAGTGCGCAGGGCCGCGTGGCGCGACATGCGCCTATGCGGAGTATGCATGCATGTCGCGCAGTGCGACATGCACCTCCGCTGGTGCATGTCGCCAGGGGCAACAAGCTGCCAGTGCGAGAGGCTTGCCTCTCGCGCGCGCCCCGCAGGCGTGTGCTGCGGCTCGCGGGCACGGCCCACACGGTGCGAAGAGCACCAAAAACCCAAAAAGAATAAAATTTTAAAAATTTTAAATTAACAAATAAAAAAACTAAAAAATAAAATAAATAAATATGAAAAATAAACATAAAAATAAAAAATAAAAACTAAAAAGGCTTCGACAGGAAATCGTCACTTCTAATCATTTTGCTTGTAATAAGTATCATTTTCATCATTGGATAACTTCGGTCTGGGCTACCTCAGAACTCGGTGTCTACAGTTGCCCCCAGTTTTGGGGAACATAGAGACTGGGTGCTTAGGTGAGCCAAAACTCAAAGAAGGAGAAGAGAGACGCGTACCTGAGGCAGCTGTCCTTCTGGTCTGAATGGAGCTCTTCGAGGTAGTCACCCTCCGTTTGTCTATGTGTTAAGCCTTGTTGCTGTGGCATCTAACCTGTGCGGTGTCTAGCCTTTTACTCAGTGTCTAACCTCTGTCATTTCGGCATCTAACCTGTGCGGTGTCTAGCCTCAGCCATTTCGGTATCTAACCTATTCTTGCGGTGTATAACCTCCCTCATCGTAGCATCTAACATGTGTGGTATCTAGCTACAGCTGCGTTGGTATGTAACCTGTTGGTGCGGGTGTAGACAACCTCACCGTCTATCGGGCTACCATAAGGCAGGATCATGGAGTCGCCACCCGATAAAACATCGGGAAAGTAATTCTAACCTTATGAGGCCCAAAACCAGAGAGAGTTCGGGACCTCACTCTTATTCATACCTTTGGTTAATATTATGTGAATGGGTTTTTAAGATAAATTATTTTATCTCTTCTCTCACATGCAAATTATACAATAAATTTAAAGCGCATTACAAGCACGTATAAAAAAGCAGTAGATAAAATATAATTACAATTATCTGAAAACAAATATGAAACCATAAAAGAATGATAAAAATACATACATAAATCGAGCTATTATTTTAGGCAGGAACATTGGTTCCCAATTACTTTTTATGAAAAGTTTTGAGTTTTCAAATCAATTTAAACCTTTGCTTTGGGATGAAAACCAGGACATTGGTCCAGTTTTATTAACAAATTTCATTTAGTATAAAACATTTGTGTGGTGGTTCTTTTTAAGCGCGGTCGAAAAATCATTTATTATTACAAACCACAATCGAATAAAATAAAATAATAATAATTACATATTCCGAATGATAAATAAATCCTAATATACTCATCCTGACCATGCTCCGCCTAACTCCGTGGGCGAGTCACGTGCCACTCGCATCGCGGTAAAGACAGAAAAAAATATTAGTTAATAATGAATAAATAAATAATTGAATGAATAAATAAACAAATAAATAATTGAATAAAGTAAATTGAAGAAAATAATTAAAGTTAATAATGGATTAAATTAAATTAAATGATAAATAAATGAATAAATAGATAAATAACTAAATAAATAATTGAATCAAACAAATTGAGAGGATTAATGAATGTAAAACACAATGGCAATTATAATAATAAAATGCAATAAAAATGATAATGCTAATAACAACAATAAACAAACAGGAAATGATAATAATAATAAAAATAATAATGATAACAATAGTAACAAAATAATAATAATAATAATAATAATAATAATAATAATAATAATAATAATAATAATGATAGTAAAAGGTAATAATAATAATAATAATAATAATAATAATAATAATAATAATAATAATAATAATAATGATAATGATAATAATAACAACTACATAACACAATAACATTAATAATGAATAAATCAAATAATAATAATAATAATGTGAACTAGTCAATTAATTAAATAATAATAATAATAATAAAACAACACTAATAATAAATAAATAAATAAATAATAATAATAATAATAAAATAAAAAATTAAAAGATAATAATAATAATAATAATAATAATAATAATAAAATAATTAAAACAGAATATTAATAAATATATAATAATAATAATAATAATAATAATAATAATAATAATAAATATAATAATAAATATAAAAACAGAAAATAAATAAATATATAACAATAATAATAATATTAATAATAATAATAAATAAATATATAAAAAAAAGGACTTACAGGTCGCCGGAGCTTCGCCGGAGGGGAGGTGGTCAACACCACCCATGTCGGAAGGTAGATCGCCGCACGCCGAGCTCCCCGCCGATGTCCACGTGCCGGACGATGTCGTAGACTCGCCGAAAAATGCTCCCGAAGTCTCGCCGCCATCTCCCTCCGATTTGCTTCTTGCCGGCGATTGGGGGCGGATGACCGGTGCCGGAGGTTTCGTCCGGCTGTGGGGAAGCCAGCGCCGCCGCGCGTGGCGCCAGTCGACGCCGGAGGCGGCGCCAGCCACCTCTCCTTCCTCTCCCCTTTTTCTCTTTTCTTCTTTTTCGGTGGCCTGCGTTTCCCTCTTTGGCTAGTTGTGCTTGGTTCCCCTTTCCCTCTTATTTCTTCTTTATTCCCTTATTTCTTTTCTTCTTTCCCTTGTATTTCCCTTACTCTCACCTGGATTTCTTGCTCTCTCTTCCTTTTTATTTCTTTTTCTTGCTCTCTCTCATTCTTTCTTTTTTCTTTATTTTCTTTTCGTTTCAATTTTTTCAATCCAACCGAGAGAGGCCCCCCCACTCTTTTGCTCATCTCTTTCTTTTTATATACCACAATTAGGGTTTACCTAATAATTTCCTCCATCTTTTCTTACTTTTTAATTAATTTAATTCACTTAAATAATTAGACACTTTACTAATTAAACTATTTAAATTATCATATATATTCTAATTAATGAAACACTCGACTAATTAAATACTCTATATTTTTATCTAATTAAACCTTATATTTATTTTCTCTTTTTTTTTTAATTTTAATTATCCTAAAATATTAACTAATTAACTATAACTAATTAATTAACTAATAATATTGACTAATTAACTAAATAATTAATTTTTAATTTATCTAATTAAATTAAACTAATCCTAATTTGTTTATTTAATTTTTTAATTTTTAAATATTACCTACACATTTTATGTATTTATTATTATTTTTTTGTTTGGAGGAATTTATCAAGAACCCAAAACTGCCATCAAAATCTGACTCAGAACCCGGTGTCTACAGTTGCCCCCAATTTTGGAGAAGCTAGTGGCTAGACACCTAGGTGAGCCAAAATTCAAAGAAGAAAGGCCAAAATTCAAAGATGGAAGAGAATGAATTACTTACCTGAGGATACCGGACCTTATCTTGATGACGTTGCGTAGGAGCAAACGGTTGCCTGTCTTCATCTGGCAGGCCTCGTCTCGGTCTGCTCAGCGATGAATGAATTTGATGCGGGTGACCCTACTGGTCTCGTCTCGACCTGCAAGGTGGCTATGAGGTGCAGTACTCTCTGACTACAACCTCGATCTATGGTCTGTTCTACCACAAGTGTTCCGCTAGCCTCGTCTCGGCCTGCACGGAGTTTGTGAGATGTAGTACTCTCTGACTACAGCCTCTATTTGCGATCTGTTCTATCGCTGGTGCCCCGCTAACCTCATCTCGGTCTGCACGGTAGCTGGTTTGTACCGCTAGCCTCATCTCGGCCTGCACGGTGTAAGGTATAGTTTCTCTAACTCTAACCTCTGTTTGCGATCTGTTCTATCGCTGGCGCCCCGCTAACCTCATCTCGGTCTGCACGGTGGCTGGTCTGTACCGCTAGCCTCGTCTTGGCTTGCACGGTGTGAGGTGTAATTTCTCTAACTCCAACCTCCGATTTGCGATCTGTTCTACTGCTACTGTTTATCTTGGACTTCCTTTTTTTGGAAGACTTTGATGCTCACTGAGAGACTTTCATGCTCACGGGGAGATTTTGATGCTCAGTGGGGGACCTTGATGCTCACTGAGAGACTTTGATGCTCCCTGGGAGGACTTGGGTTGATTTGCCCCTGGAGAGGACTTGGGTTGATTTGCCCCCTGACCCAATTGCCCCCGAGAGGACTTGGGTTGATTTGATTGCACCGAATCGCGACCAAGATTCAAAGTACGAAGGTTCTGAGATTGCACTGAATGGCTACCAAGATTCAAAGTGCTTGCACCGAATCGCTACGTGAGAAGAATCAGAATCCATCTAACAAACCAGAGGACAACCGCATCAGCCAACACAGCCCTAGACATAGACATATGCACACATAGCATCATATAAACAATCACCCAGAAACGCCTAAACCGGGGCTCTGATACCACAACTTGTAACACCCCTTACCCGTACTTAGGCGATCCCATCCGATAAGGAGTAAGATTCCGTAAGAGTAAAGGTGCCACCCCACAGATACAGAATAAACATACACTCATACCTAAACATGCATACCGAAATACAGGGTAATTTAAAACTTCACAATACCATTCATAAAAATAAGCTGATCATGCATTAATATAACGAAAGCATTACATTACTGTTCTGATCAACTGAGAGATACAAAAGATAATTACAAAACCCAAGATACATGTACATAAGCGGAAGCTATTACAAAACATAAATAAGAGAGTTCTATACAAAAGAATCCTCAAAATACAAAAATGAAGCCCTACACTAAGACCCTGCTGTGTTGGCTTCGATGACGGCGACTCTCCCAAGACAAACTCCTTCCGCACCTGCACGGGTAAACACACCGTGCTAAGCGATAAACGCTTAGTGGGGAAACACACATATAGAATAAGGACAACCATTCACAACGGTCGTCAAGGCAAATCACATGCGTACTTCATGTACATACGTTAATCATGGCATAACGATAGCATAAACTCATGCTCACATACATAAAGCCATTCATCAGAAGATTCATATCAATAATCATATCCTCATAACAGATTATACTTTTCACTACTGAATCCATAAAGATATAACATATGTTTTCCCATATAACAATTCATACAAAGCACCTGCTGACCTGAGGGAGTGGATACGAGCCGATACGGACAGTACTTTACGGGTACGAGCTGATACGGACAGTACTTTACGGGTACGAGTCGAGAAATCTAATTTTGCATTTTAACTTTCACAAAACATTTCAAAGGGGATCTTAAACAAGATCCTTTCACATAAGGGTTCACGAGGAACCAATCGGGGACCTGATCGGGGTCCAAACAGAACTGAGGGCTGCAGCTAAAGACTCTATTAGGCATGCCTAACTATCCACTTACTAGACTTTAGCAGGTCATGCAGAAGCCATTCAATCCATTTCATAACTTCCAAAATCATCATCATCATATATGCACATAATCATCTCAAGGTTACGCTTGCATATTTTTCATAGAATACTCAGCATAAATCTCATAATTGCTAAAGAAAACTGAAGTTCAAGTCACATGCAATGAAAGAAAACTCATTCAGCATACAGGGGACTGTCGCGCTCACGACAGAGGGTATACAACACTTCAGCTATCGCGGGCTCGCGACAGCGAAGCTCCCAACAACGCTCTCTGTCGCGATCGCGACAGCAGCGGGATTTCAAAAATCTGCAGAAATTCTTTAGATTTTCCTCTTCCAATTCGTCCTCACATCACACAAATCTCAATCAAAGGTCACCTACCTCCAATCCAGCCATCCATTGACATCAACAACCATAATACAACCATTTATTAACAACAACTTCATACAATCCAATGATTTAAACATTCAATTTCAAGAATCAATCAAAACCCCAATTTATGCATCAAACCACATCAATTCCAAAATCATCATAATTAACTCATAATCTTGCAAATTCCACATTCCAAAACAAAGACCCATAGCATATACATCAAAATAAAGGACATCTAATAACCTAATTCCAAGAAACCATCAAAACACATACATGAACATATTCACATGCAAAAGCAAGAAATTCCCAAACCTTCAAAAATCCTTTGTTCCTATTGCTTAGTTGCACTTGGCCCAACCTTCTCCTTACCCTTCGGTTCACGAGGAGGCTCAACTAAGCAACAAAACAACACAACACACCAACACAAAATCCAACTTCAAACCCAAACCCGAAAATAAGAAAAAGAGAAGAAGGTGAAGAATCAAATGAAGAAAATGAGAATAAATGCAGTAGGTTTACCTTTAAAATGCTATGAAATGATCAATTTCCACCACTAGAGGCTTGAATCTAAGCTAGGGCACTTAAGAGAGTGCAAAGTAGGAAGAAGAAGAAGGAGAAAAGGGAGAACGGGAATGGGTTTTCAAAAATCTAATTTTTCCCTTTTCATCTTTTTTCTCTTTCCCACTTTACACATGTCAATCATCTAGTGGAGGAGATTACTCACTCACACCCTAACCTAGTGCATCACATGCACACAATGAGACACCCTAATAGTGCATCCTACTCATGTGTGAGCAACACACACAAGATTCTCCCAAATAATGCATACCCTACAAAAGTGCAAATGCTCACACACAATATTGATCCACTAGTGCACATCCTACTATGGTATGCTCAACCACACATGATGCAACTCTCATGAACACACACTACAACGGTGCGCTCATGCACACACAATTCTGTCCCAACTAATCCACACCATAACACCATGCATGCACCCACATGCTAGCAAAACTCTTAAAACATGCAAAATTACCAAAATGCCCTTATTATACAAAACTTATGCAGATGCACACATATACATATATGGCTCATTCAACTAGGGGGCAAACGGGGTGTGACAACTCTCCCCTACTAACAAGAATTTCGTCCTCGAAATTCTCACCTGAACTGAATAACTGTGGGTACTGTAATCTCATCGACTCCTCCGGTTCCCAAGTTGCTTCCTCAACCCCATGGTGATTCCACAAAACCTTGACCAAAGGAATCTGCTTATTCCTCAACTGTCTTACTTCCCAAGCTAGGATAGCTCTAGGTTCCTCATCGTAAGAAAAGTCCGACTGCACTTGAACTTCTTGAACCGATAACACATGGGAAGGATCCGATCTATACCGACGGAGCATCGAAACGTGAAACACATCATGAAGCTTCGATAATTCCATCGGCAAAGCTAACCTGTAAGCCACCAGACCAACTCTTGCCAACACCTCATACGCACCAATAAAGCGAGGACTAAGCTTTCCTTTCTTTCCAAACCTAAGCACTTTTCTCAAAGGTGACACTTTAAGAAAAACCTTGTCCCCAACTTCAAACGACACATCTTTTCTCTTCAAATTGGCATAAGACTTCTGTCGATCCTTGGCTACTTTCAAATTCCGCTGCACAACTCTGATCTTCTCTTCTGTATCTCTAACCAGATCAGGCCCAATCACTGACCTCTCAGATAACTCTGTCCAACAAACTGGAGTCCTACACTGACGTCCATACAGAGCCTCATACGGGGATATACCAATGCTCGACTGAAAACTGTTGTTGTAGGCAAACTCCATCAATGATACATACTTGTCCCAACTACCCGGAAAGTCCAAAACACAAGCCCTCATCATATCCTCTAAGATCTGAATCACACGCTCGGATTGACCATCTATCTGAGGATGAAATGCTGTACTGAACTTCAGCTTGGTACCCAAAGCTCGTTGCAACTCTTTCCAGAACTTAGATGTGAACCTTGGGTCCCTATCTGAAACTATGGACAAAGGCACTCCATGTAACCGAACTATCTCATCCACATAAATATTGGCCAATCTATTCATCTGGTAGTCCATCCTAACCGGCAAAAAGTGAGCGGACTTTGTGAGTCGATCCACAATAACCCACACAGAATCATGCTTTCTTTGAGTCAATGGCAATCTGGAGACAAAATCCATAGCGATGTCATCCCATTTCCACTCGGGAACGGACAAAGGCGTAAGCAATCTAGAAGGTATTTGGTGCTCAGCCTTTACCTGCTGACAAGTCAGGCACTTGGATACAACGTCCACTATGTCCCTCTTCATACCAGACCACCAAAAGAACTGCTTCAAAACTCGATACATCTTCACACTGCCAAGATGCATGGTGAAAACTGAACTATGTGCCTCATCCAAAATCTGTCTTCTTATCTCTTCACTATCCGGTACACACAAACGGTTTCTAAACAAAAGAACCCCATCCTGAACCGAAAACTCTGACTGCTTGCCCAAACTGACTTCTTGCACAATCCGCTGAAGCTTCTTATCAACCTTCTGAGCATCAACTATCCGCTGTCTCAAAGTAGGCTTGACCTTCAACAGAGCTATCAAAGCCCCATCCGAACCAAACCTCCATCTGAACCGTCTCAAAAACAAGGCAAAAACTGACTTCCTACTCAAAGCATCTGCAACTACATTGGCCTTACCCGGATGGTAATCCACAATGCAATCGTAATCCTTAAACAGCTCAAGCCAACGACGTTGCCTCATATTCAGTTCCTTCTGAGTCAGAAAATACTTCAAACTCTTGTGGTCCGTAAAGATCTTGCATTTCTCCCCGTAGAGATAATGACGCCAAATCTTCAAAGCAAAGACAACCGCTGCTAACTCAAGATCATGCGTTGGATAGTTCCTCTCGTGCAGCTTCAACTGTCGAGAAGCATAAGCCACAACCTTACCTTCCTGCATCAGAACACATCCCAAACCAACACCTGAAGCGTCACTATACATAACAAACTCCTTACCCGAGGTAGGTTGAGTTAGTATAGGAGCTTCAACTAACAATTGCTTCAACCTCTCAAAGCAGGCTTGACACTTATTCGACCATTCGAACTTAACTCCTTTCCTCAATAACCGGGTCATCGGAGCAGCAATCACTGAGAAACCTTTCATAAACCGACGGTAGTAACCCGCCAGACTGAGAAAACTCCTCACTTCCTGAACATATCTAGGCGCTTTCCAATCCACAATCGCCTCAATCTTAGCTTGATCCACTTGGATACCCTTAGCTGAAACTATATGGCCCAAAAATGACACTTCCCGAAGCCAAAAATCACACTTACTCAACTTAGCAAACAACCGATGCTCTCTCAAAACTTGCAAAACTAACCGAAGATGCTCTTTATGCTCGGTCTCATCTCTGGAATACACCAAAATGTCATCTATAAACACCACTACAAATAGGTCTAAGTATGGCCTAAACACTCTATTCATCAAATCCATGAATGCCGCTGGAGCATTAGTCAAACCAAACGGCATAACAAGGAACTCATAGTGGCCATACCGAGTCCGAAATGCAGTCTTAACCACATCCTCATCCTTAACACGAAGCTGATAATACCCAGACCAAAGATCTATCTTAGAAAACACACCTGCACCCCGAAGCTGATCAAACAAATCTTCCACTCTGTGCAACGGATACTTATTCTTCACTGTGACCTTATTGATCTGCCTGTAGTCGATACACATCCTCAAGGACCCATCCTTCTTCTTAACAAATAGAACTAGAGCTCCCCAAGGAGATATGCTGGGTCGAATGAACCCCTTATCCAATAGCTCTTGTAGTTTAGTTTTAAGTTCTCTCAACTCCACAGGAGCCATCCGATAAGGTGCTTTCGATACCGGTGTGGTACCTGGCATAATCTCTATGGCTAGCTCAACTTCCCTTTCCGGAGGCAAACCCGGTAAGTCGCTTGGAAAAACATCACTAAATTCTCGGACAACAGGGATGTCCTCAATCCTAACTTGATCCCTCTTGGAATCCAAAACCACTGCCAGAAAAGCCTCACAACCTTTTCTCAAAAACCTCTTAGCTTGAATTGCAGAAATCACATTATTCACAGAACTCGCACCCAAACCTCTAACAAACACTGGAGCTCGGTTCCTAACCTGAAGCATGAAAGTCTTCCTATGACAATCAACCACAGCTCTATGCTTGCTCAACCAATCCATACCCAAAATCAAATCATACTCTCTGAAGGGCAACTCTATCAAATCCACAAGGAACTCAACACCTTCAACTATCAACGGACAACTCCTATAAACTCTACTCACACTGACACTATGCCCTAATGGATTGGTCACACATATCTCATAGTCTAACTGTTCTACCACATGCAACTTATCAACAATCTTATGCGTGCACAAATATGAGTGTGTGGAACCAGGATCTATTAGAGCATATAATTCAGTGTCATGGAGTAGGAACTTACCGGCAATCACATCAGGGGCATCCTGCTCCTCTCTGGCTCTAACTGCATACGCTCTAGCGGCCATTGGGGGAGGACGCTCAACTGTCTCAGAAACAGCTCCATCTCTAGGTCGACCGCCTCGACCTCTACCTCTACCTCTTCCTCTTGCAGCCTGAGAAGCATTCGATCCAACTTTGCTAGCTCCTCCCTGATGACCCGAGTCTTCACCCATCTGAGGACAAATAGCCACACGGTTCTCGGTGCTCCCACACCTAAAGCACCCACCAGTGAGCCACCTACACTCACCCCGGTGAGCCTTACCACAATTCTCACAAACTGGTATAGCATCAGACCGACCACCTCTACCAGATCCAGATACTGCAGCTGAACCTTGCCTTCTTCCTCTGGTAGCCGAACCAGCTGATGGTACATCTTGCGGGTTCCTAGACCTCTTAACCGAAGATGAGGAAACACCACCCCTAGCAGAACTCCTGCGCTAAGCTCTCTCTCTAATCAAAGATTCTGTCTTCTCCACCCTCACGGCAGCCTCAGCAATCTGATAATAATTTACCCCTGGCATACACATCAAAGAAATCAGAGCAATCTTCAAAGAATCATTCAACCCGGCTTTAAAGTGCTTGCATCTGAAATCATCTGTCATAACCCCACGAGGAGCATAACGAGACAACCGGTTAAACTCCTTCTCATAATCTGCAACTGACAATGCCCTTTGCCTCAAACTCAGAAACTGCGCCCATCTTGCGTCCTTATATTCCTGAGTCACATACTTCTTAGTGAACTCCTCACTAAAGAAGTCCCAAGTAACAGGATCAGGCATCTGAGGTTGCCTACTCACCAACTCCCACCATTCATATGCTGGACCTTGAAGCAAAGCTACAGCACACTCAGCTTGCCGATCAAGAGGACACCTAACTTCCCTTAAAGCTCTCTTAACTTTATCAAGCCACTTCTCAGCTAACTCAGATTCATCAAGTCTGGTCCCATAGAAATCCTCAACACCGTCTCTTCTCAGACTCACTATCGGAGCTTTCGAGGCAGTCACCCTTTCCAAAACCCGAGCCATGTCCAGATGCAATCTGAACATCGCCTCAAAAGGCATGGCAGCAGCCTCGGGTTGGACCCTAGCACGATGAGCCGACACCAAAATAGAGATAGACGGATCTACTGCTGGAGGGTTCACACTTTTAGCAGACTCCTCGAGCGCACCATGAGCAGAATCAGAATCCATCTAACAAACAAGAGGACAACCGCATCAGCCAACACAACCCTAGACATAGACATATGCACACATAGCATCATATAAACAATCACCCAGAAACGCCAAAATCGGGGCTCTGATACCACAACTTGTAACACCCCTTACCCGTACTTAGGCGATCCCATCCGATAAGGTGTAAGATGCCGTAAGAGTAAAGGTACCACCCCACAGATACAGAATAATACACTCATACCTAAACATGCATACAGAAATACAGGGTAATTTAAAACTTCACAACATAATTCATAAAAATAAGCTGATCATGCATTAATATAACGAAAGCATTACATTACTGTTCTGATCAACTGAGAGATACAAAAGATAATTACAAAACCCAAGACACATGTACATAAGTGAAAGCTATTACAAAACCAAAATAAGAGAGTTCTATACAAAAGAATCCTCAAAATATAAAAATGAAGCCCTACACTAAGACCCTGCTGTGTTGGCTTCGATGGCGGCGACTCTCCCAAGACAAACTCCTTCCGTACCCGCACGGGTAAACACACAGTGCTAAGCGATAAACGCTTAGTGGGGAAACACACATATAGAATAAGGACAACCATTCACAACGGTCGTCAAGGCAAATCACATGCGTACTTTATGTACATACGTTAATCATGGCATAACGATAGCATAAACTCATGCTCACATACATAAAGCCATTCATCAGAAGATTCATATCAATAATCATATCCTCATATCAGATTATACTTTTCACTACTGAATCCATAAAGATATAACATATGTTTTCCCATATAACAATTCATACAAAGCACCTGCTGACTCGAGGGAGTGGATAACAAGTATACGGACAGTACTTTACGGGTACGAGCCGATACGAACAGTACTTTATGGGTACGAGCCGATACGGACAGTACTTTACAGGTACGAGCCGAGAAAACTAATTTTGCATTTTAACTTTCACAAAACATTTCAAAGGGGATCTTAAACAAGATCCTTTCACATAAGGGTTCACGAGGAACGAATCGGGGACCTGATCGGGGTCCAAAAAGAACTGAGGGCTACAGCTAAAGACTCTATTAGGCATGCCTAACTATCCACTTACTAGACTCTAGCAGGTCATGCATAAGCCATTCAATCCATTTCATAACTTCCAAAATCATCATCATCATATATGCACATAATCATCTCATGGTTACGCTTGCATATTATTCATAGAATACTCAGTATAAATCTCATAATTGTTAAAGAAAACTGAAGTTCAAGTCACATTCAATGAAAGAAAACTCATTCAGCATACAAGGGACTGTCGCGCTCGCGACAGAGGGTATACAACACTTCGGCTGTCGCGGGCTCGCGACGGCGTCGCATGCTCGCCACAGCGAAGTTCCCAACACCTCTCTCTGTCGCGATCGCAACAGCGTCGGGATTTTTAAAATCTGCAGAAATTCTGCAGATTTTCCTCTTCCAATTCCTCCTCACATCACATAAATCTCAATCAAAGGTCACTTACCTCCAATCCAGCCATCCATTGACATCAACAACCATAATACAACATTTATTAACAACAACTTCATACAATCCAATGATTTAAACATTCAATTTCAAGAATCAATCAAAAACCCAATTTATGCATCAAACCACATCAATTCCAAAATCATCATAATTAACTCATAATCTTGCAAATTTCACATTCCAAAACAAAGACCCATAGCATATACATCAAAATAAAGGACATCTAATAACCTAATTCCAAGAAACCATCAAAACACATACATGAACATATTCACATGCAAAAGCAAGAAATTCCCAAACCTTCAAAAATCCTTTGCTCCTATTGCTTAGTTCCACTTGGCCCAACCTTCTCCTTACCCTTCGGTTCACGAGGAGGCTCAACTAAGCAACAAAACAACACAACACACCAACACAAAATCCAACTTCAAACCCAAACCTGAAAATAAGAAAAAGAGAAGAAGGTGAAGAATCAAATGAAGAAAATGAGAATAAATGCAGTAGATTTACCTTTAAAATGCTATGAAATGATCAATTTCCACAACTAGAGGCTTGAATCTAAGCTAGGGCACTTAAGAGAGTGCAAAGGAGGAAGAAGAAGAAGGAGAAAAGGGAGAACGGGAATGGGTTTTCAAAAATATGATTTTTCCCTTTTCATCTTTTTCTCTTTCCCACTTTACACATGTCAATCATCTAGTGAAGGAGATTACTCACTCACACCCTAACCTAGTGCATCACATGCACACAATGAGATACCCTAATAATGCATCCTACTCATGTGTGAGCAACACACACAAGATTCTCCCAAATAATGCATACCCTACAAAAGTGCAAATGCTCACACACAATATTGATCCACTAGTGCACATCCTACTATGGTATGCTCAACCACACATGATGCAACTCTCATGAACACACACTACAACGGTGCGCTCATGCACACACAATTCTGTCCCAACTAATACACACCATAACACCATGCATGCACCCACATGCTAGCAAAACTCTTAAAACATGCATAATTACCAAAATGCTCTTATTATACAAAACTTATGCAGATGCACACATATACATATATGGCTCATTCAACTAGGGGGCAAACGGGGTGTGACACAAGGTGCGAAAGTTCTGAAATTACACTGAATCGCTGCCAAGATTTAAAGTGTTTGCACCGAATCGCTAGCAAGATCCAAAGTGCAGAAGTTCTCAAATTACACTGAATCGCTACCAAGATTCAAAGTGTTTGCACCGAATTGCTACAAAGATTCAAGGTGCGGAAGTTTTGAAATTACACTGAATCGCTAACAAGATTCAAAATATTTGCACCGAATCGCTACCAAGATTCAAAGTGCAGAAGTTCTCAAATTACACTGAATCACTTCCAAGATTCAAGTGTTCGCACCGAATCGCTACCAAGATTCAAAGTGCGGAAGTTCTCAAATTACACTGAATCGCTATCAAGATTCAAAGTGTTTGCACCGAATCGCTACCAAGATTCAAGGTGCGGAAGTTTTGAAATTACACTGAATCGCTACCAAGATTCAAAGTGTTTGCACCGAATCGCTAACAAGATCCAAAGTGCGGAAGTTCTCAAATTACACTGAATCGCTACCAAGATTCAAAGTGTTTGCACCGAATTGCTACCAAGATTCAAGGGGCGGAAGTTTTGAAATTACACTGAATCGCTACCAAGATTCAAAGTATTTGCACCGAATCGCTACCAAGATTCAAAGTGCGGAAGTTCTCAAATTACACTGAATCGCTTCCAAGATTCAAGTGTTTGCACCGAATCGCTACCAAGATTCAAAGTGCGGAAGTTCTCAAATTACACTGAATCGCTACCAGGATTCAAAGTGTTTGCACCGAATCGCTACCAAGATTCAAGGTGCGAAAGTTTTGAAATTACATTGAATCGCTACCAAGATTCAAAGTGTTTGCACCGAATCGCTACCAAGATTCAAGGTGCGGAAGTTCTGAAATTACACTGAATCGCTACCAAGATTCAAAGTGTTTGCACCGAATCACTACCAAGATTCAAAGTGCGGAAGTTCTGAAATTACACTGAATCGCTACCAAGATTCAAAGTGTTTGCACCGAATCGCTACCAAGATTCAAGGTACGAAAGTTTTGAAATTACACGGAATCGCTTCCAAGATTCAAAGTGTTTGCACCGAATTGCTACCAAGATTCAAAGTGCGGAAGTTTTGCATTACACCGAATCGCTACCAAGATTCAAGGTGTTTGCACCGAATCGCTACCAAGATTCAAGGTGCGGAAGTGTTATGCCGGGTCTGCTCCAGACTTACAAAACCCGAAGGTTGCTCTCCTGAGCTGCACCGAGTCTGCTCCAGACTTACAAAGTGCAGATGGTGATGCGCCTAGTCTGCTCAAGACTTACAAAACGCGAGGGTTGCTCTCCTGAGCTGCACCGAGTCTGCTCCAGACTTACAATGATGCGTCGAGTCTGCTCCAGACTTACAAAATGTGAGGGTTGCTCTCCCGAGCTGCACCGAGTCTGCTACAGACTTATAAAGTGCGGATGGTGATGCGCCGAGTCTGTTCCAGACTTACAAAACGCGAGGGTTGCTCTCCTGAGCTGCACCGAGTCTGCTCCAGACTTACAATGTGCGGATGGTGATGCGCCGAGTCTGCTCCAGACTTACAAAACGTGAGGGTTGCTCTCCTGAGCTGCACCGAGTCTGCTCTAGACTTATAAAGTGCGGATGGTGATGCGCCGAGTCTGCTCCAGACTTACCAAATGCGAGGGTTGCTCTCCTGAGCTGCACCGAGTCTACTCCAGACTTACAAAGTGTGGATGGTGATGTGCCGAGTCTGCTCCAGAATTACAAAACGCGAGAGTTGCTCTCCTGAGCTGCACCGAGTCTGCTTCAGACTTACAAAGTGCGGATGGTGATGTGTCGAGTCTGCTCCAGACTTACCAAACGCGAGGGTTGCTCTCTTGAGCTGCACCGAGTCTGCTCTAGACTTACAATGTGCAGATGTTCTGAGATTTGCCTCCTCAGAGAACTTGGAAATTCCTTCTCAGAGGACTTAAGGATTCTGCCTCCTCAAATGACCTAGATTTTGCCTTCTCAAGGACTTTGAAAGTTGTGCCTCCTTAGAGGACTTGGAAATTTGCCTCCAACTTTGAAATGATTGCCCCCTGAGAGGTTTTTGAGATTTTGCCTCCTCAAAGGGCTTGAAAGGATTTGCCTCTTAAGAGGACCTTGAGATTGTGCCTCTTCAGAGGGCTTGAGAAACGTCGACATGTGAAGTGCCGAGGTTGAGAGTGATGTACATCATCTTGTAGACACAGGGCACTCTGTATGCATGAAATGCATATGAAAAGCCATGTATGTATGGAATGCATGTGAAAAGCCATGTATGTATGGAATGCATGTGAAAAGCCATGTATGTATGAGATGGCACACAAAGTTATGCATGTATGAATCTTAGAGTTATGCATGTATGGAATGACACACAATGTTATGCATGTGTGAAATCTAAGAGTTATGCATGTATGGAATGGCAAGCGATGTTATGCATGTATGAAATCTAAGAGTTATGCATGTATGGAATGACACGCGATGTTATGCATGTGTGAAATCCAAGAGTTATGCATGTATGGAATGACACGCGATGTTATGCATGTGTGAAATTTAATTGTGTAGTGTGTGTAGAAATATAATATGCATGCAGAGAATTGTGTACTTGACATATATGCCACAAATGATCATGAATGAGAAATACATGCAAAAGATCAAGCATAAAATATGTGCCAGGGGATTATGAATGCGAAATATATACACATGATCATACCTGTGAGGGTAAGGAGTCATTCACTGGCATAAGTGTGAATAACCACATGCAAAGATAAGTGGAAGTCATTATATACATGAAGGCTATGTGAAAAATTGGATGTGTGTGATGTGTGTATGGATAACTATACATACGAAATGAATGCAGAAAAAATCATGTGTACATGTACAAAATGCATGCAAATGATGTGCATGTGAGATACATGCAAAAGATATGCCCATGAAATGCGCAAAAATAAGTGATTATAAAAAATGAATCTTAGAGAGGCACGTATGTGAAAGTATCTATGAAATATGCTCACTGAAGATCTTATGCCAAAAGACATGCAGCAAGAATTATACGTGTAAAACTATTTATAAGGATGTCTACTACAGTTACGTGCAAAAACATTTGTAGAAAGCATATGCACAAAGAATGTTGCTGGAAGTAGATGCAAAGTATCACTTTCATGAGTAGTGATAAGAAATGCCCCAAGATCGTGAAATGAATGCAACCTATCAGGTACCTCAAACTCAAGTTTTTGTCCACCTTTGAATACACTGAATAAACCACATTCTCAACTGATTCAATCCCAGCAGAAGAATTAAGGAGTCATTCCCAATGAAGTGCAAGGAAGCAAACATGTAAACATCAATGTTTACTAAATCAACATGTAAATACAAGGCATACCATACAATCTCTGTGTGTATGTGCAAAAGGCCAAAATGGATTTTTTTTTAAAGCAAATTCTAGACGCAATTTTGGAGACGAGACTCAACTCGAATGCACTAATGCACTCATGGCTTCTCGCTTGAAGCTCAAGAAATGCTATACGCCTCTTCCTACGTACCAAACCTTATTAGAAGGTCATCTCCGCTAATTAGATAAGGACGAACCAAGAATCAAGAGGTCTTACTTTGGTCGTAATGTTAGGCTTAGGTAATTGGCTATCAAAGGAGGTTCATGTCGCTAGAGAAAAATGGCCGCAAACGTTAATTCGACGGATGAAAGCATCATTCTTAGCCCCAATTGTATACTATCCAGATACTCTTGAATTTGGATTTGGTAACACTTTAGCTCGTTAAGCTCAATATAACAATTAAGCTAAAAAAGATAATTACTAAACTCATTAAGAGGAATTATCCTAAACTCTATTTTTTCTCTCTTTTTTTTTTCTTTTATTTTTTTTCTTTTTTGTTTTTTTTTCTGTTTTTTTTTCTCTTTTTTGTTGGTTTTTTTTTTTTTTCTTAAGCTCATGTCCCTAATTACACAAAAAAGTTTATCGATGATTTAGATCCCTTTCCCAAAGTATAAGCTCATACCCATCAGGGCAATTTTTGGGCAACTCACAAAATTATCAATGATTGAAATTCTCTTCTCGAAGTTGCGATCTATCCTTATCAGGGTGACTTTTGGGTAACCCACAAAATTATCAATGATTGAGATTCTCTTCTCGAAGTGCAGACCCATCCTTATCAGGGTGACTTTTGGGTAACACACAAAATTATCAATGATTGAGATTCTCTTCTCGAATTGCAGACCCATCCTTATCAGGGTGACCTTTTTGATAGCCCACCAATCGTCACTGATTGAAAATCTTTTCCCTAAGTGTAAATCCATTCTCATCAGGAAGATTTTTTTTTAATGGCTCAAAGAATTGTCAAATATTGAAGCTCTTTTCCCCAAAGTGTAAATCCATTTTTATTAGGGCGAGTTTTGATGGTCCGAAAGAATGTCGTAATGTACATCCATTCTTACTAGAGCGGCCATTATTCTAAGGGAAAGCCAAAATTATTTTAGGCGAAAGGTAATTTTAATGTGTGTAACAACAAAACTGGTACGCATTTAGCATGCCAAAATAAAGGCTCAATGGGCTAGCAAGCGATTGCAAAATAAAGGTAGGAAATGGTCATTTAGAGAGCTATAGAAAAAAATGGTCGCCTAAATCATTTTCTAGATTCAACCTTATCCAGGAGTCGCTTTGACGGCTAATCGGAAAGGTTCTAGTGTTCTTAGTGAGTTTTCATCCAATCCCCTAATTGCAACTAGTTTTTTGGGCCAACAGTGCTCTGAACTTAGAAATTACATGGTATGGCCAAATATTTTCAAGTGATCCAGCTCTCAAAGATCAAACATATCTACCCTTTGCTTAATTCAAAATGAAATGAAATGTAGATTTCTAAAAACTGAGATCAAAGCCATTCATAGTTGAGAACCGCTTAGGCAGAATCAAACTTCGAATCAAAGGTACCTTAATAAGGTGTAAACGTGTCAGCGTTTTAAGGTATAACTTAACACAAAAATTTTTGACTCTATCAAAATGTATATGTACAAAAACCGTGTAGGCAAAAAAAATATATTTTTTTGTTGTTTTTTTTTTTTTGTAAAATATGTACAAACTATGTGCTAAAAATCATGTATAGGGAAAGATGCATACAATGGCATCATGCATATCATTAATGCATGTAAGGAACTATATGTACAAAACATGTGTAAAAACATATTGTATAAAAATGCATAGATAAAATATGTGCAACAACGTGTGTGTGTGAAACATCTGCAAGAAATTACAAGTGAGGGCGAGTGCATAAACAATGAATGACAAATGATGTGCATTATACATGTAACCAGTAGATAATTAAGGCATGAGTACATGATATGGCACAATATGAGAATGAATGTTTATGGTACATAATACATGTGTACATGGCATGATATAACAGGAATACGTTTGCGACGTAAGATGAAGATGATCTAGCGTGATAATGTGCACTACCGAGTCGTGATGAATGGCAAAACTCACATAAATAAAAATGCAAAATATATACAAATTATGCATATGACTTGGGACTTGATATACGAATGGTTATGTACCGCGAGTGAAGTATGTGTGCAACACGAGATATGCAATGAAAGTGTCTGCAAGAAAAAAATAGCGTTCACAAAGTACTTGTATTTACATGGTATGAGCATGTAAGACATGCATTGGTATATACAATGACTAACATGCAGGATGAACTTATATGTACAGGGCATAATTCATCTATGATAGTACGTGTTCATGATATGGCATACAATGTAAAAAATGCAAGGTATTTTCTGTGTATAATGACTGACCCAATGCTACATGCTAATGCAACAGTATGCGCTCCAGCACACAATGTTTATATACATATGCAATGTGAGTATGAGCCTACTGATATGTCACATGATGAGTGCATTCATGTATGATACTATGACACATCACGAGTGCATTCTTTTTATTTTTTATTTATTTATTTATTTTTACATGTTATGGTGGTAGTATATCCACATGTGCCATGATGCATGTCAATATGTACGTTCAATGATATATGTTGTATGTATAGATTATGGAGCAATATGGATGTTATAAAGAATGTTAATATATATATATATATATATTGCGGCAAACATTGTTATGTACATGCAAAACAAATACATGTTACGTTCATATTTACAAATTATGATACAAGCAATTTTATATACAAAGTGCACAGGTTCTATTATTGTACATGAGAAAAAAATGCACATGCCTTTTTTACTATTGTTCACGAAAGAAATAATGCACGAGCACGAATACACATACAAGAAGAACATTCCTCCCAACCATTTCTCTCACATAGGAGGTCGTGCGGTCTCTTTCCTAGGTGGGCTTGACCCATGGGTCAACAGGGAACCCAATGGGTGCGTAAAGCGTGCTGCAAAGCACAAACTCTCATTAATAAAAAGTGCATGCAGATGAATTTTCGGCTATCGTGTATTTAAACAATCCGAATAAATTGAAACACGCCCCTCGGGGTATGAAAATCTTTAAGGAGCGAACAACTAAATTTATTTGGATTTGTCCAATACACGAAAACCCACTCCACAAGCAACGTATTATGGCGCATGCCCCCTAGGGAAAGTATCTATTGCCATTATATGAATTTTGGTCAAAGGTAATGATATTTTAGGGTTACCCAAGCATGGTCCCTGCTAACGGGTCTAGCTCATTACGAGCATAACGACTTATCGGGTCTCCATTTAATATACCATGATGGTACGAGGCTTAGGTTGGTGATTATCCCGAACACTCACCCACATTGAGTGAACGTAAGGTCGTGCTTTGGGAATGCACCGAGGTTAAGAAAAGGACCAAACTAGCTTAATTCTAAAGCTCTAGCATGATGCAATGCAACTTTCGAAAATGGATAAAATTGCTTGATCCTAAACTCATTTACATTAAATTAACCAAAAGTACTTTCGGAGCGGAGTCTCATGATATCCCCAGCGGAGTCGCCACTGTAGACGACCTCACCGTCTATCGGGCTACCATAAGGCAGGATCATGGAGTCGCCACCCGATAAAACATCGGGAAAGTAATTCTAACCTTATGAGGCCCAAAACCAGAGAGAGTTCGGGACCTCACTCTTATTCATACCTTTGGTTAATATTATGTGAATGGGTTTTTAAGATCAATTATTTTATCTCTTCTCTCACATGCAAATTATACAATAAAATTAAAGCGCATTACAAGCACGTATAAAAAAGCAGTAGATAAAATATAACTATAATTATCTGAAAATAAATATGAAACCATAAAAGAATGATAAAAATACATACATAAATCGAGCTATTCTTTTAGGCGGGAACATTGGTTCCCAATTACTTTTTATGAAAAGTTTTGAGTTCTCAAATTAATTTAAACCTTTGCTTTGGGATGAAAACCAGGACATTGGACCAGTTTTATTAACAAATTTCATTTAGTATAAAACATTTGTGTGGTGCTTCTTCTTAAGCGCGGTCGAAAAATCATTTATTATTACAAACCACAATCGAATAAAATAAATTAATAATAATTACATATTCCGAATGATAAATAAATCCTAATCTACTCATCCCGACCATGCTCCGCCTAACTCCGTGGGCGAGTCACGTGCCACTCGCATCGCGGTAAAGACAGAAAACAATATTGGTTAATAATGAATAAATAAATAATTGAATGAATAAATAAATAAACAAATAAATAATTGAATAAAGTAAATTGAAGAAAATAATTAAAGTTAATAATGGATTAAATTAAATTAAATGATAAATAAATGAATAAATAGATAAATAACTAAATAAATAATTGAATCAAACAAATTGAGAGGATTAATGAATGTAAAACACAATGGCAACTATAATAATAAAATGCAATAAAAATGATAATGCTAATAATAACAATAAACAAACAGGAAATGATAATAATAATAAAAATAATAATGATAACAATAGTAACAAAATAATAATAATAATAATAATAATAATAATAATAATAATAATAATAATAATAATAAGTAATAGTATTAATAATAATAATAATAATGATGATAATAATAACTACATAACACAATAACATTAATAATGAATAAATCAAATAATAATAATAATAATGTGAACTAGTCAATTAATTAAATAATAATAATAATAATAATAATAATAATAATAATAAAACAACACTAACAATAAATAAATAAATAAATAATAACAATAATTATAATAATAATAAAACAGAAAATTAAATGATAATAATAATAATAATAAAATAATTAAAACAGAATATTAATAAATATATAATAATAATAATAATAATAATAATAATAATAATAATAAATATAATAAATATAAAAACAGAAAATAAATAAATATATAACAATAATAATAATATTAATATTAATAATAATATTAATATTAATAATAATAATAAATAAATATAAAAAAAAAAAGAAAAAATGACTTACAGGTCGCCGGAACTTCGCCGGAGGGGAGGTGGTCAACACCACCCATGCCGGAAGGTAGATCGCCGCACGCCTAGCTCCCCGCCGGAGTCCACCCGCCGAACGACGTCGTAGACTCGCCGGAAAACGCTCCCGAAGTCTCGCTGCCATCTCCCTCCGATTTGCTTGTTGCCGGAGATTGGGGGCGGATGATCGGTGCCGGAGGTTTCGTCCGGCTGTGGGGAAGCCAGCGCCGCCGCGCATGGCGCCAGTCGACGCCGGAGGCGGCGCCAGCCACCTCTCCTTCCTCTCCCCTTTTTCTCTTTTCTTCTTTTTCGGTGGCCTACGTTTCCCTCTTTGGCTGGTTGTGCTTTGGTCCCCTTTCCCTCTTATTTCTTCTTTATTCCCTTATTTCTTTTCTTCTTTCCCTTGTATTTCCCTTGCTCTCACCTGGATTTCTTGCTCTCTCTTCCTTTTTATTTCTTTTTCTTTTCCTTAGTTGTTCCAGCCGAGAGAGAGCCCCTTGCATGCGCAGCGAGTGCTATAGTCATGGATCCCTATATCTGGCCCAACCGCCCACCGATCTCTCCAAACCCCTCTGCCATCTCCTGCCTCATAAGCTGACGGTCGTCCATCATCTGCTGCCTCAGGAGATAGATACTCTCATCCTTGCGCTGTCCCATAGCAGCGAATGCGGACATCATATCCCTATACATGGCCTGGAATGCTGGCTCTGTGGTGGGCTGGCTCTGCTCTGTCCTATACCGAGGTGGCGGCAAGGTAGTGGAAGAAGATGCCCCCGGGTAGCCTGACTGAGTGTAATAAAGTAAATTGAAAAAAATAATTAAAGTTAATAATGGATTAAATTAAATTAAATGATAAATAAATGAATAAATAGATAAATAACTAAATAAATAATTGAATCAAACAGATTGAGAGGATTAATGAATGTAAAACACAATGGCAATTATAATAATCAAATGCAATAAAAATGATAATGCTAATAATAACAATAAACAAACAGGAAGTGATAATAATAATAAAAATAATAATGATAATAATAGTAACAAAATAATAATAATAATAATAATAATAATAATAATAATAATAATAATAATAATAATAATAATAATAATAATAATAATAATAATAATGATAGTAAAAAGTAATAATATTAATAATAATAATAATAATAATAATAATAATAACAACATAACACAATAACATTAATAATGAATAAATCAAATAATAATAATAATAATGTGAACTAGTCAATTAATTAAATAATAATAATAATAATAAAACAACACTAATAATAAATAAATAAATAATTAATAACAATAATTATAATAATAATAAAACAGAAAATTAAATGATGATAATAATAATAATAATAATAATAATAATAAAATAATTAAAACAGAATATTAATAAATATAATAATAATAATAATAATAATAATAAATATAAAAACAGAAAATAAATAAATATATAACAATAATAATAATATTAATAATAATAATAAATAAATATAAAAAAAAAAGAAAAAAGGACTTACCGGTCGTCGGAGCTTCGCCGGAGGGGAGGTGGTCAACACCACCCATGCCGGAAGGTAGATCGCCGCACGCCGAGCTCCCCACCCGTGTCCACGCGCCGGATGACGTCGTAGACTCGCCGGAAAATGCTCACGAAGTCTCGCCGCCATCTCCCTCCGATTTGCTTGTTGCCGGCGATTGGGGGCGGATGACCGGTGCCGGAGGTTTCGTCCGGCTGTGGGGAAGCAAGCGCCGTCGCGCGTGGCGCCATTCGACGCCGGAGACGGCGCCAGCCACCTCTCCTTCCTCTCCCCTTTTTCTCTTTTCTACTTTTTCGGTGGCCTGCGTTTCCCTCTTTGGCTGGTTGTGCTTTGGTCCCGTTTCCCTCTTATTTCTTCTTTATTCCCTTATTTCTTTTCTTCTTTCCCTTGTATTTCCCTTGCTCTCACCTGGATTTCTTGCTCTCTCTTCCTTTTTATTTCTTTTTCTTTTCCTTAGTTGTTCCAGCCGAGAGAGAGCCCCCTACTCTTTTGCTCATCTCTTTCTTTTTATATCCCACAATTAGGGTTTAACTAATAATTTCCTCCATCTTTTCTTACTTTTTAATTAATTTAATTCACTTAAATAATTACACACTTTACTAATTAAACTATTTAAATTATCATATATATTCTAATTAATTAAGCACTCTACTAATTAAATACTCTATATTTTTATCTAATTAAACCTTATATTTATTTTCTCTTTTTTTCAATTTTAATTATCCAAAAATATTAACTAATTAACTATAACTAAATAATTAACTAATAATATTGACTAATTAACTAAATAATTAATTTTTAATTTATCTAATTAAATTAAACTAATCCTAATTTGTTTTTTTTTTAATTTTTTAATTTTTAAATATTACCTACACATTTTATGTATTTATTATTATTTTTTTATTTGGAGGAATTTATCAAGAACCCAAAACTGCCATCAAAATCTGACTCAGAACTCGGTGTCTACACCGATCTTTTGGGCTTATCCCTTTTCCAGCAGATAACAAACGAACCATCGCTTTCACCTTCTCCTCTATTTTCTTCAAAGCAGCATCCTCTTTAGGAGATCTGGCTCTTACTGACATGGATTCCTCATTTTCATCCTCCACAAAATCCTCCTCGGGCCTATGCTCCCAAATTCTTCTATGCTCAACATTTGGAAATGTTTTAGGCTCGATAACAGAAGATGATCCCACAACTACTGTCAGAGGTGCCTCTCTGATCAGAATCTATTCGGCCTGACCTCCAGTAGGAGCAGCAGGTTATTGGCCCACTGGTGGTACTAGGGCAGCAGTTAGGTTGCTCATCATAGTCATCATTCTTCGCTCAAATTCCTCAAATCTGCACTCTATTTCTTGGACCCTCCTGGCCATATCTTGGGTGGCGTTTGATTTTGGGTTGGACATGTTTAGTGGTAATTCTAAAACCAGGGATTCGGTGCTATCTGAATGTGATTCTGAACTCCAATGCGAGACTCGCTTTGTTGACTTGAAGAAAGAGCCTCTCCTTACCAGTTGGCCGTCTAGATCTCTAGACCACAGATTCACACCTATGATGGCTGAAAAGTCAAAACTATTAGCATGATGCATGAATGACATTAATAATGTATGATCATGTCGATGTAATATAGATAATCACATACAAGCACATAGCACCTTCCAACCTTGTTACTCCCACACACGAGGTAGTGCGGTCTCTTTCCTAGGCGGGCTTGACCCATGGGTTAGCGGGGAACCCAATGGGCACGCATGGTGCATGGTGAGAAACCAGCTGCTTAGCACTCTTAATTTAAAAGCACATGCGTATGGGTTTTGGCCGTTATATATTTGGACCTTTCAAAAAAACTAAAAATGGGCCCACCGGGGCATGAAAGCCTTTGATGAGTGCCCAATTAATATGTTTGAATTGGTTTAATATATAAGCGCCCACGTAACAAGCACATTGTTAAGGTACATATCACCTAGAGGAAGTTTCTATTGCCATTATATGAGCTTTATTCAAGGGTCGTGTCACTTTAGGTTTACCAAAGCATGGTCCCTGCCAATAGCCCTAGCTCTTCACGAGCATAACGGTCGATTGGGTCTCCATTTTATATACTATTAATAGCACAAGGCTTAGGCTGGTGATTATCCCAAACACTTCCCTAAAATGAGTGAAAGTAGGGTCGTGTTTTAGGTATGCACCGGGTTAAATAGGGGACCAACTAACATAGTTCTAAGGCCCTAAGGAATGTAATGCAATTTTGAAAAGAAATGGAATTTTTTTTCTTAATAACTCATTTATATTTTTAACTTAATTCACTTTCAAAGTAAAGTTTCAATCATCCCCAGCGGAGTCATCACTGTGACGCGCACCGAACCAAGCAAAGGCCCTCTTAGGCGAGACCCACTTTTAGGGCTCGAGGGATTGGTTCGCGTCTTTTGTTTTTAATCTTGGGCATCATGATATATTTTGGATGCCTCCTACCCAATAGAATATTGGGAGGATCATCTAATCTAGGGACACCTTTAGGCACCTTGAGGTATTTTGGAATCGCCACCCAATTTACGAGAAATTGGGAAAGGTCTCTAACCTCGATGGTCTTAAACCAGAGAAGGTGTTCGAAACTTTACTTTTATTAATAGTTTAAGTTAAATTTTTATAAATGAGTTTTTAAGAAAACGATATTCCATCTCTCTTCTCACGCAATCATGCATAAAATTTAAAGCGCACATCATCCACATTGGAAAGCAATAAATAAAGCGTTTAAATAAATGAATAAGTCACAAGAATAAAATTTGCCCCAAAACTTAAATTACAAGGGCCCAATATGAACAAATGAATATTTTACAACAAGGGAATGAATTTGTCATACATAAATCGGGTTATTTATTGGATTTTAGGAACATTGGTTCCTTTTATTAACTTAGAAACTTGGAGAACTATTTTTGGGGATTTATTGAGAAAAAAAACCCGGGATGAGTGATCCCATTTTATGAAAATTATTTTCCCATTTAAAGGTGAGATTTTATTGGATGAAATAGGACATTGGTCCATTTTATTAATGAAACAAAACTAAATTTTAATTATTGTAAAAAAATGACTTTCTATGATACGTACAAGTCTAAAATACGGTTTTTTGCATCCAACATGAAAATAGTATACTAAATAAAATACGGTAATTAAGAAATACAAACCGAATATGAAGGTCTTAGTTTCTCATTCCTCCAGCCCGCTCGGAGATATCACTCAAGGCAAAATAAACACATTTTGGGGCAATTAAAAAAGAGAATAAAATGGAATGTTAGTGAATTAAATCGAATCAATAATATGATATAAACAAACAAATGATTGTATAAATTAATTAAATAAACAATTAATCAAATAAATAATACACATAAACAACTAATTGAATAAATTAATTGAATAAACAATTATTTAAGCAAATAATACAATCAATTAGACAATTATTTATATTATATAGCAGTCAATCAGATTAATTAAACATATACAATCGATTAGTTCAACTAAATGTAAATAATCAAAAAATTAAATAAATTAAACAATCAGTTAAGCATTTAATTGAATGAATTAAATAAATTAAACCATGTTGTACATCATGCAAATAATTTATTCTAAGTTAAGATTATTTATAACAAATACATTAATATACGCATGAATAAATAATGACAACACACAGATTAATTACAACAAGTAATTAACAAATAACTTGATAACTAGATTAAATATTAAATTAACTATTAATAATAAATCTTAACCCACAAATAACCATTGAACAGTAGTAACATCCAAGAACCACTTGGCATGAACAATAAACATAATAATAACAAACAACAAATAAGATTAAGTTATAAAGAACAACAAGAAATAGATATACAATATACAAAATGAAACAATAAAGAACACAAGAAATATATTACAGATTAATAATAAAAAAACCAAACAAACAAAAGATGGTTAGCAATAAATAATAAACATGCAGGTTAATCTTAAATGACTAAAAATCTAACAACATGCAATAACAGGTATATACAATATATACAATGAAGAGAACAAATTAGGGGTGCAAAAATAAAAAAGAAAAAAAGGAAGAACTGATTTAGCTCAAGTATTTACCCTCAGAGATTGGATATTTGCAGCAAATGAAGAAAACTTTGATTTCCCTATCGATTTGCTTGAAATGAAAATATAAAAGTTTAGATTAGAGATTTTTGAAGAAACTAACGAACAAAAATTGAAACTCAAACCCCAAAAATTGATTTCTTGGGTTCAAGAATGATTTTTGCGTTGATTTTTGCTCTCCAAAAAAAATCCTTTCTCTCAAAGCTCTTGAATTTTTACTGTTCAGAAAAACCTCCCTTTGAATCTCTTCTATTTTTCCTTTTATATCTGTTGAGACAAAAGGTTTTCTCAATGTTTTTACTTAAAAATTCCTTAATTACCCTCCAAAACCAAATATTTTCCTTTAAAATCGGACAGGCAGCCTGAATTTTACCAGAAAAAGACCTAAAAATGTGAAAAAAATGGTGCGCTGGCGAAGAAAGAGACGTGCCTGCTGCACAGCGCGTAGGGCCACATGTCGCGTGGCGCGACATGCGCCTATGCAGAGTATGCATGCATGTCGTGCAGCGCGACATGCGCCTCCACTGGCGCATGTTGCCAGGTGCGACATGCGCCGTGCGACATGTGCCTCCGCTGGCGCATGTAGACAGGGGCGATAAGCTGCCAGCGCAAGAGGCTTGCCTCTTGCGTGCACCCGGCGAGCGAGTGCCGCGACTCGCGGGCGTGGCCCACACGGCGCGAAGAGCATCGAAAACCCAAAAATAATAAAATTTTAAAAATTTTAAATTAACAGATAAAAAAATTAAAAAATAAAAAATAAAAAAAATAAATAAAAAATAAACATAAAAATTAAAAATAAAAACTGAAAAGATTTCGACAGGAAATCGTCCCTTCTAATCATTTTCCTTATAACAAGTATCATTTTCATCATTGGATAACTTCGGTCTGGGCTGCCTCAGAAGTCAGTGTTGAAGATCTAGGGACATTATCTCTATGGTGAGAGATGCTACATCTACACTGATCACAAGAGTCTTAAGTATTTGCTTACTCAGAAGGAGCTTAACTTGAGACAGAGGCATTGGCTTGAGTTGATTAAGGATTATGAGTGCTTTATCGACTATCATCCTGGTAAAGCTAACATTGTAGCTGATGCTCTCAGTAGAAAGTACATGGCTTCTCTACGGGCTATGAATGTTAGCCTGGACTTATCAGAGAAATGCAAGTTAAGCCAGATTTTCTCCAGTAAGTGAAAGATGCTTAGAAGCAGGATGATTAGTTATCCACCATTATGTCTCAGGTGAAAGATGGCCATGTCAGTGATTATTCATTGGGTTCAGATGGTGGGTTATATTACAAATAGAGATTGTGCATTCCTGATCAAGCTGATTTGAGAAAGAATATCCTATCAGAAGCTCATCACAGCAGCTTTGCCATTCATCTTGGTAGTAACAAGATGTATCAGGATTTGAAAATGCTCTATTGGTGGCCAGGCATGAAACGTGATGTGACAAAATTTGTGGATAAATGTCTAATTTGTCAACAGTTCAAGCAGAACATCAAGTTCCTTCAGGTTTGCTTCAACCTATTATCATTCCTGAAAGGAAATGGGATAGGGTAACCATAGACTTTGTGTCAGGGTTTCCTCTCATGAGAAAGAAATATGATGTAGTTTGGGTAATTGTTGATCGACTTACTAAATCAGCTCACTTCCTGCCTATCAGAATGGATTATTCGTTATCCAAGTTGGCAGAGTTGTACATTAGTGAGATTGTAATATTGCATGGAGTTCCTTCCTCCATCATTTCAGATCTTGGTCCGAGATTCACTTCTCAGTTTTGAAGAGACTTTAGGAAGCTTTGGGAACTAGATTACATTTCAGCACAGCTTTCCATCCTCAGACTGATGGTTAATCTAAGCGTGTAATTCAGATTCTGGAAGATATGTTGAGATGTTGTATACTTGAGTTTGGTAACCGTTGGAAGAGGTACTTGCCTTTAACAGAATTCACCTGCAACAACAGTTATCAGACTAGTATCAAGATGGCTCCGTATGAAGCTTTGTATGGTAGAAAGTGCAGAACTCCTCTTTGTTGGATAGATCTCAGTGAGAACATGATTGTGGGGTCAGATTTGATTCGAGAAACTAAAGAAAAGGTTCGAGTGATTAAAGATAGACTGAAAGAAGCCACAGATCGACAAAAGTCTTATGCAGATCTGAAGAGGAAAGCTATAGAGTTTCAAGTGGGAGATAAAGTATTTTTAAAAGTTTCTCCATGGAAGAAGATCCTGAGATTTTGAAAGAAAGGCAAGCTGAGTCCGAGATTCATTGGCCCTTATGAGATTATTTAGCGTATTGGACCAGTAGGTTACAGATTAAAGCTTCCCCAGGAGTTAGAGAAGATTCATGATGTCTTCCACGTCTCTATGCTTCGAAGGTACCATTCAGACCCCAGTCATGTTATCAAGCTTGGGGAAGTTCGAGTCCAGCCAGATATGACTTACGAGGAATATCCAGTGAAGATCCTAGTCAGAGAAGTGAAGCAGCTAGGAAACAAACAAATTCCACGGGTGAAGATTCTCTGGAATCACCACAATGTCGAGGAAGCGACGTGGGAACCTGAAGAGACTCTGAGACAATAATATCCCTAGCTTTTCAGTTCAGGTAAATTTCGAGGACAAAATTTTTAATTTATATAGGATAATTGTAATGGCCCAAAAATAATTACTTTTATGAATAGTAAAAGTGGGCCCCATGAATAGTAAGAGTGGGTCCTATGAATAGTAATTGTGGGATCATGAATAGTAACATCATCATTGACTGGGTCCCATAAATAGTAACATCATCAATGACAGGGTTAATGTGACGCGCGCCGGATCCCGAGCGCCGCCCTTTCGGACCGCCCGCACGTGGGCGATCGGGGCGTTTGTGGGTCCATTGACAGCTTGCAATAAATCGCAAGTGCGTCTATGTTGGGCAACAAGGAGGTTTCATGGAGTCGCCACCCAATAGAACATTGGGAAAGTTTCTCTCGCCTCGGAAAGCCTAAGACTGCGCTTTGTATCCATTTTGGGCCAGCCAGAGGGGTCTTGGAAGGTAAACCTCTCGCCCTAAGGAGCCTAGGATTAACGCTAAAGCCTCGTGACACAAGAGGTGTCTTGGAGGGTAAACCTCTAGCCTCTTGAGCCCAAAGACCAGAGCTGGTTCGGGACTTCTCATTTATTTATACCTTGATTAATATTATAATTAAATTTTGAATTCATTGTTTCATCAACTTTCCACACAATGCAATTTAAATTAAAGGCACAATCATTCATATCAAAAGCGGTAAATGTAAGCAAAATCCAAAATAAAGCATTTAAAAATAAATTACAATAACACTAGGAGCGGAATACAACTCCCATTTATAAAGGTGAAATGCATGCATAAAACGGGTTAGTCATTAATAGTGAGAACATTGGTCCTCGCATGCATATTTATTATGAAACAGTTTTGATGTGATGATTTATTTGGGTATGAAAAACTAGGACATTGGTCCCCTTTTATTTAAAAAAAAATGTCAAGTTAATTAATAGAAACGCTTTTGTTATTTTCTTTCTAACGAGCCTAAATAAATAATTTTACAAGAAAATTATATGGCAAAATTAAATAAGATATTACAAATAAAGAAAATAAATATATGAACCAAACGAGCCTTTTTGGACCTCCCGATGTGCTCGCAAAAACGCCCAAGCGAAAAAATGAGTTTAGACATAAAAACAAAATACAAATAAAATAATGTTAGTGATTAAATCAATTAAACATACAAAATAATGAATAACAAATTAAAATAAAATAGGATGGTATGAAAAGAATGATAATGGAATCAAAAATATTAACAAACCAAAATAAAATGAGAAACATGGATTATATGTGATAAATGATTAAATGATGTGATGAAAATAAAATAAAACATGTTAATTAATTAGTACATGAAAATATATGAACACGATAACAATGATGATGAATATAAACGAATCAAAGAATATATAAAATAATAAAGAAAAGAATAATAAATGAAAAGAATTAAAGAATGATGAAAACAATTAAATGAACAATATGATTAATTAAATATGTTCACAAATGATATAAACCATTTACATGGCAAAAAGATTAATTTAAAATGAATTTATTAATTACATGTTAGGAATTAAAAGAAAACAATATTCACATGAACAAAAATAAAATCATATATAAACAATTAAATGGAACAAATATAAAATGAATACAACAAATGAATAGACGAAAACAATAAACAAATCAATAAAAATAATATACATGAATAAATTAAATATAAATAAAAGAAAAGAAAATAGAAATGGAGCCAAGAATATTTACCCTCAGAATATTGGATTTGATGAAGGTAAAAGATGATCGATTTCTTTGTTTGATGATCCACAATATTAGAGTGAAATATGATGAAAATGTTGGAATTTTGTTCCAAGAAACATGAAAAAAAAATGATCAAAAATTCTTTAAGAACAAAAAATTGATACCTTTGCCTAAAGAAATGATTTTGATAAAAAAAAAAGTTTTTATTGATTAAAATAAAGAAAAATGATTTCAAGAACAATCAATCACTTTGTTCATAAAAAATTGATTGAAGTTTTATTTTAGAAAATCAAATAAAAATTAGATTTTGATGACAAACAATTATTTTATTTGTCTCAAAATCAATTTTTTATCAAAAAGAGATTCAAAACAAAATCAATGAAAAAGTTTTATTGAACGCAAAATAAAAGATTAAAAACAATTTTGAGAACAAATAATTATTCTATTTGTCTCAAAAATTGAATCAAACAACAAAACTTCCTCTAAAAAATATGTTTAGAAGAAATTATTTTGAAAAAAGAATGAAACATTTGATTTTTCTTTTTGATTTTTGGTTGGGGAATAAATCTGGAATTTTTGGTGGAAGAAGAAGAAGAAATCTGGAAATTTTAGGTCTAAAAATGTGAAGAGGAGGCTCCTTTGATTTCATCATAAAATATTTATAGGATAAAATAGGTTGCCCTAATTTAATTAAGGAAAAAAACCTATTTAAACCCAAAATTAATTTATTTTTAATGATAAAATCAAGTTTTATTATTTAATTACCTAAAAAAATATTTTAAAATTTAATTTGAAGTCAAAAACCCCAAAAAAATGGGATAACAAACGGATTTTTGGGTGAAAAAATTGGAAAAAAGGCTGAAAAGAGGGATTTTTGGGTATCAGACCCTGTAGCGACGGCCGGTATGCCCGTCGCTATAGAGCGGCGGCCGTCGGAGAGGCAGCCAGGCGAGCCTCGCGCGCTGGCGCTCGCGCACGAGCGCTCCGTGCGGCGCTCAGCGTGCGCGATGCTGCGTGCGCCTTTAGCGACGCGCAGCATTGGCGACGCTGAGCGTCGCCTTTGCGCTCGCTGCGCGATGGGCGCCCACGCGCCTGCGAGCTGGGCGCCAGCGCGCTGCCGCGCCCGACACTCGCGATCCGACTTTATTTTTTTTTTAAATTGACTAAAAACACTATAATTTTAAGCCCCCATTTTTCAAAATTAATTTTTTAAATATTTTTTATTATTTTTTAATTTTTCACTCTAAAATGCAAATTTGACGAGAAAACCATCACTTTTAACCTTTTAAGACTGTGAAGGCAATTATCATCATTGGTTAACTTCGATCTAGGCTTACTCAGGACCCGGTGTCTACAGTTAACGTTGTAAGGTCTATTTAGATGGAAATTTTCAAGGTAGGGAGGTCTCATGTATCTCTCTACATTTGGGTTGAAAGTTATTTACACAATCTTTTTATTTTGTATTTTGAAGTTATTTTTGTATGTTGTTAATTAGATTTTATTTTGAAATTATGAATTATAATATTACTAACATAGTTTGTTTTTATTCTACAGGTTACATTAGTAAGTAAGTCTATTAGTATAGTTTAAATATTGAGTGTCTTCTTCAAAGCCAAAATTTTTATTGTGTTTTTCCTTTCTATTACGAGCGCGACAAAGGAAGGAAGTTTGATTGTATGTTAGTGTCGCGAGCACGCATGCTTTCGCGAGCACACTGGAAAGCAAAACTTTGGTTTCTATCGCGAGCGCGACAGAACAAGGTTCTTGGTTGAGAAAGCTTATATCGCAGACGCACTAGGAATCGCAAGTGCAACAGATCAATGAGTTGTGAACATTTCCTTACTGTCGCAAGCACGATAGATAGCGGATTTTTGTTCTATTGTGGGGCGTTATAGAAGGCGAGATTTCAAATTTTAGGGGAATTTTTGACCGTTGGAACCTAATTTTATTCCCCTATAAATAATTTTTGAGCCCTAATTTTTTATTTTCACTCTAATTTCTTAGATTTCACTCATTCTTCCCCCATTGTTTTCTCTAACTCTTGTGATTCCTTTGTTGTCCTTTAGTTTTTTCTCTTTAAGTTTTGCCCCTACTGAAATTTCTGAGTCATTTTATATTTCTCTTTCATTTTCTTTCTACATTCTTCTCCCTCTTTGATTGTTCGTAGCTTTTTCTTCGATTTTTATCGTTGTTTTTGTTTTGTTTCTTCTTGCGAGTTTGCTTTGGAAGTTTTGCTATTTGTTTTATTGGGATTTACATCATGGTTAGAACAAAGACATTGGGCAATATATGCAAGAAGGTGGCTGGTTCTTCTTTAAGAAATCATGATGACCTAGAAGACAGGTTTAATTGTCCTTTCCCCCTCCAATCTGAGGAAGAAGGTAAAAAATTCAAATAATTTTCTAAGAAAAATTATGTAGGTATGTGGCATCTAGACTTTTCTTTGTTAAATGATTTGGGCATTACGCAGATATTTGAAAAGTATTTGAAATATATGAAATCGAGTGAGTTTATTCATATGAATTTGCCTATTAAGAGAGAGTGGGCCTGTAACACCCCCTACCGATACATAGGCGATCCCATCCGATAAGGAGTGAGATGCCGTATGGGTAAAGGTGTCACCACACAGCTACAGGATAAATATATACATTCATACACAAACATACATACATAAATACAGGGTAATTAAAAACTTTACAAATCCATTCATGAAAGAAGCTGATCATGCATTAATATAACGAAAACATTACATTACTGTTTGATCAACCTACCGGTACAAAAGATAATTACATAACCAAAATATACTTATACAGATGCGGAAGCTATTACAAAAATGACATAAGAGTTCTATACAAAAAGAATCATCAAGCTACAAAATTAAGCCCTACACTATAACCCAGCTGTGTTGGCCTGGCTGCGACGACTCTCCCAAGGCAACTCCTTCCACACCTGCACGGGTAAACACACCGTGCTAAGCGATAAACGCTTAGTGGGGAAACACACAAATCAAATGGACGGCCATTCACAATGGTCGTCAAGCAAATCACATACAGATGGCATAATAAAAAATACACATTAGATAAGAGTATAAATGTACAAACATATAGAGTCATACATTTGATATAACATAGTTGTCTTCTATATATCACAATAATAACCATATTCAAATAATACATTCTCATAATTAGTAAAACAATTCCAAACAGCAAAGCTCCTGCTGACTCAAAGTAGTGGATAACGAGTGAACGGACAATATTTTATGGGTACGAGACGATTACAGACAGTACCTTACGGGTACGATTCGAAAACCAATTTACTTTATCATTTGTAAAACGTTTAATAAAGGGACCTTAAACAAGATCCAAACACATAAAAGGGTTCGCAAGGAACCAAACGGGACCTAATCGGGGTCCAAACTGAACTGAGGCTGCAGCTATAAGACTTTATTAGGCATGCCTAACTATCCACTGAACTGACTCTAGCAGGTTATGCATAATCCATTCGATTCATTCCATAATATCCCAAATCACATATATATATACATATTTACATACATATAGGCATATTCATATCATGGATTCGCATTTGTATGATTCGTGAGTTAACAGATATAAACTTATTGTCGCCAAAAGAAACTGGAGTTCAAAACCACACACACACCAAGGGAAAACTCATTCAGCATAACAAGGCTGTCGCGCTCGTGACAAAGACCATAGTCTCTTCGCTGCGTGCACGCAACGGACTTTCAATCGCGGGGAGGGGGAAGACGCCTCACTCTATCGCGCTCACGACTCTATCGCAATCTCAAAACATCGCTATCGCGGGCTTATGATAGATCGCGTGCTTGCGACAGCACAGGCCAGCATTGCGCTCTGTCGCGATCGCGACGCCATCGTGCTCGCGACAGAGAGCACACAACAACTTTTGCTATTGTGAGCTCGCGACAGGGTCGCGTGCTCGCGATAGCACAACCCAAGATCTCAAGTCTCTGTCGCGCTCGCGACATTGCTGCGATCGCGATAGAGTCAGGATTTCCAAAATCTGCAGAATTCTTCCTATCCCAAAACTCGCACACAAACACACAAATCACATCCAATAGTGTAACACCCCCTTCCCATACGTAGGCGATCCCATCCGATAAGGAGTGAGATGCCGTATAAGTCAAGGTGTCACCAAGTAAGTACAAAGGAAAACATACATTCCTTCATAACATACATTCAGAAACACAGGATAATTAAAAACTTTACATACAGAAAGCAAAAGCTGATCATGCATTACTATAAAAAACTATTACAATAATGATCTGATCAACTAGCTGAAATAAAATAATATTACATATCCAAAATATAATTACAAATGCGGAAGCAGAAACAAAACTGATACAGAGAGTTCTATACAAAAAGAATTATCACTAATACAAAACTGAGCCCTACACTAATCCCTTATGTGTTGGCTTGATGACGGCGACTCTCCCAAAGCAAAACGCCTTCCGCACCTGCACGGGTAAAAACACCGTGCTAAGCGATAAACACTTAGTGGGGAAACACACATAAGTAATGGACGGCCATTCACAATGGTCGTCAAGGCATAACACATTCACAATGGCAGAATGCAAAGGTTATAACATAATCCATATAACATGCTCGTATTTAAAAGCCATACATTCAGTATCTCATAATCATATCCATTACAGAATAATCCAGCATGTATTTCATCATTAAACTCATTCAAATATTCCATTCATAGCCAGATCAGATCAGAACAATTCCATTAACATTTAAAGAACACCTGCTGACTCTAGATAGTGGATAACGAGTGTACTGAGGGTACCTTACGGGTACGAATCGAATACTGAGGGTACCTCACAGGTACAATTCAAAAGTCAATTCATTTTATCAGAGCATAATATTTTATACTGAGGGGATCTTAAACAAGATCCTAATACTGAAGGGTTCGCGAGGAACCAAATGGGGACCTGATCGGGGTCCAAACTGAACTGAGGGCTGCAGCTAAAGACTCTATTAGGCATGCCTAACTATCCACTTACTCGACTCTAGCAAGTTATGCGACATTCAAATCACATTTCAGAGTACGGAATATAATTCATCAGAAAATCATGGTATCACGCATATCAAAGCATCAAACATTAAGACATGCATCATACAACAGTAAAGTACATTCAGAAGAAATACCAAATTCATTTCTGATTTAAAAACTAGGAATTTTCAGAAAAACGAGCTGAACGGAGAAACGGGCGAGATTGGCTGGTCACGAGGCGTGACTGGCCTTCCTAACAGGCAGGTCACGCGACGTGACTGAGGGTCACACGACGTGACTTGCTTGTTCCTCGCCGATCACGTTGCGTGATCTTCGCAAATCATGCAACGCCCTCACAGGTCACGGCGTGACTGGACGCCACGTCTTGTGACGCGTTACTCCCTCGCAGATCACGCTGCGTGATCTCGCAGATCACGCCTCGTCTTCGCAGGTCGCACGACGTGACCGAGGGTCACGTCCCGTGACTTGCTTGTTCTTCAGCTGGTCACGCGACTGGCTTCTCAGCAGGCAGGTCACGACGTGACCGAGGGTCACATCTCGTGACTTGCCTTCTTTCGTAGCGAGTCACGCGACAAGAAGAATTTCAACAGTACTTCGATTTTCCAGAATTTGCAGAACAAAGAATTCTATCCCAATTTGATTTAAAAACCATACAAACCTGTTTTTACCTTCCAGAAATCATCTCAACCAACATAGACAACAATCATACAACTCAATTCATCCATTAATTAACCAAATCAAATCAAGAACATATGCATTCAAACTTACAAGAACATAAACCCTAGAATTCTACAATAAATTCAAAATCACACAATTTCACAAATAAACATTCCCAAACCTGGATTCTAAGCTTCTAACACTTAGTCCCACTGCTCCCAGCAACCTCTTTACCTTTGGGATCGCGTGGAGCCTCAGCTAGAACACAAACACAGTAATGAACATCAACATGCAACCCTAAATTAAAACTCAACCTAAAAAAGAAGATGAAGAATTACAGCAAGATAAAGACAAGGATATGCACTTACCAAGCTAGGGAATGCCAAGAGAGATTAACTTCACCAATAAAATCTTGAATCCACACACAAGAGCCCTTAGGGAAAAGGAAAGGAAAAAGAAGAAGACCAGTGAAGAAAGAACGTGAATCTACCAATTCCTTTTCTTTCTTTCCTTTTTCTTTTTCTTTTCTTTACCCTAAGTAAGTGTCCATTTCTTATTGGTGGAGTTAACCACTCACACTTAAATTCCACATACATCACACACACCTAATGCACTTATAATTAAAGTACCCTACAATGGCTTAAACACACACACACAAGTATTTCTCACTTATAAACACACTAATGCCATGTATGTACCCCCATAATAATAAAACCCAAAAACATACATTTTACTAAAATACCCTTATGAAATGCTGAACACATGCGAATGATTACACATACAGACAGACAGACAGACAGACAGGCTCATTCTACTAGGGGGCAAATGGGGTGTGACAACTCTCCCCTACTAATAAGAATTTCGTCCTCGAAATTCTCACCTGAACTGAATAACTGTGGATACTGAGCTCTCATCGACTCCTCTGGTTCCCAAGTCGCTTCTTCGACTCCATGATGGATCCACAACACTTTAACCAAAGGAATCTGGTTACTTCTCAACTGCCTCACCTCTCGGGCTAGAATAGCTCGCGGTTCCTCATCATAAGAAAAGTTTGGCTGAACCTGGATATCCTGAACTGACAGAACATGCGAAGGATCTGATCTGTACCGACGAAGCATCGAAATGTGGAACACATCATGCAACTTTGCTAACTCCATCGGTAACGCCAATCTATAGGCTCAGGTCCTACCTTAGCCAAAATCTCATATGGTCCAATGAAACGAGGACTAAGCTTGCCTTTCTTGCCAAACCGAAGTACTTTCCTCCAAGGTGAAACCTTAAGGAAAACCTTGTCCCCGATCTCAAAATGCACATCTTTCCTTTTCAAATTGGCGTAAGACTTCTGTCGATCCTTGGCTGCTTTCAAATTCCGCTGCACTACTCTGATTTTCTCTTCAGTATCTCTAACCTAGTCTGTTCCAATCATAGATCTCTCGGATAGCTTGGTCCAATAAATCGGAGTCCTACACTGACGACCATACAAAGCCTCATATGGTGCCATACCGATACTCGACTGAAAACTGTTGTTGTAGGCAAACTCCATCAACGATACATATCTGTCCCAACTACCCGGAAAATCCAAAGCACAAGCTCTCATCATATCCTCCAGAATCTGAATAACTCGCTCCGACTGACCATCGGTCTGAGGATGAAACGCTGTATTGAAATTCAACCTAGTGCCCAAAGCTCTCTGTAATTCCTTCCAAAACTTGGAAGTAAACCTCGGATCTCGATCAGACACTATGGACAAAGGCACACCATGCAACCGAACTATCTCATCCACATAGATACTAGCCAATCTGTCCATGGAGTAGTCCACTCTAACCGGCAGAAAGTGAGCCGATTTCGTAAGCCGATCCACAATAACCCAAACTGAGTCATGCTTCCTCTGAGTCAAAGGCAAACCAGAAATGAAGTCCATGGCGATATCATCCCATTTCCACTCAGGAATGGATAAAGGCATAAGCAAACCCGAAGGAACCTGATGCTCAGCCTTTACCTGCTGACAAGTCAAGCACTTGGAAACAAAATCTACTATATCACGCTTCATACCGGACCACCAATAGAATTGCTTCATGTCTCTATACATCTTCTCACTGCCCGGATGCATAGTAAAGACTGTACTATGCGCCTCACTCATGAGCTGTGTCCTCAAATCCTCAGATTCTGGCACACACAAGCGATCTCTAAACATAAGTACCTCATCCTGAACTAAGAACTCTGATGGCTTACCCAATCTAACCTCATGCACAATCTGCTGAAGCCTCTGATCATCTCTCTGAGCATCCACAATCCTCTGTCTCAATGTAGGCTTCACACGTAGCTGAGCAAGCAAAGCCCCATCAGAACCAAATCGCCATCTGAATCGCCTCAAGAACAAAGCTAAAACCGATTTCTGACTCAAAGCATCGGCGACTACATTAGCCTTACCAGGATGGTAATCCACAATGCAGTCGTAGTCCTTAAATAACTCAAGCGAACGCCGCTGTCTCATGTTCAACTCTTTCTGTGAAAGGAAATACTTCAAGCTCTTGTGGTCCGAGAAGATCCTACACTTTTCCCCATACAAGTAATGACGCCAAATCTTCAAAGCAAAGATCACAGCTGCCAACTCTAAATCATGCGTCGGATAGTTCTTCTCATGTGGCTTCAACTGACGAGAAGCATAAGCCACTACTTTACCTTCCTGCATCAGCACACATCCCAGACCAACACCCGAAGCATCACTGTAAATGACAAACTCCTTACCCGAGATGGGTTGAGTAAGGATAGGAGCCTCAACAAACAACTGCTTTAACCGATCAAAACAAGACTGACACCTGTCTGACCACTCAAATCTGACTCCTTTCCTCAACAATCTAGTCATCGGAGCAGCAATCACAGAAAATCCCTTAACGAACCGACGGTAGTAACCCGCTAAACCGAGGAAACTCCTCACTTCCTGAACATTTCGAGGCGCTTTCCAATCAACTATCGCCTCAATCTTGGGTGGATCAACCTGAATACCTCTAGCTGAAATAATGTGACCCAAGAATGATACTTCTCGAAGCCAGAAATCACACTTGCTAAGCTTAGCAAGCAACTGATGCTCTCTCAACATCTGAAGAACTAATCGGAGATGCTCCTCATGCTCACTCTCATCCTTGGAATACACCAGGATATCATCAATGAACACTACTACAAATCGATCTAAGTATGGCCTAAACACACGATTCATCAGATCCATAAAAGCCGCTGGAGCATTAGTCAAACCGAACGGCATCACAAGAAACTCATAGTGGCCATACCTAGTCCGAAATGCAGTCTTAACCACATCTGCATCCTGAACACGAAGCTGGTAGTACCCTGATCGAAGATCTATCTTGGAAAAGACACCCGCACCTCGAAGCTGATCAAATAAATCTTCAATCCTAGGCAATGGATACTTATTCTTCACTGTAACTTTATTAATCTGCCTGTAGTCGATACACATCCGCAATGATCCATCTTTCTTCTTGACAAACAGAACTGGAGCTCCCCAAGGAGATATGCTAGGTCGAATAAACCCCTTATCCAATAACTCTTGTAGCTGAGATTTAAGTTCCCTCAACTGTACAGGAGCCATCCGATAAGGTGCTCTCGAAATAGGTGTAGTACCTGGCATGATCTCAATGGACAAGTCAACCTCTCTCTCAGGAGGCAAACCCGGCAATTCGCTCGGGAACACATCACTAAACTCCCGCACTACAGGAATATCCTCAATCTGAACCTGATCTCTCCTGGAATCTAACACAACTGCTAGAAAAGCCTCACAACCTTTTCTGATAAATCTCTTGGCTTGCATCGCAGAAATCACATTATTAACAGAACTCGCACCCAAACCTTTCAAAAACACAAGAGACTGACTTCTATCCCGAAGTACAACTGTCTTTCTATGGCAATCAACCACAGCCCGATGCTTACCCAACCAGTCCATACCCAGAATCAAGTCAAACTCTCTGAAAGGTAACTCAATCTAATCCGCTGGAAGCATAGCTCCCTCAACAATCAGAGGACAACTCCTAAAAACTCTACTCACACTGACACTATGCCCTAATGGACTGGTCACACAAATCTCATAATCTAACTGATCAACAGAATGCAATTTATCAACAATTCTATCTGTGCACAAATATGAGTGTGTGGAACCAGGATCAATTAGAGCATACAACTCAGTGTCATGGTGTAGGAACTTACCAGCAATAACGTCAGGCGCATCCTGCTCATCTCTGGCTCTCATAGCATAAGCTCTAACGGCACCCTGAGGAGGATGCTCAACAGTCTCAGAAGTAGCTCCCTCTCTATACCGACCACCTCTACCTCTACCTCGGCCTCTGCCACGGGTAGCCTGAGAAGCATTCGAACCGACCCTACTGCCCTCTCTTTGGGAACCTGAATCCTCATGCAACCTCGGACAACTGGCCAACTGATGATCCGAACTCCCACACCTGAAGCATGCACCGGAGAGCCACCTACACTCACCCCGATGTGACTTACTACAATGAGGACAAACTGATGTAGTCTCAACTCTACCACCCCTACCAGAACCTGACACAGCTGTAGAACCCTGTCGTCAACCTCTAGAAGCCGGGCCAGAAGATGACTCATCCTGCGGGTTCCTAGATCTCTTACCCGAAGAAGATCCTCCACGAGAAGTACTCCTCCTCTGAGCTCTCTCTCTCATCACAGTCTCAGATAACTCAGCTCTCACAGCAGCCTCTACAATCTGGTAATAACTGACCCCAGGTATGCACATCAGAGAAATCAAAGCAATCTTCAAAGACTCATTTAACCCATCCTCGAAATGCTTGCATCTAAAGTCATCAGTCATAACTCCACGTGGGGCATAGCGAGATAACCTGTTGAACTCTTTCTCATAATCCGCTACAGACATAGCCCTCTGTCTCAAACTCAAAAACTGCGCCCATCTCGAATCTCTATAAGTCTGAGTGATGTACTTCTTTGTGAACTCTCCCTCAAAGAACTCCCAAGTAATCGGATCCGGTAGCTGAGGATGCCTGCAAACCAATTCCCACCATTCAAAAGCAGACCCCTGTAGAAGAGCTAATGCACACTCTGCCTGCTGGTCGGGAGGACACCGAATCTCTCTCAAGGCACGCTTCACTTTTTCTAACCATCTCTCTGCGATCTCAGACTCATTCAAACCAGTACCATAGAAATCCTCAACTCCTGCCCTTCTCAAATTCTCCATAGGTGCTCTAGGAGCAGTCACTCTCTCAAAAACCCTAGCCATGTCCTAATGCAGTCTGAACATAGCCTCAAAGGGCATGGCTGCGGCCTCGGGCTGGACCCTAGCATGCTGAGCCGACACAGTAACAAAAACAGACTGATCTACAACTGGAGGATTCAAACTCTCGGCGGATTCCTCACGCGCACCATGGGCAGAATTAGAAGCCATCTAAACAAACAAGAAACAACCGTATCAGCCAACACAGATCTAGACACATACACATCTAAGAAACTCAGAACAATCACAATAACACCCAGAAATGCCTAAACCTATGCTCTGATACCACTAACTGTAACACCCCCTTCCCATACGTAGGCGATCCCATCCGATAAGGAGTGAGATGCCGTATGAGTCAAGGTGTCACCAAGTAAGTACAAAGGAAAACATACATTCCTTCATAACATACATTCAGAAACACAGGATAATTAAAAACTTTACATGCAGAAAGCAAAAGCTGATCATGCATTACTATAATAAACTATTACAATAATGATCTGATCAACTAGCTGAAACAAAATAATATTACATATCCAAAATATAATTACAAATGCGGAAGCAGAAACAAAACTGATACAGAGAGTTCTATACAAAAAGAATTATCACTAATACAAAACTGAGCCCTACACTAATCCCTTATGTGTTGGCTTGATGACGGCGACTCTCCCAAAGCAAAACGCCTTCCGCACCTGCACGGGTAAAAACACCGTGCTAAGCGATAAACGCTTAGTGGGGAAACACACATAAGTAATGGACGGCCATTCACAATGGTCGTCAAGGCATAACACATTCACAATGGCAGAATGCAAAGGTTATAACATAATCCATATAACATGCTCGTATTTAAAAGCCATACATTCAGTATCTCATAATCATATCCATTACAGAATAATCCAGCATGTATTTCATCATTAAACTCATTCAAATATTCCATTCATAGCCAGATCAGATCAGAACAATTCCATTAACATTTAAAGAACACCTGCTGACTCTAGATAGTGGATAACGAGTGTACTGAGGGTACCTTACGGGTACGAATCGAATACTGAGGGTACCTCAGAGGTACAATTCAAAAGTCAATTCATTTTATCAGAGCATAATATTTTATACTGAGGGGATCTTAAACAAGATCCTAATACTGAAGGGTTCGCGAGGAACCAAACGGGGACCTGATCGGGGTCCAAACTGAACTGAGGGCTGTAGCTAAAGACTCTATTAGGCATGCCTAACTATCCACTTACTCGACTCTAGCAGGTTATGCGACATTCAAATCACATTTCAGAGTACGGAATATAATTCATCAGAAAATCATGGTATCACGCATATCAAAGCATCAAACAGTAAGACATGCATCATACAACAGTAAAGTCCATTCAGAAGAAATACCAAATTCAATTCTGAGTTAAAAACTAGGAAATTTCAGAAAAACGAGCTGAACGGAGAAACGGGCGAGATTGGCTGGTCACGAGGCTTGACTGGCCTTCCTAACAGGCAGGTCACGCGACGTGACCGAGGGTCACGCGACGTGACTTGCTTGTTCCTCGCCGATCACGTTGCGTGATCTTCGCAAATCACGCAACGCCCTCGCAAGTCACGGCGTGACTGGACGTCACGTCTCGTGACGCGTTAGTCCCTCGCAGATCACGCTGCGTGATCTCGCAGATCACGCCTCGTCTTCGCAGGTCGCACGACATGACCGAGGGTCACGTCCCGTGACTTGCTTGTTCTTCAGCTGGTCACGCGACTGGCTTCTCAGCAGGCAGGTCACGACGTGACCGAGGGTCACGTCTCGTGACTTGCCTTCTTTCGTAGCGAGTCACGCGACAAGAAGAATTTCAACAGTACTTCGATTTTCCAGAATTTCCAGAACAAAGAATTCAATCCCAATTTGATTTAAAAACCATACAAACCTGTTTTTACCTTCCAGAAATCATCTCAACCAACATAGGCAACAATCATACAACTCAATTCATCCATTAATTAACCAAATCAAATCAAGAACATATGCATTCAAACTTACAAGAACATAAACCCTAGAATTCTACAGTAAATTCAAAATCACACAATTTCACAAATAAACATTCCCAAACCTGGATTCTAAGCTTCTAACACTTAGTCCCACTGCTCCCAGCAACCTCTTTACCTTTGGGATCGCGTGGAGCCTCAGCTAGAACACAAACACAGTAATGAACATCAACATGCAACCCTAAATTAAAACTCAACCTAAAGAAGAAGATGAAGAATTACAGCAAGATAAAGACAAGGATATGCACTTACCAAGCTAGGGAATGCCAAGAGAGATTAACTTCACCAATAAAATCTTGAATCCACACACAAGAGCCCTTAGGGAAAAGGAAAGGAAAAAGAAGAAGACCAATGAAGAAAGAACGTGAATCTACCAATTCCTTTTCTTTCTTTCCTTTTCCTTTTTCTTTTCTTTACCCTAAGTAAGTGTCCATTTCTTATTGGTGGAGTTAACCACTCACACTTAAATTCCACATACATCACACACACCTAATGCACTTATAATTAAAGTACCCTACAATGGCATAAACACACACGCCCAAGTATTTCTCACTTATAAACACACTAATGCCATGTATGTACCCCCATAATAATAAAACCCAAAAACATACATTTTACTAAAATACCCTTATGAAATGCTGAACACATACGAATGATTACACATACAGACAGACAGATAGACAGACAGACAGGCTCATTCTACTAGGGGGCAAATGGGGTGTGACAAATAGCCTCTTACCTCAAATCCAGCCACCCATTAATATCAATACCTACAATATAACATTTAACAACAAGTAATTTCACACCAAACATCAATTCAAACTCACAATCCCAAAAATTATCAATACCCATAAATTTGCAGCAAAACCACATCAATCCTCACAATCACTACAATACTCCCATGCTCATGCCAAATTACTTTACCCAAACAAAAACCCATAATATACATGCCATATCAAGAGCATATCATAACCCAATTTCCAGAAATCACCAAGAACACATACATGAACATATTTACATACAAAAACAAGAAATTTCCCAAACCTTGAAATCCTTTGCTCCTAATGCTTAGATCCACTAGATCCCGCCCTCTCTTTACCCTTCGGTTCATGAGGAGGCTCAACTAATCACAACCCAACAAAACCCACAACAAAGTAACTCTAGATTAAAACCCAAATCTAGAAAATATGAAGAAGATGATGAACCAAGTGAAGAAAAGGAGAACAAATGCAATAGACTTACCTCTAAAATTCTAATGAATGATCAATTCCCACCAATTAAGCCTTGATTCCAAGCTAGGGTTCTTAGAGGAAGAGAAAAGGAAGAAGAAGAGAGTGAGGGGAAGGGAAAACGGGAAATGGAGGCAGCCACCGCCCATCCCACTCTTCTCTTTCCTTTTTCTTTTTCTTTTCCTAACCCTAGACAAGTGTCACTTCCTGGTTAGTGGGATTTGATTACTCACATGCAAAACACATGCACCATATACACAAAAGACTCTCCCAACTAATGCATACCCTACAAATGTGTGAACACACAAATTCTAGCACAACCCAATAAGCACATCCTACAAACATATGGGTAAACACACCCAAGTGCAGCCCAATTAATTCACACCCTAACACCACACATGCACCCACATGCTAACAAAACTCTTAAAACATGCATTTCTACGCAAAATGCCCTTTACACATGTCAAAACTCACACAATACACATGCACAAACATGGCTCATTCTACTAGGGGGCAAACGGGGTGTGATAACTCTCCCCTATTAACAAGAATTTCGTCCTCGAAATTCTCACTTGAACTGAATAAATGAGGGTACTGAATTCTCATTGACTCTTCTGGCTCCCAAGTTGCTTCCTCAACCCCGTGATGACTCCATAACACCTTAACTAGCGGAATCTGCTTGCTTTACAGTTGTCTCACTTCCCGGGCTAGAATAGCTCTTGGTTCTTCATCATAAGAGAAATCAGGCTGAACTTGCACATCTTATACTGACAGAACATGCGACGGATCCAACCAGTACCGACGAAGCATCGAAACATGAAACACATCATGCAACTTCGATAACTCCATTGGCAAAGCCAATCTATAAGCCACCGGACCAACTCTGGCCAAAACCTCATACGGACCAATGAAGCGAGGACTAAGCTTCCCCTTCTTTCCAAACCAAAGCACCTTTCTCCAAGGCGACAATTTAAGGAAAACCTTGTCCCCGACTTCAAACCGCACATCTTTCCTCTTCAAATTGGCATAAGACTTTTGTCGATCCTTAGCTGCCTTCAAATTTCGCTGCACAACTTTGATCTTTTCCTCTGTATCTCTAACCAATTCTAGCCCAATCACTGATCGCTCGGATAGCTGGGTCCAACAAATCGGAGTCCTACACTGCCGACCATACAAAGCCTCATACGGTGCCATACCGATGCTCGACTGGTAACTGTTATTGTAGGCAAACTCCATAAGCGATACATATCCGTCCCAACTACCCGGAAAGTCCAAGACACAAGCTCGCAGCATATCCTCCAAAATCTGTATAACTCGTTCGGACTGACCATCTGTCTGAGGATGGAATGTTGTACTGAAGTTCAACTTGGTACCCAAAGCTCTCTACAACTCTTTCCAAAACATAGATGTAAACCTTGGATCTCGATCTGAAACTATGGACAACGACACTCCATGCAACCGAACTACCTCATCCATATAGATACTGGCCAACCTCTCCATCGAATAATCCATTCTCACTGGCAAGAAGTGAGCTGACTTCATAAGCCGATCCACTATCACCCAAACTGAGTCGTGCTTCTTCTAAGTCAAAGGCAATCCGGAAATAAAATCCATGGCGATGTCATCCCACTTTCACTCGGGAACGGATAGAGGCGTGAGCAATCCCGAAGGAACTTGGTGCCCAGCCTTTACCTGCTGACACGTCAGGCACTTGGACACAAAATCCACTATGTCTCTTTTTATGCCGAACCACCAATAGAACTGTCTCATATCCTGATACATCTTCTCACTACCAGGATGCATAGTGAAAACTGTGCTATGCGTCTCTTTCAAAAGCTGTCTTCTTAACTCTTCATTATACGATACACACAAACTGTTTCTAAACAGAAGAACCCCATCCTGAACCGAGAACTCTGACCGCTTGCCCAAACTAACTTCTTGCACAATCCGTTAAAGCCTTTCATCATTCCTCTCAGCATCAACTATCCTCTATCTCAAGGTAGGCTTCCCTCTCAACCGAGCCATCAAAGCTCCATATGAACCAAACCTCCATCTAAACTGCCTCAAAAATAAAGCATAAACCGATTTTCGGCTCAAAGCGTTCGCGACTACATTGGCCTTACCAGGATGGTAATCCACAATACAGTCGTAATCCTTAAACAACTCAAGCCAACGACGCTGCCTTATATTCAACTCCTTCTACGTGAGGAGGTACTTTAAACTCTTGTGATCCATAAATATCCTACATCTCTCCCCATACAGATAATGGCGCCAAATCGTCAAAGCAAAGATCACAGCGGCCAACTCTAGATCATGCGTCGGATAATTCCTCTCGTGCGGCTTCAACTATTGAGAAGCATAAGCTACCACCTTACCTTATTACATCAGAACACATCCAAGGCCAACACCGGAAGCATCACTATATATAACAAACTCCTTACCCAATATGGGTTGAGTCAGTATAGGAGCTTCAACTAACAACTTCTTCAACTGCTCAAAATAAGTCTGACATCTATCTGACCACTCAAACCTAACTGCTTTCCTCAACAACCTAGTCATCGGAGCGGCAATCACTGAGAAACCTTTAACAAACCGACGGTAATAACCCACCAAACCGAGAAAACTCTGCACTTCCTGAACATACCTAGGTGCTTTCCAATCAACTATCGCCTCAATCTTGGCTGGATCCACTTGGATACCCTTAGCTAAAACTATATGACCCAAAAATGACACTTCCCGAAGCAAAAATCACACTTGCTAAGCTTAGCAAACAGCCGATGCTCTCTCAAAACTTGCAAAACTAACCGAAAATACTCTTCATGCTCATTCTCATCCTTGGAATACACCAAGATATCATCTATAAACACCACCACAAATCGGTCTAAGTATGGCCTAATGGTCATCAAATCCATGAATGCCGCTGGAGCATTGGTCAAACCAAACGGCATGACAAGGAACTCATAGTGGCCATACTGAGTCCGAAATGCAGTCTTAACCACATCCTCATCCTTAACACAAAGCTGATAATACCCCGACCGAAGATCTATCTTGGAAAACACACCTGCACCCAGAAGCTGATCAAACAAATCCTCGACTCTAAGCAGTGGATACTTATTCTTCACTGTAACCTTATTGATCTGCCTGTAGTCAATACACATCCTCAAGGATCCATCCTTTTTCTTAACAAACAAAGCAGGAGCTCCCCATGGAGATATGCTGGGTTGAATAAACCCCTTATCTAATAGCTCTTATAGTTGAGTTTTAAGTTCCCTCAACTCTACAGGAGCCATCCGATAAGGTGCTTTCGTTATAGGTGCGGTACCCGACATAATCTCTATGGACAACTCAACTTCTCTCTCTAGGGGCAACCCAGGCAATTCACTCGGGAAAACATCACTAAACTCCCGCACAACAGGGATATCCTCAATCCTAACTTGATCCCTCTTGGAATCCAAAACTACTGCTAGGAAAGCGTCACAACCCTTCCTAATAAACCTCTTGGCTTGCATCACTGAGATCACATTATTCACAGAACTAGCACCCAAACCTCTTACAAACACTGGAAATCTATTCCTATCCCGAAGCACAAAGGTCTTCCTATGGCAATCAACCACCGCCCGATGCTTACCCAACCAATCCAAACCCAAAATTAGATCAAACTCTTTAAAAGGCAACTCTATCAAGTTCGCAGGAAACTCAACTCCCTCAACCAACAAGGGACAATTCCTAAAAACTCTACTCACGTCGACATTATGCCCTAATGGATTGGTCACACATATCTCATTGTCTAACTGATCTACCACATGCAACTTATCAATAATCTTATCTATGCACAAATATGAGTGTGTGGAACCAGGGTCTATTAGAGCATACAATTCAGTGTCATGGAGTAGGAACTTACTAGCAATCACATCAGGGGCATCCTGCTCCTCTCTAGCTCTCACAGCATAAGCTCTGGCTGCGACTGGTGGAGGACGCTCAACTGTCTCCGAAATAGCTCCATCTCTAGGTCGACCGCCTCGACCTCTACCTCGGTCCCTACCACGGGCAGCCTGCATAGCACTAGATCCAACTCCACTAGCCCCTCTCTGTGGACCTGAATCCCCACTCATATGTGGACAATTAGCCAGACGGTGCTCGGTGCTCCCACATCTAAAACACCCACCAGTGAGCCACCTACACTCACCCCGGCGAGCCTTACTGTAGTGCGAACAAATGGGTATAGGCTCAGATCTACCACCCCTGCCAGAACCAGACTCAGCTGCTGAACCCTACCTTCTACCCCTCGTGGCTGAACAGGATGATGACTGATCTTGCAGATCCCTCGCTCTCTTACCCGAAGACGAAGAAGAACCACCTCGAGACTGATTCCTCCTCTGAGCTCTCTCTCTCAGTACCGACTTTGACCTTTTAGCCCTCATGGCAGCATCTGCAATCTGATAGTAGCTCACCCCTGGCGTGCTCAATAAGGAGATTAAAGCTACCCTTAATGACTCATTCAACCAAGCATCAAAATGCTTGCATCAAAAATCATCTATCATGACCCCTCGCGGAGCATATCGGGATAACCGATTAAACTCTTTCTCATAATCCGAAACCGACATAGCCCTTTGCTTCAAACTTAGAAACTGCACCCATCTCGCATCCTCGTAGGTCTTAGTTACATACTTCTTCATGAATTCCTCAACAAAGAATTCCCATGTAACAGGATCGGGCATCTGAGGTTGTCTGCACACTAGCTCCCACCATTCATACGCCGACCCTTGAAGCAAGGCCATGGCACATTCTGCTTGCAACTCCGGAGGACACCTAACTTCTCTTAAAGCCCTCTTCACCTTATCTAACCACCTCTCTGCTACCTCTGATTCATCAAACCATGTTCCATAAAAGTCTTCGACCCCAGCTTTCCTTAAATTATCCATGGGAGGCCTGCGGGCAACCACTCTCTCCAAGACCCTCGCCATGTCCTGTGACAGCCTAAACATGGCTTTAAAAGGCATGACAGCCGCCTCGGGCTGGACCCTAGCAGCTTGAGCCGACACAGTAACAGAAGGATCCCTAGCTTGAGGGTTCACACTTTCAGTGGACTCCTCAATCCACGAGAAGAATTAGAAGCCATCTAAGCAAACAAGGAAAACCGCATCAGCCAACACAGCTCTAGACATAGACACATCTATACACAACATCACGTTGACAACACCCAGAAACGCCTAAACCGGGCTCTGATACCACAGCTTGTAACACCCCCTACTGATACGTAGGCGATCCCATCCGATAAGAAGTGAGATGCCGTATGGGTAAAGGTGTCACCACACAGCTACAGGATAAACATATACATTCATACACAAATATACATACATAAATACAGGGTAATTAAAAACTTTACAAATCCATTGATGAAAGAAGCCGATCATACATTAATATAACGAAAACATTACATTACTGTTTGATCAACCTACCGATACAAAAGATAATTACATAACCAAAATATACTTATCCAGATGCGAAAGCTATTACAAAAATGACATAAGAGTTCTATACAAAAAGAATCATCAAGCTACAAAATTAAGCCCTACACTATAACCCAGCTATGTTGGCCTGGCTATGACAACTCTCCCAAGGCAACTCCTTCCACACCTGCACGGGTAAACACACCGTGCTAAGGGATAAACGCTTAGTGGGGAAACACACAAATCAAATGGACGGCCATTCACAATGGTCGTCAAGCAAAACACATACAGATGGCATAATAAAAAATACACATTAGATAAGAGTATAAACGTACGAACATATAGAGTCATACATTTAATATAGCATAGCTGTCTTCAATATATCACAATAATAACCATATTCAGATAATACATTCTCATAATTAGCAAAACAATTCCAAACAGCAAAGCACCTGCTGACTCAAAGTAGTGGATAACGAGTGAACGGACAGTACTTTACGGGTACGAGTCGATTACAGACAGTCCCTTACGGGTACAAATCAAAAACCAATTTACTTTATCATTTGCAAAATGTTTAACAAAGGGACCTTAAAAAAAATCCAAACACATAAAAGGGTTCACGAGGAACCAAACGGGACCTGATCGGGGTCTAAACTGAACTGAGGCTGCAGCTATAAGACTCTATTAGGCATGCCTAACTATCCACTGAACTGACTCTAGCAGGTTATGCATAATCCATTCGATTCATTCCATAATATCGCAAGTCACATATATATATACATATTTACATACATATAGGCATATTCATATCATGGATTCACATTCGTATGATTCGTGAGTTAACAGATATAAACTTATTATCGCCAAAAGAAACTGGAGTTCAAAACCACACACACACCAAGGGAAAACTTATTCAGCATAACAAGGCTGTCACGCTCGCGACAGAGACCATTGTCTCTTCGCTGCGTGCGCGCGACGGACTTCACGAGCATGGGGAGGGGGAAGACGCTTGACTCTATCGCGATCGCGACAGAGAGTCAAAACATTGCTATCGCGTGCTTGCGACAGCACAGGCCAGCATTGTGCTATGTCGCGATCGTGACGCCGTCGCGCTCGCGACAGGGAGCACACAACAACTTTTGCTATCGCGAGCTCTCGACAGGGTCGCGTGCTCGCGACAGCACAGCCCAAGATCACTGGTCTCTGTCGTGCTCACGACAGTGTCGCGATAGCGACAGAGTCGGGATTTCCAAAATTTGCAGAATTCTGCAGAATTCTTCCTTTCCCAAAACTCACACACAAACACACAAATCACATTCAATAGCCTCTTACCTCAAATCAAGCCACCCATTAACATCAATACCCACAATATAATATTTAACAACAAGTAATTTCACACCAAACATCAATTCAAACTCACAATCCCAAAAATTATCAATACCCATAAATTTGCAGCAAAACCACATCAATCCTCGTAATCACTACAATACTCCTATGCTCATGCAAAATTACTTTACCCAAACAAAAACCCACAACATACATGCCATATCAAGAGCATATCATAACCCAATTTCTAGAAATCACCAATAACACATACATGAACATATTTACAAACAAAAACAAGAAATTTCCCAAACCTTGAAATCCTTTGCTCCTAATGCTTAGATCCACTAGATCCCGCCTTCTCTTTACCCTTCGGTTTACGAGGAGGCTTAACTAATCACAACCCAACAAAACCCACAACAAAGTAACTCTAGATTAAAACCCAAATCTAGAAAATATGTAGAAGATGATGAACCAAGTGAAGAACAGGAGAACAAATGCAATAGACTTACCTCTAAAATGCTAAAGAATGATCAATTCCCACTCATTAAGCCTTGATTCCAAGCTAGGGTTCTTAGAGGAAGAGAAAAGGAAGAAGAAGAGAGTGAGGGGAAGGGAAAACGGGAAATGGAGGCAGCCACCGCCCATCCCACTCTTCTATTTCCTTTTTCTTTTTTCTTTTCCTAACCCTAGACAAATGTCACTTCCTGGTTAGTGGGATTTGATCACTCACAAGCAAAACATATGCATCACATACACACAAGACTCTCCCAACTAATGCATACCCTACAAATGTGTGAACACACACATTCTAGCACAGCCAAACAAGCACATCCTACAAACATATGGGTAAACACACCCAAGTGCAACCCAACTAATTCACACCCTAACACCACACAGGCACCCACATGCTAGCAAAACTCTTAAAACATGCATTTCTACCCAAAATGCCCTTTGCACATGTCAAAACTCACACAATACGTATGCACAAACATGGCTCATTCTACTAGGGGGCAAACGGGGCGTAACAGGGCCATTGAATTTTTGTCACTCTTGTGTATGTAGATAAGCATAAAATCAATTTCAAATTTAGGCATCAAGGTAAAGAGTATATATTTGGTTTTAAGCAAATGCATGATTGGTTTGGTTTCCCCCTAAATGGAAAGAGATTTGTACCTCAAACTTTCACTCCCTCTAATGTATGGAAAAAATTGATAGGTTTAAATCGGTTTGACAATAAAAATTCAACTAATAGGCAGTTTAAGGATGATTTGTTATTGTTATTCCATAAATTTATGTGCCATGCTTTATTCGGTATAGTTGAAAGTAATAAAGTACAAACCAAAGACCTATTTGTTTTAAACCTTGTGCAATCCATAAAAATTCCTTGTTCCATTGATTTTATCTTTGATGGTTTATATCATGCATCCATTGCTAGGAGTAAAACTGATGGTATGGGACATATGGTGACTGGTATTGTGCTGGGTTGTTTAGGGGAATTACATGGATTTGTAATGGATGAGAATGAACATGTTGCAATGTTGGATGTTAAGTATCTGCATAATTCTAATATGTTAACAAGAGGCAGCTGTCCTTCTAGGTTTGTTTTTTGTAATGAGCAGGTTTAAGGCCACGGTTTAGATAAAGGTAAACTTCTTGCAGATGCTGCTGAAGATGACAGCGAGAGTAGTGGCAATGAAGAGGCTGTTGCAGGTGAGTGACATTTTGGAGCTAGTGCGGGAGGTATTTCATCTAGTTGGCAGCAAGTGTATACTTGCCTAGATGGTATGGAGGCTGTCAACCAGAGCCTATTTGCTAAGGTAGATACCATGGAGACCCAATTGTAGGAATTGAGCAAGAGCCACAAGAGCCCTAGATGCAAATTGTTATAGTTTTTTTGCAAGCTGAACGTGGAGTTCACTCTATCTCCACCGAGTTCCCCTAGTGGCACATTTTGAAGGCAGTTTCCTTTTCTCCTTTTACTTTTTATTTTTATTTTCTATATTTTGGGGTTTATTTGTCTTGTTTATCTAATTCATGTTAGGTTGTGCTTTTTTTTTTTACACAATGAAGACATTGTGTTCTTTAAGTGTGGGGGAGGCATATGTTCACATGTTGGTTATCTTAGATTATTTTATATTATGCATGATTGTTAGTGTAGGTGTTTGTTTGTGTTGAGTTTGATTTGCATATGAATATGTATATGTATTGTTAGTATATTGTGTTGTTAGGTTGATATGTTTAGGTTGTTTATGAGTTTGCTTAGTTTTGGAGCTTTTATATTTGATGCATATTTGAAAGCATGTACATGCTATAGCTTAGGTTTTTTTTTTTAGTCTAGTTTGCCAAATTCTTGAGGAATATCATTGGTTATTTTACTTTGACATCTTTATTTGCAAAGTGAGGGTTATGACTTAGCAAAGCACTTTAGTGTAGGTTCTTTTTAGTTGTTTATCCTTTCATATGTAAATATGATTATTTTGGCAAATCATTGCTTAGGGTAATTTGACCTATAGCTAAGTGAGCTTTTGAAGCCTTTTACATTGATATTTTTCTTTCTATGAGAGCCTTGGTATGCCTTATCCTCTAGAACTTATTTTTGGTAAGTTTCGAGATTACATGTAGTATGAGATGTGCATGAAAAATGATAAGGACACTTAGAACAACCAATTTTAGCTTGCTTAGATAACCTACCTTTTTGACTTTAGGTAGCCAATTTTGAGCCTTTAACAAGTTTTTATTCTAAAAGCACTTAATTAGCCTAAATCCATTATTGAACAATAGACTATTTCTTTTGTTACCCTTTTGTGGAGAGGATTAGGATTGCTATGTCATTGGAGACAATCTTTGTTTAGTATAAGCATGATGTTAGTTGCATTCTCTTTTTCTTAAAAGTCTAATACTAGAAAAAGCTAGTTCCTAAAAAAAAGTAAAGAATGTTAATATTAAAAAAAGAAAAGAGAAAAAAAACAAAAGTTGTAAAAAAGGAAACTAGTGGAAAAAATTATACATTAATAAGGGAGTTAGAATAGTAAGTTAGAACTTCATGAGATCATGCTATGCTTAGATTTTAAGTCTCTTATGATATGGTGATTACTTTTTCTTTACACATGATGAGCTACTTAACTAAATTTGTCCTACCTTTAGCTAAGACAAGTTACAACCTTGAATAAGACCCATTGATTTCATGTACTAACTTGTGCTAGTAGTGGGGATGTTTACTCATTACAAGCTTATGGTATGCAATGGCATATTAAAGGAAAGAGTGAAACACTAACCCTTAACAAATTGAGTGAAGTAAGAATAAAGTGTTTGAGTGAGAGTTACTTTAGGCAATCCTTTGAATGAAATAATCTATACATGTGTTAAGATATTTAATTTCTTTAGTACTAATATTATTGTGTTTTGCAACTTTATGATTCTCCAAATGTACATAGTTGTTGGGGTTGAATGGACAATGATATTGTTTGAGAATTTGCATATTTAGACTAATGTATTAAGAGATGAAGGCTTATTCATGTTGTTTCCAAAAATTTGTCAAATATGAATGCAAGCTCCAAAATTGTGTGAATGTTGTTATGTGTTATGTGTGTTATTTGCATTTTAAGTTTTGCTTGAGGACAAGCAAACGTTCAAGTGTGGGGACTTGATATGAGCATAAATAGCTCATATTTACTTAATGTTTTGTGATTAAAATTATGTTTAGTTAGGGTTAGTTGTGTTAGAATTAGGTATGTTTTATGTTCTGTTTGTTTAGGAGAAAATGGAGAAAATGTGGAAAAAGGAGCAAAATTGAGCAAGAAAAGATGGAACTGTCGCGAGTGCGACATGCATTGCGAGCGCGATAGAAGGTGCCTATAAAGAAGGAAAAGAAGAGAAGAAGAAAAGAGCAAACGAGGAATGATGCGTACTGTCACGTGAAGGAAGTCGCGAGCGTGACGGTGCAAGGAAAAACAAGCTAGTCAACACAGCTGAAGAAAGCCAAGGAAGAGGAAACCGTGCTCTGTCGCGAGCGCGACAGAGAGATCCGTTGTGGTAGTTTTTTTTTAATGGCCACTTGAAGAATTAGGACTTTTTGCTAAGCTTTGCAACTCTTTGAAGAGGCATATTAAGGGACATGAATTTTGGCACATTATATATATTAAATTCAGTTGTAAATTTATGATGATGGAATTTTAACTAAGGATTTTCTATATGTTTTAGAAGAATAATTTATGTAGTTGAAGTTCTTAAGTTAGTTTTAATGTGTTGAGGAGAAGACAATTGCAAAGAGGCAGAACATACTTTGTGAAAGGAAAAAGGGTTGAGAGATCTCCTTCTTTTTATTTCTAATCTTTTACTTCTTCTTTGTAAATATTAAATGATGTATTTATGAACTTGAATCCTTTATATTATGTTTTGTTGTTCATATCAATTTAGTATTCTTATTTGTAGAATTTCTATTAGTATTTGATGCATGATCATTATAAGTGAGAATTTAGATGAGAGATACATTCCTATTTAAAACTAATGGAAATTAATCATTGAAACATTATTTGAGAGATCATAATGTTAGATGATTGTTATAGATTGCTAATTAATCTTGAAATTTGCATTTATAATCAACTAATTCATTAATGAGAATTAAGAGTTAGAATTATAAATGTATGTTTTAGGCACTCCAATTAATGCTGATAGAATGAATTGAAATATTATTGAACTTGACTTGCATAACAAGGATACACTAATAATCAAGAATAATTACTTCAAGTTCCATTACTTATTAATTCATCATCATTAATCCTTCTTGTCTTCTTTGATCATTAGTAATTAGGTTTAGTTAAAACTTGCATTCCATTAATAGTATAGAATTAACTTACAAGATATTGTTCATTGTAAATAAGATTAAAATCAAGTAGTAATAGTGAGTAATAATCAATATACATTTCTCGTGGGAATAATATCTTAAGTACTATAATCAGTAAACCGTACGCTTGTGGGTTTAGAGCACATCAAGTTTTTGGCACCGTTGCCGGGGAATTGTTATGATTGATATTGTTGCCATTATAAATCTTAATTTATGATTTTGGATTACAATATTTAATTTGTTTGTTTTTTTTTTGTTTTGTTTTTACAAGATTGGATAGTTCAAGTTTATGCCTAGAACAAGTAGTTCTCAAGAAGAACTCGAACAATTGAATCCGGAGATAGAAATATTTTTGTTTAGTAAACGTAAATCCAATAAAAAGAAAAATAAAAATAGGAAACCAATTATGGCTGATGAAGAGAATCCACCAAAATTGATGGACTTTGCTACACCAGCATTAAGCGGGGCTCAGCAAGGAGTGGTAAGGCCTACGGTAAATGCAAATCAGTTTGAAATTAAACCCTCTCTTTTACAAATGATTCAAAATAGCATTCAATTCTATGATTTGGAATATGAGGATCCAAATGCTCATTTGGCAAATTTCTTAGAAATTTGTGATACCTTTAAGATCAATGGAGTTTTGATGGATGCAATCAAGCTTAGTCTATTTCCTTTCACATTAAAGGACAAAGCAAAAGCTTGGTTGAATTCACTTGCTAGAGGATCCGTTAGTTCTTGTGACCAATTGGCTCAAGCATTTTTATCCAAGTATTTTCCCCTAGCTAAAACTGCAAAGATAATTAAAGATATCACTACCTTTGTACAATATAACAATGAATCTTTGTATGAAGCTTGGGAAAGGTTTAAAGAATTGCAGTAAAGTTGTCCACATCACAATCTTCTAAGAGAATTGTTCATGCAAACGTTCTATAATGGAGTAAATCCAACCACAAGAGGAACCATAGATGCAGCTGTGGGTGGTTCTCTTATGAGGAAGACAACAAATGCTGCATTTGATTTGCTTGAGGATATGTCAAAAAATAATTGCATGTGGCCAACGAAAAGGGTTAAGTTATCAAATTCTTCCCCTTTAAAAGGTGTACATTCAATTGACTTGGTTGTTTCTTTGTAAGCACAAGTTGCAGCTTTAACCCACAAGATAGACAACTTAAACATTGGAGTAACTTCATCAAATGCATGTACAATTTGTGGACAACAAGGCCATGCAAGTGAAGGTTGTAATTTGGGTATGGTAATTACGGAAGAGCAAGTGAGTTTTATTCAAGAACAAGGGCGTGGGAATCCCTATTCAAACACTTATAACCCTGGATGGAGGAACCATCCAAATTTCTCATGGGGGAATAACAACAATAATCAGAATAAAGGAGGTGTAGGATTTCAACCACCACAAGATAGATTTGGAGCTATGGAGGTTAAAATGGATAGATTCTTGGAGGGAATAAATTTGAAATTCTGCTCATAAGAGGAGAATCATAAGAGGCTAGAGTCTAAGTTTGATCAAATAGCTAAGAATCAAGCTTCATCCATTCATAATCTTGAGGTTCAATTGGGACAAATTGCCAATGCATTACCATCAAAATTACAAGGATTCCTTCCAACTAATACGGAAGATAATCCTAGGGAGCACTTGAAGGCAATCACATTAAGATCAGGTAAAACCTACAACCATAAATTTGTTTCTACTAACAAAGGTGATGTGATGCTGGAAAATGAGATGAAGAAGGAAAATGAATCTTTTATCGCGAGCGCGACACCTGTCGCAGGTGCGATAGAGGGGAAACCGGCCAATATCGCGAGCCCGATCCCATCTGCGAGCGCGCTAGTAGAGAAAGAGCATTCTGTCCCAGGCACAACAGAGGGGGCACCTAAGGCTAATATTGCAAAAGTTTTTCTACCTCGTCCACCATTTTCGCAACGTTTCAAGCAGCAAAACAATGATAAGCAATTTCAAAATTTCCTTGATAAATTGAAGCATTTACATATTAATTTAAATTTTATTGAGGCTATAACTCAAATTCCTAACTATGCTAAGTTTTATAAAAGATTTAATTTCTATGAAAAAGAGTTGGGAAGATTTATCTACAATTGAGTTGACTGAAGCATGTAGTTCAATAATCACTAATAATGTTCCTACTAAGCTTAAAGATGATGGGAGTTTCACTATTCCTTGTACTTTAGGGGATATCGAATTTCCTAAGTGTTTGTGTGATCTAGGGGCTAGCATTAACCTTATGCCATTGTCAATCTTTAAAAAGATAGGATTAGAAGATGTTAAGTCTACTTAAATCGTCTTGCAATTGGCTGACCAATCAATTAAAAAGCCATATGGCATAGTAGAAGATGTGCTAGTTAATGTAGATGATTTTGTGATTTTGGACTTTTCTTATGATGTTAAATGCCCATTGATTTTAAGAAGACCTTTCATGAGAACTGGTAGGGCATTAGTTGATGTCTATGAAGGGACTTTGGCTTTAAGAGTGGGGGAGGATAGAGTAGAGTATCATATGAACAAAGCACTCAAATACCCTATGGATGAAAATGTGTGCATGAAAATTGATGTTATTGATGCTTGTGTCTTGAAAGTTTTGGATGATGCAGGTCAAAAGGAAGTCAATTTCGATGAAGAAGTTCACGGGGAGGAGGAGTAAGAGAACTCAAAGCCAGAACTTTTGTATAAAAATGAGGCATCTTTGCCACTATCCATTATAAGTCCTCCTAATGTGGAGTTAAATGAACATTAAATCCATTCAAGGTATGTGACGCGCGCGGCCTGGGTCCCAGGCCTGCTTTGAGGGTCTGAGAAGGGTTAGGGGTCTAGATTTTGGATAACACGAAATATTTTGGAATCCCTTACCCAATAGAATATTGGGAGGTTTATCTAATCCCATGAAACCTTTTGGCACATTTGAGGTATTTTGGAGTCGTCACCCAATTTATAAGAAATTGGGAAAGGTCATCTAACCTCAGGGGTCTTAAACCGAAGAAGGTGTTCGGAACTTCACTCTTATTAATGCCTTAAGGTATGTTTATAAATGAGTTTTTAAGAAATCAAAATTCCATCTCTCATCTCACACGATCATGCAATGAATTTAAAGCGTATTTGAATCATATTGGAAAGCAGTAAATAAAGCGATATAGAAAACAATAAATTATAAGCGTAAAATATGGGACAGAATAATCCCCCAAAATAAAAAAGCATAAATAAATAAATAAAGTAAAACTTGCCCCAAAATTAATTACAAGGGCCCAATATGAATAAATAAATAAATACATAGAAAGAATAAATAAAATAAAATGCACCATATATAAATCGGGAGATTTATTGGATGTTGGGAACATTGGTTCCTTTTATTAACTTCAAAAAAATTAGAGAATTATTTTTGGACATTGATTGAGAAAACCGAGATGAGTGATCCCATTTTATGAAAATTAATTCTCCTTTTGAAAATGAGATTTTATTGGTTAAAATAGGACAGTAATCCATTTTATTAGAAAAAAAACCCAATTTATTAATAAAAATATTTTGAGTGATTTTTATTAGACGTGCATAAAAATAAACAATTTTACATGAAAAACACAAATGCGACAAATAAATCAAAATAAAGGAAAATGTGGAATTTAAATATGCAAACCAATGTTCTGAAGGTCTTTATTTCCTTGATCCTCCAACTCGCGTAGAAATATTAGTCAAGGTGAAAATAAGTAAATTTTGTAGGCAATAAAAAAAATAAGAAGAATGTTAGCAAATTAGATTAAATTAATAAAGTAAAATATAACCAAACAACTAACAAAATAATATAAACGATCAATCAAATTAATTAAATATAAACAATCAATTAAATTAATTAAATATAATCAATTAAATTAATTAAACATAAACAAATATGATAAACAAGAATAATATCAATACTTACATAGAAGAATAAATTGGATAAAAAAACTAGAAATTAATAAGATAATTAAGGCAAAACAAACTAAAAAATAAAATTGATATAAAATACTTTACGAACCTATGCTTCATGCATCATACAAATAAACTAATTGAATTAACCTAATTTCATGTTAATTGTAACAAACAGTCAGCAAATGTATTAATAATAAACAATAGTAAATATGTTAATAATAAATCAAAACAAATAAATAGGTAATAAACCAACAACAAATAACAAAACTAACCACAAATATATTAATAATACAACAACAATAGGCAAATTAATTATAACGAACAAATACCAGATAACTTAACGATTTATATTAAATAAAGGCAAATGACAAATACATCTGTGAATAAATAAGCCCAAGGAAACTAATAACATCAACAGATAAAGCAAATAAAAAACAATAATAAACAACAAGCAATGGCAGTAGGCAATAATCAAATTTAAGTTTATGTCAAATATGGCAAACAACAAGAAATATATATAGTATACACAATGAAGGAAGCAAACTGGAGACGCAAAATAAGAAAGTAAAAGAAAGAACTAATTTAGCCCAGGTATTTACCCTCAGAAGTTTTGATTTCGGCTATAAAAGAAGAAGATGATTTCTTCATCGAACTGCTTGAAAACAGATAATGAGAAAGCTTGGATTAAAGCCTAACTTTTGAAGAAAATAGATGAATGAAAATTGAAACTTAAACCTTAAGAATTAATTTCTTGGGTTCAAGATTAATTTCAAGATTAATTCCTTTTTCTCTCGGAAGTATATTCCTCATAACATTTTTTCTTTATGCCATTCTAGCCTCCCTCCTTTTCTTCTTTCTCTAATTTTCTTTTTATATCCTCCTGAGAAAATTAGATTTCTCAAAAGAAATTTCACGGTTAAAAACCCTTAATTACCCTTTAAAATCAGATGTTATCCCCTTAAAAATCGGAAAGGGAATCTGAATTTCCAACCAAAAAAACCCGAGAAAATCGAAAAAAAGGTATGCTGGCGAAGACGATGACATTCGACATGCGCCTCTCTGCATAGGAGGCCACATGTCACCCGCGTGACATGCGCCCCCTGCGCGGGAAGCTGCATGTCGCCTACGCGACATGCGGCCTTAGGAAGCGGGCCGCATGCCACCAATGCGACATGCACCCCCTGCGCGGGAGGTCGCATGTCGCCTGCTAATATGAAGCCCTGCACAAGGGGCCGCATGCCCTAGCGCAGTATGCTCCTCCGCACAGGGGCCGCATGCCGCCTACGTGAAATGCGCCCTCACGCAGGAGGGCCGCATGTCGTGCAAGGCAACATGCAGCTTCGCAGAGGGGTTGCATGCTACGCGCAGGCATATCATCTCACGCATAGGTGCCATGCTCACGAGTACCGCCCACAGGCGTGTTCTACCAGCAGGAGCCACTCCATACGTTGCACAGATCACGTGGTAACAGGTCACCGATAACCAAAAAAAATCCCAAAAAAAATAATATTTTTTAGAAAAAAGGTTTCGACAAGGAAATTATCCCTTTTAACCAATTTACTCGTGAACAAGCATCATTTTCATCATTGGGTAACCTTGGTCTTGGCTGCCATAGGACTCAGTGTCTACAGCTGCCCCTAGTTTTGGGGAACGTAGTGCCTGGGTGCCTAGGTGAGCCAAAACTCAAAGAAAGAAAGAGGAGATGCGTACCTGAGGCAGTTGTCTTTCTGACCTGAAAGAAGTTATTGGGTTATTTACCATCTTTTTATCGACGTGTTAACCCTTGTTGCTGCGGCGTCTAACCTATGTGGTGTCTAGCCTCTATTGTTATTGTCTGTAAATGACTTTGATGTGGTGTTTAACCTTCCTCATTGCGGAATCTAACCTGTGCGGTGTCTAGCCTTAGCCGATTTGGTCTGTAACTGACTTTGATACGGTGTCTAACCTCCCTCGTTGCGGCATCTAAACTGTACAATATCTATCCTTAGCCAGGTTGGTATCTAACCTGTTGGTGTGGTGTCTAACCTCCCTGATTACGGCATCTAACCTATGCGCTGTCTAGCCATAGCCGGGTCGGTATCTAACCTATCAGTGTGGTGTTTAACCTCCCTCATTGCGACATATAACCTGTACGGTGCCTAGCTTTACCCGGGTCGATATCTAACCTATTGGTGTGGTATCTAACCTCCCTCGTTGCAACATCTAACCTGTGCAGTATCCACCCTTAGCCGGGTCGGTATATAACCTAGAGAATTGCCTCTAAAGAGGACTTAGGAAATTGCCTCTTAAGAGGACTTGGAAATTGCCTCCTTACTTAGGAAATTGCCTCTTAAGAGGACTTGGGGAATTTCCTCTTAAGAGGACTTAGGGAATTGCCTCTTTAGAGGACTTAGGGAATCAACATTGGGTAAACTTAATCTTGGTCTGATTGCCTGGTATAGGTGAATTCCTATATTGTACTGAAGTTGTCCTTGACTGGCTCTTATGTGTGTAGTCTTAATTTGGACTTTTCCTGCGAAGTTATGTGCACAGGAATGCATGCGTGCATGTGAAAAGTTATGTGTGAATGTTTGCAAATGAAATGCGTAATATAAAATGCATGTAAAAATGAATAGACTGAACCTTGAGTAGTCAGGGGTCCGCCGCGGGTACAACTTGCATTGTTTGATACTTCCTAGAGACCTAGAGGAGTGTCATCTTGGCTTAAGCATTCTGACCCATAATTTTTCTTCAAAGAGAACCAATTCGTGCGCCTCTTTGCCCCCAGTGAAATGAGCATTTTGCTCCCCGAGACTTTAACTCGTGTCCTGAATTATGCATTATCTACTTGAAAGGAGATTATCTGAAGTAATGCCACCTTATCGCTCCAGGTATCAGAAGTCATTATTTTGAAGGTAGTGCGTCCCTTATGGATTTTCACACCAGCTTTTCTTTTCCAGAAATGTGTCCTTTTCGGATTTTCACATAACCTTGTGCCTAATTTTTGCTTGGAATGGACCCAACCTAATCCATCGACTATTCTTCTTTTTTTTTCAAAGGATAGACTGCCTGTTTTCAGGTTTTCACCCTATCCTTTTTCCTAAATTTTGCTTAGAGAGCCGATTACAGTTTTCATCTCTAACGGCTGTTTTTTTTAATTGCAATTGGGTCTGAAAATGTTATTGGAGATCCCTTAAGGGTGACCTACATGTGTTTACATCCTAGATCATTGTTGCATGGGCTTGATCGTCCTTATGAAGGTGCTATAGGTTTGGCTTCAGAATTGATGGTAGGATGAATTAGTCGAAGCATCTGAGCAGTGACAATAGCAGAGGGAGTAGCAACAATCTGCTAGCTTTACACCGGAAATAGACAACTTTAAATATGCAAAATGGACTGCTTTGATCATATCATGCATATGTTTCAGTTTGATTTCAAGACACATGATCATTATTTGGCAGTAATCTCAAAAATACAAAATCTCATCTAATCTCGGGATTGATCCTGAAAGCATCAAGCTCCTGTTATCAATCAGCCCTCTCGGATTTTCCAGATTGAAAATTTTCTCTCAGCCTTCAATAAATATTTTTTTTATGTCTCTGACCATGAAGAGTTTGTGAATAATTAAACCCTCTTCCTGAAGTGTAATCAATGATGTACATCTGTCCTCATTAGAGCAGCCATTCTTCTAAGGAGAGGCAAAAATCATTTTAGGCAAAGGGTAGTTTCAACATTTGTAACAACAAAATCAGTACGCATTTAGCATACCAGCATAGAGGCTCAAAGGGCTAGCAAGCAATTGTGAAATAAAGGTAGAAAATAGTCATTTAGAGAGCTATACAAAGAAGGGCTGCTTAAATCATTTTCTAGGTTCTGTGTTATCCAGGGGTCGCTGTGACGGGTAATCAGAAAGGTTCTAGTGCTCTTAGTGAGTTTTCCTCCGATACCCTAATTGAAAATAGTTTTTTTTTTCTTTTTCCTCTTTTTTCATCTCTCAGAATTTTCCTCTCTACAAGAGTTACATTAGATGCTATGAAGATTTTCTTTGGGTCTTCCAAAGTTCTGAGATAAAATACAGTAGTATTAATTGAATTAATGTAAAAAACGAATGCACCATAATCATGTGAAATGAAATCATTAGAAACATTCATGCAAATAAGCAAAATTATTCATCTTATTGAAATTGCAAAGATTGTCATAAGAAGCTCTTGGAATAAAAGAATAAAGCATCTAAAAAAATCATGATCTTCTGCGATCATATTCAGGGTGGGGGGAGTGCATTATGGCTCGCCTTTTCCTTCTTCTCCCTCTTCTCAGGGTCAGTGATCTCCTTGGAATCAATAAGATCTTGGATTTTATTCGTTAAAGTCCGGCAATAATCTGTCAAGTGCCTAGTATGTTAATGGTAGGCACAGTACAGATAATCTCTGTGCCCTGGCTGTGCTTCATTCATAGCTAGCTTGGGCAATAGTGGTCTCAACTTCCCCTCCTTTGTCAATTTCTCTAAGACCTAGGATAGAGAATGGCCTAAGTTGGAATAGTACCTCAGAGTTTGTCCTATCTCGGTAGCTGAGACCTCGGCCGTCTTACCATTCCCGTCATTACTGCCCCTAGCACTGCCTGATCTGTACCCTGATTGGTTCCTGAAATTTTTTTCAGCGAAGTTACCTTGGTTTGCCTTCTTTGCTAAGTACTCACCCTCTGCTTAGATAGCTATATCCTTTAGAGACTCCCAACCTTTGAGTCCCTTCATCTTTAGTCCCTCCTTATGATATGGACTAGCATTCTAGATGAATAACCGAATCTGATCTGGAGTATCCGGCTTCCTTTTCATCTCAATTACCCGATTTCTCCATCGAGTAAGATACTCATGGAATAACTCATCAGATTTCTGTTGAAGTAGTTCTAGATCCTTCAAAGTAACCTCCATTCGGGTGTTATAGTCACACTGTTTGAGGAACTATTCGGTCAATAGGTCCCAATATTCTCTTGTTCTCCTATCCAAACAATGGTACCAGTCCACAGCAGGCCCAGTCTAGCTGAGATAGAAATATTCCACCTTTTGTCTCTTGGTAAGCCTAGTTCCCTTCATTATAAGCGTGTACTGCTTGATGCGAGCAGACGGATCTGATGTGCCATCAAACTTGGGCAGCTCGAGCATTTTAAATCTCTGAGGAAGCATCTCCTTATCCTCTAAATCCCTATCCTCAGGGCTTATCCCCTTCCCGACAGACAATAAACGGGCCATCGCTTCAACTTTCTCTTCTATCTTTCTCAGGGCGGGATCCTCTTTGGGAGGTCTAGCTCTTACTGACATGGACTCCTCATGCTCATCCTCTATAAAATCCTCTTCGTGCCTATGCTACCTAATTCTTCTAGGCTCAACATTTGCAAAAGTTATAGGCTCAACAGCTTGAGGTGGTTCTACAACTGCTGCTGGGGGTGCCTCCCTGATCTGCACTTGTTGGGCCTGTCCCCCGGTAGGAGCAGTAGGTTGTTGGTCTGCTGGCGGTGCTAAGGTGGTAGCTAAGTTTTCCATCATTACTATCATTTTATGTTTGAATTCCTCAAATCTGAGCTCTATTTCCTAGTTCCTTCGATCTATCTCCTCAATGACAATAGCCCGGGTGGCATTTGATTCTTGGTTGTCCATGTTCAATGATAATTATGAAGGCAAGGATTCGGTGCTATCTGAGAGTGACTTTGTACCCCAATGCGACACTCGCTCTACCAACTCAAAGAATGGGTTTCTCCTTTCCAATCGGCCATCTGGACCCCTAAACCACTAATTCGTACCTATGATGGCTGAAAGAGTCAAGATGTTAGCATGATGCATGAATGACATTAAAGATGCATGGTCGTGTTGATGCAACATAGACAACTACATGCAAACAAATAGATCCTTCCAACCTTGTTACTCCCATACACGAGGTAGTACGGTCTCTTTCCTTGGTGGGCTTGACCCATGGGTTCGCGGGGAACCCAATGGATACGTATGGTGCATGGCAAGAAACCGGTAGCATAACACTCTTAATTTAAAAGCACATGCTTATGGATTTTGGCCATTATATATTTGGACCCTTCAAATAGACTAAAAATGGGCCCACTAGGCATGAGAGCCTTCGATGAGTGTCCAATTAATGCATTTGAATTGGCTCGATATATAAGGGCCCACGTAGCAAGCATCATATTAAGGAGCGTATTACCTAGTGGAAGTTTCTATTGCCATTACATGAGCTTTGGTCAATGGTGGTGTTACTTTAGGTCTACCCAAGCATTGTCCCTGCCAATAGGTCTAGCTTATCACGAGCATAGCGACCAATTGAGTCTCCATTTGATGATACAAGACTTAGGCTGGTGATTATCCCTAGCACTTTCCTACAATGAGTGAAAGTAGGGTCGTGTTTTAGGAATGCACTGGGGTAAAATAAGGGATCAACTAGCATAGTTCTAAGGCTCTAGTGGATGCAATGCAATTTTGAATAGAAATGGAATTTTAGATTCTTAATAACTCAATTATAATTTCAACTTAATTCACTTTCGAAGCAAAGTTTGGATCATCACCAGCGGAGTCGCCACTGTGATACATTCGAAGATCCCTGCCTTCTACCCCTCGTAGCAGGACTAGTGGAGGACTAATCCGAAGAATTCATATTAGGGTTCCTTGATCTCTTACTCGAGGATGAACCTCCAAGAGAAGGATTCCTTCTCTGAGCTCTCTCTCTCAAAATGGTCTCAGAGTATTCCACTCGCAAAGCTGCCTGCATAATCTGGTAATAACTAACTGTAGGAGCACTCATCAAAGATATCAATATCGCTCTCAAAGACTCATTTAGACTGGCCTCAAAGTACTGACATCAAAAAGCTTCAGTAAGGATACCCGGTGGAGCATACTTACTGAGTCTATTAAATTCCTTCTCATACTCAGCCACAGACAATGTTCTTTGCTTAAGACTTAGAAACTATGCCTATCGCGCCTCTTTATACTCTTTAGTCACATACTTACTATTAATTTCCGCTCAAAAAATATCCACATTACTGGATCAGGCAATTGAGGATGCTTGCGGACTAGCTTAGACCCGTCGTAGGCAGAACCCTACAGAAGCGAGACTATAGACTCCACTTGCCTATTCGGAGGAAAACGGATCTCTTCTAAAACTCTCACTATTTTCTCAATCCACTTCTCTGCCAAATCCAACTTATCCAAACTCATCTTATAGAAATCTTTCGCCCTAGATTTCCTCATACTCTCTATCGGGGCTCTCGGTGCAGTCACCCTCTCTAAGATGCTAGCCATGTCTTGAGATATTTTTAACATAGCCTCAAAAGGCATGGCAAGCGCCTTAGGTTGCACCCTAGCTAGCTGAGCAGCACCCGACTCAAATGGATCTTTCTCTTGTGGATTAGCACTTTCTATCGACCTCTCGAAGGACCCATGCGCAAACTCCATCTACGACAAAATATAAAGACATCCACATTAGGCCAACACAGTCCTAAACATATATCTATATCTTACGGTCATACAAAAATGCCTAAACCAACGCTCTGATACCAAAAATTGTAACACCCCCTACCTATACGTAAGGGAGCCTACCCATAAGGGAAAGTGAGACCCCGTATAGATAAGGGTGTCACCAAAATGAACCACAAACATGCATAGAAATAATGAATTAAAGAGAATAAATTAAAACATTTTACATCAGAAAGAACAAGTTCAAAACTACCACCCAAAAATCTCAAATCTCCTTCATAGATAAAATAGAATATCCATTACGAAAGATGTAAAAGTACAAAATCTATCTTTACAACTATAGAAAATATACAGCAAGAAGATTATAACAACAAAAAGGAAATACAAAGACTATACAAAAGGTACAATAAATAAAACATAAATCTCTTCAAAAGCTCTCCTACCGTGTTAGCCTAGACTACAAGTGACCTTCCAAAAACTCCACAGCTTTCGTACCTGTACGGATAGAACACCCATGCTAAGCGATAACGCTTAGTGGGGAAACAAAAGATGAATGACCATTCACAATGGTCGTTAAGGCAAAACACATGCATATGTAACAAGCATATCAACATTCCATAAGAGCATAATAACTTTATATCATGCATTGCAATCACAAGAGTTCCATAACTTATACTCATTAATCACATTCATATAAGAATCACACATATGCCTGCAAACTCAGAGTAGCGGATAACGAGTGAACACATTAGTACCCGTGGCTACGGTCAATAGCAATTTCTTTATTTTCATCTAAAAACATTTTCACATTGAGGATTGTAAACAAGATATGAACACATTAAGGATCGCGAGGACCTAAACGGGGACCTGACCAGGGTCCAAAACACATTGGGACTGCAGCTAACATAACTCTTTAGGCATGCCTAATTATCCACTAACTTGACTCTTGCAGGCCATGCATAATACATTACATATAAGGCATCCATTGGAGCACATAATAACTCATACATAAAAGCATTTGCATCCCAAGAGATAACCAATCATGCCAATTATCGAAAAAGAAAACAGAAAAGCAAACAGGGCAACTGTCGCAATTGCAACGGATATCGCACCTCCGACAGAGACGTAACTCGCCGACTGCTGCGCTTGCGCCAGCCTTCATGCTAGCACGAATAGGGGCATAAAGGCCTCTATCATGCTCCTGATGAGAGTCGCTCTGGTGACAGAGGTCAGGGAAGGTTATTGTTGCATTCGCATGAATAGGCGCGCTCGCGATGGTAATTAGCCCGGCGGAACTGAACTCACTGTCACGCTCATGATTGAAGTCATGCCCACAACAAGAGCCCTTTTCTGTAAGAGGTCAAAACACCGAGCTCTGTTGCGCTCGCGACAAAGTTGATTTCCAGCTCCCTCAGCCGAAATTCTGCAGAAACTCATGCCCAAAACCAGCCCATTATGCAATAGAATAATCAAACTTCAACATGAACACTATCAAGCATTAAATATACAATAGACAACATAAAAGCCATATTTTATTCCAATCTCATGAACTAAATCATCAAAATGAACAATCACAAACTCAAGTAGTCTAAACCCATAATTTTATGTCATCAATATGCCAAATCATGCTCAAATTCAATTCTACTATCAATTGAACAAATCAATTCAATTAATGAACTCCTACTTCAAATAAGTACACTATTACACAATTTCATTTCAATTTCTCAAGATCCAAAATAAAAATTCAAGAATTAAATAAAAAATAAACTAATCCCAAACCTTGAACTCCTAAGCTCCAAGATCAAGGGGCTGAACTTCCAACAACCACTTCCTTCCCTTTTGGAATCTCTTGGAGGAACCTCTGAATCCAAAATCTCACCCCAAAACACAACAATCAATCAAACCCATTCTAGCCACCACGCACACTCACACACACACAACTAACGGGAAAAAGGGGAGAAGAAGAACAAGAAGAGCACAAACTTACCGAATCAGCTCTTGAGTTGTTAAATCCCACCAAAGAATCACTTGAGAAGACTGTAGACACTAGGTCCTGAGGCAGCCCAGATCAAAATTACCCAATGATGATAAGTTGCCTTGTCACAGGCAAAAAGGCTAAAAGTGGTGATTTCCTTGTAAAATTTGTATTTTAGAGTAAAAAATAAAAAAATAATAAAAAATATTTTAAAAATTAGATTTGAAAAATGGGGCTTAGATTTATAGTATTTTTGTTAATTTTAAAAATAAAAAAAAAATTCTCAGCGTCGGCGCCTTGCGGCAGCGCGCTGCGAGGCGTTGCGGCACGCAGAGCGCGGCGTTCTGCGCAGGAGCGTCGCGCGCACGATGGGCGAGCACTCTCCCCACCGTGCGCTACGGACGCCCGTTGGGTGCTCCAACAGGCGTCCGTAGCACCTGTTCTGCCGCAAAAGGTATTTTTGGCCCCAAAATCATTTTCTTTCGATTTTTGGACCTAAAAATCATTTTTTTTATCCCCTTTTTTAAGGTTTCAAGGGATGTTTTCCATTTTTAAAAATTCAAATAGATAATATCTGATTTTATTAGGTTTTACCCCTTTAATTATTTTGATTTTCCTATTTTCTTCATATAAAAAGAAAGAGATGAAAACATAAAAAGGAAGGGGATTTTTTCTTAGGGTTTTTTTCATCTCTTCTTTTCTTTTTCCTCTCAAATTCTCTCAAAAAATTTCAGATTTTCCCCAAGCAAAAATCAAAAGAGAAAAGTTCATCTTCCATTCTTTTCCAACATAATTTCTTCTAAACATATATTTAGAAAGAGTTTTGTTGTTTGATTTAATTTTGAGACAAATACAACAATTATTTGCTCTAAAAATTCTTTTTTCTTTTTTATTTGTGTTCAATTAAATTTTTTTCCATTGATTTTCTTTTGAATCTCTTTTTGATGGAAAATTGATTTTGATACAAACAAAATAAGTGTTTGTTATCAAAATCTAAGGGTGTGTTCGTTAAAGTTGCAAGTTTTTAGTTTTTTATTTTTAAAATCTAAAAACTATTTTTAGTTTTTGTTATTTATTTTTTAAAAACCGTTTTATATATTTAAAAATTTTATCATATTTTTTAATTATTTATATATTTTTTAATTATTTATGTATATTATAATAATAATAATTTTGGTAGTGGCAGTGGCAGCAGAGGCAGTGTGGTGGTGACGGTGGTAATGTAGCGGTTGAGGTAACGGCGGTGTGGTTGTGGCGGTAGTAGCGGCAATATGGCGGCGGCGGTGGTGGTGATGGAGATAATAGCAGCGTGGCGGTGGCGATAGTGGCGGTGGCGGTGGTGGCTGCGTGGTGGTGGTGGAGATGGCAGCGGTGTGGTAGTGGTGGTGGTATGGTGGTGTGGTTATAGTGGTGACGGCGATAGCAGTGTGGTTGTGATGGTGGAGATGGTGTGGTTATGGTGGCAGCGGCGGCGGCAGTGGCATGATGGTGGCAACGGCGGTAGTGGCAATGGCGGCGGTAGTGGCATGGCGGAGGCAGCGACGGTGGCGAAGGCATGGTGGTGGCAGCGGCGGTAGTGGCAATGGCGGCGGTAGTGGCATGGCGAAGGCAGCGACGGTGGCGAAGGCATGGTGGTGGTAGCGGCGATGACGGAGGCGTGGTGGTGGCAACAGCGGCGATGGTGGCGGCGGCAACGACAGTGGCATGGTGGTGGCAGCGGCGGAGGCGGAGGCGTGGTGGTGGTAGTAGAAGCAGCAATGATTGTAGCGGTGTGTTGATAGTGGCAGCAAAGATAATAATAAGAATAAATTAGCAAAATTCTAAAAACTATATTTTGAAGATTTTTAGTTTTTGTTTTAGATGTGAAAATCACTTCTTTAAATTTTTGAAAAAACCAAAACGAAAAAAGTTTGCCGAACGAGTTTTCGTTTTATATTTGAAAAAACAAACAAAAAACCGAAAACAAAAACCTCTCCGAACGCACCCTAATTTTTTCATTTGATTTTCTAAAATAAGTCTTTTAATCAATTTTTTTTATTTATTTTGAGACAAACAAAATCATTGTTTGTTCTTGAAATCATTTTTCTTTATTTTAATCAATAAAAATCATTTTTTTGATCAACATTATTCTTTAGGCAAAGAAATTAATTCTTTGTCCTTAAAGAATTTTTAATCATTTTTCAATCTTTTCCGGAATAAAATTCCAACATTATCATATTTCACTCTAATATTGCACATCACAAACAAGGAAATCAACATCATTTTTACCTTCATCGAATATGAAACTCTGAGTATAAACATTCTAGGCTTGACACTTTTATTTTATTTTATTTCTATTCATGTTTAATTAATTCATGTATATTTTTATTTCTTTCATTCATTCATTTTTTTTATTTGTTTTATTTAATATGTTCATATAGTATTTTATTCTTGTTCATGTAAATATTGATTGTTTATTATTTTTAACATGTAATTAATTTATTTTACTTTAATTCATCATTATTTTTAACATGTAATTAATAAAATCATTTTAACTGATATTTTTACCATGTAAATGTTTTATATTAATTGTGATTATATTAATTAACCATGTCATTCATTTAATTGCTATCATCTTTTGTTATTCATTTTTTATCATTCATTTATCATTGTCATTGTCATTTATTCATTCATTTATTTATTTTTATTATTCATCATTATTATTATCATGTTCATATTTTTACATATTAATTCATTAACATGTTATATTTTATTCCAATCACTCCATTTAATCCATTTGTCATTCATAACACATTTTTCTCATTCACTTTAAATTGTTAACATTTTAATTCATTTTTTATTTTGATATCATTTCATTTCATTTCATTTTATTTTATCTTATCATTTATTTTATATTTAATTGATTTTAATTGATTCAATTACTAACATTATTTTATCAGTATTTTATTTTTATTTCACATCTCATTTTCCCTCTTGGGCAATTTTTGCGAGCACAAGGGGAGATCCAGAAGGCTCGTTTGAGATTAAGTATTTATTTGTTTCATTTGAAATATTTTATTTATTTTGTTATTTTTCATTTATTTTGTTATGTAATTTTCTTATAAAATTATTTATTTTAGGCGCTAGAAAGAAAATCAGCAAACCGTTTTTTATTAATTAACTTAGAATCTTTCCTAATAAAAATGGGACCAATGTCTCAATTTTCTCCATAAAAAATCATCACATCAAAATTATTTCATAATAAATATGCATTCGAGGACCAATGTCCTCATCATTAATGAATGTCCCGATTTATGCATGATTGGTGTTTTATTTACAATGGGGGTTGTATTCCACCTCTAGTATTGTTGTAATATATTTGCATATACTTTACTTTACGCTTTTATCGCTTTCCCTTTTATTTACAATGGGGGTTGTATTCCACCTCTATATACATGTACATGATTACATGTATGTGAACACATGGTGATTGTTATATTTGATTACATGCCCTGTACAAGTATGTGAAAGTTATATGAATGAAATATTTGCTTGTGTTATATGAAAGGTGAAATTTAAGTGTGCTTTCGGAAAGAAGCCCTTTGTATTATTTTCATCCCCACTAAGCATTATCGCTTAGCACGGATGTTTGTTTCCGTGTAGGTTACAGGTTTGGATCAGAGATTGTGCATCTGCAGGTCAAGGGCCACTAGGAAGTTTTGCTATATCTTTTTGTACAAATTAGAGATAGAGTTGGTGATGTTTTGAGTAACATCATTATGTAATAAAGAGTATTGTTGTTACATGTAAATGTTAATAGTATATATATATGAATCGAAAAATGAACATGTATAAGTATAAAGTTTTTGGTAATATGTACAGTTTACATGTATAATGAAAGTAATTTTGTTTGGGCCCAACTTATTTCTAATTATTTATTATTACCGCTTCCACTAGTGTAGGTATATGTATGTGTATACGTATGTGCCCGCGTGGCACCCCGATATTCCTTACCGGGGGTATGGGGGTGTTACATGGCGCCTCCTCCCATGAGACAAAATGAACAGGAGGAGGCCAGAGAGGATCCGTTGGAGGATGTACGTCCACCACCAGTGGACCTAGGGGCTGCCACGTCAGGAGGGCAAAAGAGAGGAGTAGCCCATAGAATGGAAGAGGACCTAAAAGGGGATGAATATGGAGAACCCCTGTCAGTTAGAAGGAAAGCACCCCAGACAAAAGATACCATCTAGAAGAAGATGGAAGAAAAGTTCGAGGTAATGGCTAAGATGTTGACAAGGGGTCGAGGGATGAACCCCGAGGACAAGGAACTAGATGGGGAGGATCTCATCCCTCTGAATTTCTAAATGCCTGATGTCCCGAAGTTTGATGGCACATCAGACCCCACTGCTCATATCAAGCAGTACTCTTTGATAATGAAAGGTACCACACTAACAAAGAGGCAAAAGATTGAATACTTCTATTTTAGTTTGTTAGGTGCTGCGGTGGACTGGTATCATGGGCTGGAACGAAGAATAAAAGAAGACTGGGATCTGCTGACGGAGGAGTTCCTCCAACAATATGATTGTAGTACAAGGATGGAGGTCATTCTGAAAGATCTAGAGTTACTACAACAAAAGGCGGACAAGTTATTCCATGAGTACTTGACCCGATGGAGGAACCAGGTAATGGAGATGAAAAAGAGGCCGGACACTCCAGACCAGATCAGGCTGTTTATTAGGAATGCCAGCCCATGCTTGAAAGATGGGCTAAAGATGAAGGGGCTGAAAGATTGGGAGTCCTTAAAAGATATAACCATTGAAGCTGAGGCTGAGCATCTGGATAAAATGGCTAAATCTGCAAACCTGGCCTTGGGCAAAAGCAAAGGAAACAGCAGTGGCAATGGGGCCAATACCCAGGCAGCAGAGGTCTCAACCACCGGAATGACTCCTAAACACCTCACTATCTCGGGCAAGCCTCTATCTTGGCACTTCGCTTGTCTCATCAAGGAAGGGAAGTTGGAGCCTTGCCAGCTTGGCCTGCCCCAAGTCAAGGAAAGCCTAGGAACATAACGGATTGGTATTGTGCATATCACCAGTACACAGGGCATAGGACAGACTATTCTCGCCCTCTAAGAGATCGCATTCAAGAATTGGTGCCTGGCCTGGAGGAAGAAAGGAACAATTAGAGTTGTTATAATGCTTTTCTTTTCTAAAGTGTATTCCTGAACTATGCACTTATTTCTCTTTTCTATTTTAATAATATGGGCTTTTCTTATATATGCATTGTCATATCTTATTGCATCAAGCATAAGTGATAATCATGATTAAGGCATTGGTTTAATAAACGCTGTTCATTCAGTTTTAATAAATAGTAATCTTGGTTGCATCCAACTTGACTCCTAAAGTGAGATTAAAATTTGAAAAAAAAAAGAGAGAAGAAAAACTAGTTGGAATTAGGGGATTGGATGAAAACTCACTAAGAGTATTAGAACCTTTCTAATTACCCGTCAAAGCGATCCCGGGATAAGGCGGAACCTAGAAAATAATTTAGGCAATCATTTCTTTGTATAGCTCTCTAAATGACCATTTCTTACCCTTGTTTTGCAATCGCTTGCTAACCCGTTGAGCCTTTATTTTGGTATGCTAAATGCGTACTGATTTTGTTGTTACACATATTAAAGCTACCCTTCACCTAAAATGATTTTTACCTCCGCTTAGAAAAATGGCCGCTCTAACAAGAACTGATATACATCATTGATAATTCTTTGGGTTATCAAAAATCGCCCTAGTAAGGATGAGTTTACACTTTGGGAAGAGGGTTTTAATTATGCGCAAAAACATGAGCTCGCAAAGAAAAAAAAGAGCTCAAGATAGTAACCACTTGACGAGTTTCGACGATTACATTTTTAATTGTTATTCTGATCTTGATGAGCTAAAATGTTGTCGAGCACAAAATCAAGAATACCTTTGCATATGCAATTGGGCTGAGAACGGTTCATCCATCAGTCGAGTAAATATTCTGGCCATTTTTCTCTAGCGACCTGATCCTTCTTTGACAGCCATCTACCTAAGCCTGACATTACAACCAAAGTAAAACCTATTGATTCTTGGTTCAGTCTTATCCAATTAGTGGAGATGACCTTTTAATAAGATTTGGTACGTAAGAAGAGGCATATGGTATTTCTTGAGCTTCAAGAGAGAAGCCATGAGTGCGTTTATGCATTCGAGTTGAGTCTCGTCCCCAATATTGCATCTAGAATCCGGGTTCAAAGGATAAAATAAGGTCTGAGAGAAAATGTTCAATCAAGAAAACCCGAGAGGGCTGATTCATAACAGGAGTCGGGTGCACCTAAGTTGTTACTCATTGAAACTAAATAAAACTAGTGTTTTTGTATCACATGTCTAGTCATGGTCATTCTTAATGCTATATGGTGCATGTAGATAGAAATGCATGCATAAACTAGGCATAAGCATGCGATTAAACGGTTAAGAGAAACCTATTGCAGGCATAAGGACATACGCTGGAGCAATTATCAAAGCAATAATAATGATTTTTCACGTGACAAATCCTCCTCCTACCAATTATATGACAAAAAAATAAATAAAAATAAAAAAAAGGCCGTTAGAGATGAAAACCGTGGCTGGCTCTCTACGCAAAAGTTAGGCCAAAGGGCAGGGTGAAAACCTGGGAACAGGCAGTCTGTCCTTAAAAAAAAAATGAAGAAAAAGCCGTTGGATTAGGTTGGGTCCATTCCAAGCAAAAAATAGGCACAGGGTTATGTGAAAATCCCCAAAGGGACGCATTTTCCACTAAGAAAAGCTAGTGTGAAAATCCACAAGGGACGCACTACCTTTAAAACAATGACTTTTGAAGCCTGGAGCGATAAGGCGTCATTACTCCGGATGACTTTCCTTTAGGCAAAACTTGATTCAGAGTCCTGGGGGGCAAAATCCTCATTGACCGGGGGCAAAAAATGCACATGAGTCAATTCTCTTTGAAGAGATTACGGGTAAGAATACCTAAAGCCAAGACAATACTTTTCTAGATCCTTGGGGGCCTCAGACAATGTGAGCAGCCGAACAATACCCTCAATGAACCCCTTAACCACCTGGGATGTGGTCTATCCATTTTTGCATACACCTCATATCTGTGTATAGCATTTTACACATGCATGTACAATCTCTGGGATATATTCCCGTACACACATTATGCACACACAATCTTTTGTACGTACTTTTGTGCCAATAACTTAACAGGAAAAAGGCCGAACCAAAGGGCAATTTCAGCAAGATGAGTTCGAGATAAAGCCCATGCAAGTCAAAATCATGCATTCTCAGTCTCTTCGGAGCATTATTTTTAAGACCTTTTTTAAGGCATTCTCAGTCTCTTCGGAGCATTATCTTTAAGTCCTTTTTCACAGGCATTCTCAGTCTCTTCGAAGCATTATCTTTAAGACCTTGTTCACAGGAATTCTCAGTCTCTTTAGAGCATTATTTTGAAGACCTTGTTCACAAGCATTCTCAGTCTCTTCGGAGCATTATCTTTAAGACCTTTTTCACAGGCATTCTTAGTCTTTTCGGAGCATTATCTTTAAGACCTTTTTCACAGGCATTCTCAGTCTCTTCGGAGCATTATCTGTAAGACCTTGTTCATAGGCATTCTCAGTCTCTTCGGAGCATTATTTTTAAGACCTTTTTCATGGGCATTCTTAGTCTCTTCGGAGCATTATCTTTAAGACCTTTTTTTAAGGCATTCTCAGTCTCTTTGGAGCATTATCTTTAAGACCTTTCCTTAAGGCTTTCTCAGTCTCTTCGGAACATCAAGTTATTTTCAAAAATATTCCAAATCCCTTCAATCTGAGATGATCCGAGAGGTGGGTTCAGCTTAACCTTATCAGAAACTACCCAGAAAAGCAAACGACTTCATTCACGTTATGCTAGGGACAATCAGGTCGAGACCAGGCTAACAGATCACACGCGATACAACAGATCGCAAATTGAGATCGTAGTCAGAGAGTATTGCATCTCACAGACTCCGTGCAGGCCGGGACGAGGCCAGTGGATCACCAGCGATAGAATAGATCGCAACAGAGGTTGGAGTTAGAGACACTGCACCTCACACCGTGCAGGCTAAGACAAGGCCAGCAGGACCGATTAGCTACCGTGCAGATCGAGACGAGGTTAGCGGAGCACTCGCGATAGAACAGATCGCAACGGGATTGTGGTTAGAGGACACCGCATCTCACAGACGCCGTGCAAGCCGATCGAAGGCGAGCGGGACAATGTGATAGAAAAGATTGCAAACGAGCCACAGTCTGATAGCACTACAGCTCAACGGCAACAAGTCGCAACATTCCACACAACAAAAAGGTAAGGGCTGCCTCAAGTACGCATCTCTTTCCTTCTTCTCTGAATTTTGGCTCATCTAGGCACTAGTGCACTAGTTTCCCAAAATTGGGGGCAACTGTAGACACCAGGTCCTGAGGCAGCCCGAATGAGAGTTACCCAATGATGATAAGATGTCTTGTCACAGGCAAAAAGGTTAAAAGTGGTGATTTCCTTGTAAAATTTGTATTTTAGAGTGAAAAAAATAATAATAAAAAATATTTTAACAATTCGATTTGAAAAATGGGGCTTAGATTTATAGTATTTATGTTAATTCTAAAAATTAAGAAAAAAAATAAAATAATTCCGAGCGGCGGCGCGCTGCGAGGCGTTGCGGTGAGCGGAGCGCCATCGCGGCGCGTTCGAGACGTAGCTCGGGCGCACGACGCGCGATTGTCCGCGTGCTCACGCTCACCCGTCGAGCGCTCCGACGGGCGTCCGTAGCACCTGTTCTGCCGCAAAAGGTATTTTTGGCCCCAAAATCATTTTCTTCCCATTTTTGGACCTAAAATCAGTTTTTTATCCCCTTTTTTAAGGTTTCAAGGGATTTTTTCCATTTTTAAAAATTCAAATAGATAATATCTGATTTTATTAGGTTTTATCCCTTTAATTATTTTGATTTTCCTATTTTCTTCATATAAAAAGAAAGAGATGAAAACCTAAAAAGGAAGGGGATTTTTTCTTAGGGTTTTTTTTCATCTCTTCTCTTCTTTTTCCTCTCAAATTCTCTTAAAAAATTTCAGATTTTCCCCAAGCAAAAATCAAAAGAGAAAAGTTCAACTTCCATTCTTTTTTCAACATAATTTCTTCTAAACATATATTTAGAAGAAGTTTTGTTGTTTGATTTAATTTTGAGACAAATACAACAATTATTTGCTATCAAAATTATTTTTTCTTTTTTATTTGTGTTCAATTAAAATTTTTTCCATTGATTTTCTTTTGAATCTTTTTTTGATGGAAAATTAATTTTGATACAAACAAAATAATTGTTTGTTATCAAAATCTAATTTTTTCATTTGATTTTCTAAAATAAGACTTTTAATCATTTTTTTTTTATTTTGAGACAAACAAAATCATTGTTTGTTCTTGAAATCATTTTTCTTTATTTTAATCAATAAAAATAATTTTTTTGATCAACATTATTCTTTAGGCAAAGAAATTAATTCTTTGTCCTTAAAGAATTTTTTATCATTTTTCAATCTTTTTCGGAATAAAATTCCAACATTATCATATTTCACTCTAATATTGCACACCACAAACAAGGAAATCAACATCATTTGAGTGTAAATATTCTGGGTTTGACGCTTTTATTTTATTTTATTTCTATTCATGTTTAATTAATTCATGTATATTTTTATTTCTTTCATTCATTTATTTATTTTATTTGTTTTATTTAATATGTTCATATAGTATTTTATTCTTGTTCATGTAAATATTGATTGTTTATTATTTTTAACATGTAATTAATTTATTTTACTTTAATTCATCATTATTTTTAACATATAATTAATAAATTCATTTTAACTGATATTTTTACCATGTAAATGTTTTATATTAATTGTGATTATATTTATTAACCATGTCATTCATTTAATTGCTATTATCATTTTGTTATTCATTTTTTATCATTCATTTATCATTGTTATTGTTTTTTATTCATTCATTTATTTATTTTCATTATTCATCATTATTATTATCATGTTCATATTTTTATATATTAATTCATTAACATGTTATATTTTATTCCAATCACTCCATTTAATCCATTTGTCATTCATAACACATTTTCTCATTCACTTTAAATTGTTAACATTTTAATTCATTTGTTATTTTGATATCATTTCATTTCATTTTATTTTAACTTATCATTTATTTTATATTTAATTGATTTTAATTGATTCAATTACTAACATTATTTTATCTGTATTTTATTTTTATTTCACATCTCATTTTCCCTCTTGGGCAATTTTTGCGAGCACACGGGGAGATCCAGAAGGCTTGCTTGAGATTAAGTATTTATTTGTTTCATTTGTAATATTTTATTATTTAGTTTTTTTTTATTTATTTTGTTATGTAATTTTCTTATAAAATTGTTTATTTTAGGCGCTAGAAAGAAAATCACCAAACCGATTTTTATTAATTAACTTGGAATCTTTCCTAATAAAAATGGGACCAATGTCTCAATTTTCTCCATCTAAAATCATCACATCAAAATTATTTCATAATAAATATGCATGCGAGGACCAATGTCCTCATCATTAATGAATGTCCTGATTTATGTTTGATTGGTATTTTATTTACAATGGGGGTTGTATTCCGCCTCTGGTATTGTTGTAATATATTTGCATATACTTTACTTTATGCTTTTATCGCTTTCCCTTGAATAGATGACATGCGCCTTAATTAAACTGCATAAAATGAATGAGGAATGGGATAAAACTCTAAATTCAAAACTCGACTATAAAATTAACCAAGATATGAATAAATGGGAAGTCCCGAACCTACTCTGGTCTTAGGCTCAACGAGGTTAGAGGATTATCTCAATGTTTCATTGGGATGGGGCCTCCAAAATATCTCTTGTTGCCCACCAAAAGGCCCGACTCGAATAATCCTAGGCTCCACGGGGTTAGAGGTTCATTCCAATGTTCTATTGGGATGAGGTCTCCAAGATTCCTCTGGTTTGCACAAAATGGATATATATGCGCCGTCTTAGGCTTACTGAGGCTATACGACCTTTCCCAATGTTCTATTGGGTGGCGACTCCAAGAAACCTCCTTGTTGCCCAACATAGATGCACTTGTAATTCGTTACAAGTTTTAATGAACCCATTCCGATTGCCCTAAAAGCGGGTCTTCGGGGCACCCGGGGTTCGGCGCGCGTCATAAATCCTTAGGGCAAAAGGGAAGAAGAAGAAGAAGAGGAGAATAGGAAGAGGAAACGGGAGAAGGCAGATTTTGCCCTCTCTCATTTTCTCTCTCTTAGGTTTATATACCCCTCATTTCTTTCTCTTTCTCTTGCCACGTGTCACATAGTCCATGGTGGGTTTTAGCAAAAATTCTTCTAGTCCTTCACCCCTCCTTAAAACACATACAAACCTTACTAACTTAATAAAACCATGCAATTAACTCTTAAAACATACACAAGCACATGCTCAAACTACTAGGGTGGGAATCGGGGTGTTGCAATACTCCCATCCTTAAAAGAATTTTGTCCTCGAAATTCAAACCTGAACTGAGCAACTCAGATACTGAGACTTCATAGCCGACTCTGGTTCCCAAGTTGCTTCTTCCACTCCATGATGTTGCCATAGTACCCTAACCAAAAGAATTTTCTTATTCCTGAGTTGTCTCATTTCCCGAGCTAAAATAGCTTTCGGTTCCTCATCATAAGAATAATCTAGTTGAACTTGCACTTATTGAACTGATAGCACATGAGACGCATTGAATCTATATTGCCGAAGCATCGATACATGAAACACGTCGTGCATGTCACACCCCATAAGTGGCTTAGTTGGATTTAGTAATTTTTAATTGGACAATTAAGGGTATTTGGGTATTTTCAAGAGAAAGGAGGATTAAATTGTAAGAATCCAATTTAAGTAATTACAGATTTTTAGTTTTGAGTAAGGAGTATTTTATCAAGGATCATTTGGTAAAAGAAGAGTATCTGGTTTTGTGTAACCGTGCATGTGTGCCAAGTGGAATGAGAGTGTGTGCACATGGTGAGGGAAAAGGGAAGAATGAGAAAAACTTAGTTGGCTGGAAACAAAAGACTGAAAGTTTTCTCTCTTCTTGCTCTCTCTCTCTCTCTCGTAAAACCACATTTTGTTCTTTCTTTCTTTTGCATGTGGGTGTTCTTTAGTTTTGAGCTAAAGGTTTAAGTTGTTAGAAGCTTCAGAAGGTAAGTGGTTACTGGTTTTCGTGTGGTTCTTCTTTCTCATTTGGGTTTATAGAGATTACATTCTTGGGTTTTGACTGTGGTTTCATCTGTTTGCAAGCTTCTGTGGATAAAAGAAAAGAGAAGGGAAAAGATAAAGTGGTGGATTGAAGAGGTTTCAGTGGGCGTTTTTGGACTTCATTTACAGGTTTGGGAGTGTCTGCCTTTCTCAATTTCGGATCCTGGTTAATGTATTTATGTGTGTGTTTGTTTTATCAAATGCATAAGTAATAGAATTTATATGTGTGATTAGTAGTGTTAAAGTTTTGTTGCTTTATATGTTTAAATGGAAGTCCAGATACATGTACGTGTTCAAGGAAAGATTTTGGGTTGTGACCTCTGTGAATGTTATTTGATTGTTTGAGAATGTGATGATTTTGTATTAAAATCCCTGTAATTGTATTTTTGAGACTTGAGGGTATGTGTTTGTACAATAATAGCATGAAAATTGGTTTTGGGCAAGATGGGGTTCTGATTTTTGGTAATACTCTGTTTTTGAAATTTTCTGGTTTTTCACGTTCTTCTGTCTGAAAATTTAGCTTGGAGAAGATGAAGGAGTCTGAGAAGAAGATCACGAGACGTGATGGGGCATCACGCCGTGATCCCCTTCTCTGGGAAGTCACGCGACGTGATGGAGCATCACGCCTCGCGACTTCGGCTGGATCCCTGCGTGTCACGAGATTTCATCTCGTGACCTCTCTCCCTCTCCTCACAGGCGTCACGAGACGTGACTGATGGTCACGCCGTGACTGCCTGTTCTGGCTTGCTCTTTTGCTTGGCGTTGGCGTGAAGCCTGCGTCACGAGACGTGACTGAGGGTCACGCCGTGACTGCCTACCCTCCTGTGTGGCGCTTGCGAGATGTTAGCGTCACGAGACACCACTGCCTGGGTGTCTCGTGACCAGCCTCTACCTGTTGCCCAGTTTTTCTAAAGCAAAGTTTTAACTTCTGGTTTTTTAAGGGTTTTTACACTGCTTGATAAATAATTAGTTTTAAAATCTGATTTGTAGTTAATAATTGTTTAATTATGAGAGTTGTATGAATATCAATTATTATACATGGTTAATTAATTAATGTATATGGTTTACATGTTTATAGTTTATTTTACATTAATATAGTTATTTCAATGTGAGTTATATGTTCTTTTTCCCTCCTGTGTTTGATATTTGAATATATTTACATGTTTCTGGATTCGATTTGTATACATGTATACATGAATTATTTCAAAATGAATTATAAGTTCTTATTACTTCCAGTAATTAATATTTGGATATATGTATATGTTTCTGATTTTGATCATTGTACATGAATACATGAATTATTGAGTTGTGTCATTTAAGCCTGAATAAGTCATAGTAGTGGATAAGTAAGCGCTTACTTAGGTCAGAGTGTGTGTGCAGCTGCTATATGATAAAATGATATATGCGGGTCCGTTTGGATCCTTGTTTCGACCATGTTTGGTCTATATGGAAATAAAGCGAGACCTCGGTCTCTATATGAAAATTATATGTTCGAGACTCATGTCTCTATATGCTTGGGATACTGTGTTCTATCAGTATCCAAATGACCGTATCCACTTCTTAGGTTTATACCAGACTAATCAGGCTACATGTTTATATGTGATATATATGTTAAGATGTTTATTGACATGATTAAAAGTATATGTTGCACATGAATTCTTGTATATCCTGTATCGGTGTAATCAGAGAAGTATGTTTGTATCTGTTAATTGCTTATAGTGTAAGTTTCATAAAGGTGATGAGATACTATATTGTATATGTATATTGTTATTTTTGTTTTGTTCCTCCCCACTAAGCGTTATCGCTTAGCACGGGCTCTTTTCCCGTGCAGGTGGCGAGTTTGGATAGGAGTCAGATATCTGCGGGTCGGCCACTAGGAGTCTTTTGATGAAGTTGTTTTTGAAGTCTTCCGCTGTAAATTTTTTTTGTATATGGCTTGTGTATAGCAAAGTAAATCTTTTTTAAAGAAACAAATATTATTTTTGTATATGTAATTGCTTACGAGCCTCTTTTTGTAAAACGATATTGATATATGATATATGTAAACAGGATTTTACTATTAAATGATTAAAAGTTTCTTTATATTTCATTTGGTTTTTGTTTATATACGTGTATTTGAATTTGTATATGTGTTCGCCCGCGTGGCACTCCGGCATCCTTCCAACGGGGATGGCGGGGTGTTACAGTGCAACTTCAATATCTCTAACGATAAAGCTAACCTATAGGCAACTGGACCAATCTTAGCCAAAATTTCAAACGGTCCAATAAACCTAGGGCTTAACTTCCCTTTCTTAACAAATCAAAGAATCTTACGCCATGGCGACACTTTCAAAAACCACTTATCTCCGACATCAAACTGAATGTCTTTCCGCTTCAAGTTAGCATATGATTTCTGTCTATCCTTAGCTGCCTTTAAATTCTGTTGAACCACTTTAATCTTTTTTTCGGTATCTCTAACCAATTCTGGACCCACAAAAGAGCTTTCAGTCAATTCAGTATAGCAAACTGGAGTTCTACACTTTCTTCCATACAAAGGCTCATACGGTAACATTCAAATGCTCACTTGATGATTGTTATTGTATGCGAACTACATCAACGACACATATCTATCCCAACTGCCTGAAAAGTCCAAAGCACAACCCCGAAGCATATCCTCTAAAATCCGAATAACCCCCTCTTATTGCCCGTCTATCTGAGGATAAAAAGCAGTACTGAAATTCAGTCGGGTACCTAAGGCTGCTTGTAACTCTTTCCAAAACTTCGACATAAAGCTCAGATCTCGATCTAATACAATCGATAGTGGAATTCCATGCAATCTGACTATCACATTAACATAGATTTTTGCCAATCAATCCATTGAATAATTGAGCCGGATCGGTAAAAAGTGAGCTGAGTTGGTGAGCTGATCAACTATAACCCAAACTGAATCATGCTTCCTCTGAGTCAACGGCAAACCCATCACAAAATCCATCGTGATATCATCCCAATTTAATGGAGGAATAGGTAAAGGGTCGAGCAACTCAGATGGAACTTGGTGCTCCGCTTTTATTTACTGATAGGTCAGGCACTTGGAAACTAAATCCGCAATATCCCTCTTTATCCCAAGCCACCTGTAAAATTACTTCAAATTGCGGTGCATCTTTTCACTTCCGGGATGCATTGTGAAAACTATAGTGTGTGCCTCACATAAAAGCTTTGTCTTCAACTCATTATCATTAGGCACACATACATGATTTCTATAACTTAGCATTCTGTCCTTAATAGAAAAGTCAATCTGATTCCCACTCTGAGCTACTTATATCATTTGTTGCAATTTTGGATCATTTCCCTGAGCATCAATAATCAACTGATGTAGAGAAGGCCTAGCTTTCAGCTGGGCAATCAAAGCTCCTTCCGAATCAAACCTCCACTTACAATATCGTAATGCTAAATTCAAAACTGACTTCGAACTGAATGCATCCGCAACCACATTTGCTTTTCCCGAGTGATAGTCCAAAATGCAATCATAGTCCTTGAATAGCTCTAACCATCGATGTTACCTCAATTTTAACTCTTTCTGCATGAGTAGATACTTCAAACTCTTGTGGGCCGTGAAAATCCTACACATCTCCCTATATAGATAATAACGCCAAATCTTGAGAGCAAAAACCACAGCAGCTAATTCCAAGTCATGCATCGGATAATTCCGCTCATGAGGCTTTAATTGTTGGGATTTATATGCTACCACTTTACCATCTTGCATCAGAATACAACCCAGTCTAACACCTAATGTATCACTATACATGGTGTACTCTTTACCTAAGGTGGGTTGAGTAAGTATAGGAGCCTTAACCAATAAACCCTTCAACTGATCAAAACTTGCGTGACATTGGTCGGACCAAACAAATTTCACCCTTTTCGAAGAAGCCTCGACATCGGTGCAGCAATAATAAAAACCTTTCACAAACCACCTATAATATCCTACTAAACCCAAAAAAACTCCTTACTTTCGGCACATTCCTCGGTGGCTGCCAATTCATAATTGCTTACCCCCAGAAGAAATAATGTGGCCCAAAAAGTACACCTCCTTGAGGCAAAAATCACACTAAGCTTTGCAAATAAATGATGATCCCTCAAAACCTGAAGCACAATCTGAAGATGCTTTTCATGCTCACACTCATTCTTTTAGTATACTAAGATATCATCAATAAAGATCACAATAAATCGGTCGAGATATGACCTAAACACCCAGTTCATAATATCCATAAAAGCGGCTGGTGCATTCGTCAACCCAAACGCCATCACTAAAAACTCATAATGGCCATATCGTGTCCGAAAAGTAGTTTTAGCCACATCTGAATCTTTAACCCAAAGTTGATAATAATCGGACCGCAAATTAATCTTAGAAAAGACTCCAGCACCTTTTAACTGATCAAAAAGGTCCTTAATCCAAGGAAAAGGATACTTGTTCTTCACAGTGACCTTATTAATATGATGGTAATCAATACACATTCTTAGTGTCCCATCCTTCTTCTTAACAAACAAAACCAGAGCACCCCACGGAGATACACTGGATCTAATAAAACATTTATCCAATAGCTCATGTAATTGAGTCTTAAGCTCTTTTAATTCCACAGGAGCCATTCGATAAGGTGCTTTAGAAAGAGGAGCAGTTCCCGACATAATCTCTATGGATAGCTCTACCTCTCTCTCTGGAGGTAGACCAAGCAATTCTCGTACAAAGACATCTTCAAACTCTCGAACCATAGGAATCTTAAACAAGATTCGAACACATTAAGGATCGTAAGGGCCCAAACGGGGACCTGATCAGGGTCCAGAACACATTGGGGCTGCAACTAACATAACTCTTTAGGCATGCCTAACTATCCACTAACTTGACTCTTGCAGGCCATGCATAATACATTACATATAAGGCATCCATTGGAGCACATAATAACTCATACATAAAAGCATTTGCATCCCAAGAGATAACCAATCATGCTAATTATCAAAAGAGAAAGCAAAAAAGCAAATAGGGCAACTGTCGTGATTGCGACGGATATCGCGCCCACAATAGAGCCGAAACTCGCCTACTGCTGTGCTAGCGCAAAGAGGGGTAGAAAGGCCTCTGTCGAATTCGCGTGTATAGGCACGCTCATGATGGTGATTAGCCCGGCAAAACCGAACTTACTATCGCGCTCGCGATCGAAGTCACACCCGCGACAAGAGCCCATCTCTGCAGGAGCTTGGAATAATAGGCTCTATCGCACTCGTGATAGAGTCAATTTCCAGCTCCCTCAGCCAAAATATTGCAGAAACTCATGCCCAAAACCAACCCATCATGCAATAGACTAATCAAACTTCAACATAAACACTATCAAGCATTCAATAAACAATAAACAACATAAAACCCATATTTTATTCCAATCTCATGAATTAAATCATCAAAATGAACAATCACAAACCCAAGTACTCTAAACCCAGTATTTTCTGTCATCAATATACCCAAATCATGCTCAAATTCAATACTACTATCAATTGAACAAATTAATTCAATTAATCAACTCCTACTTCAAATAATCACACTCTTACACATTTTCATTTACATTTCTCAAGATCCAAAATAAAAATTCAAGAATTAAATACAAAATAATCCAATCCCAAACCATGAACTCCTAAGCTCCATGCTCAAGGGGCTAAACTTCCACCAACTACTTCCTTCCCTTTGGAATCTCTAGTAGGAACCTCTGAATCCAAAATCTAACCCCAAACACACAACAATCAATTAAAACCATTCAAGCCATAACACACACTCACACACGCACACAACCAACAGGAAAAAGGGGAGAAGAAGAATAAAAAGAGCACAAACTTACCGAATCAGCTCTTGAGTTGTCAAATCCCACCAAAGAATCACTTGAGAAGACTTAGGGCAAAAGAGAAGAAGAAGAAGAAGAGGAGGAGAATAGGAAGAGGAAACGGGAGAAGGCAAATTTTGCTCTCTCTCATTTTCTCTCTCCTAGGTTTATATACCCCTCATTTCTTTCTCTTTCTCTTGCCATGTGTCATATAGTCCATGTTGGGTTTTGGTAAAAGTTCTTCTTGTCCTTCAACCCTCCTCGAAACACATACAAACCCTACTAACTTTATAAAATCATACAGGTAACTCTTAAAACATACACAAGCACAGGCTCAAATTACTAGGATAGGAATCGGGGTGTTACAACTTTCCTTTACCATTCATTGATCGATGTTAGAGAGGATAGCTTGCCATTCTCACTATTGCTTCTTAGATGGATTTTCGGGATACTTTCAAATTTTCTTATACCCTAGTGACCAAGAGAACACCACATTTACTTGTCCTTATGCGAGTTTTGCCTATAGAAGAATGCCTTTTGGGTTTTGTAATGTACTAGCCACTTTTCAAAGGTGCATGACTTCAATTTTTAGGGATCTAATAGAAGAGATAATGGAAGTATTTATGGATGATTTTTCAATTTATGGTGATTCCTTTGTGTTGTGTTTAAATAACTTAGATAGAGTCTTGGCTAAATGTGAGGAAAGTAACTTGGTATGTAATTGGGAAAAGTGCCACTTTAGGGTTGAAGAAGGGATAGTTCTAGGCCACAAGATCTCAAGTAGTGGTATAGAGGTTGATAGAGCTAAAACTGAGTTGATAGAGAAGTTGCCTCATCCTTTCTAGGTTATGCGGGATTCTATAGGAGGTTCAAAAAGAATTTTTCTTTGATTGCTAAGCCTTTAACTAACTTTTTAGTTAAAGATGTACCTTTTGACTTTTCTAATGCATGTATGGATGGTTTTGAGAAATTAAAGAAAGCTCTTATAAGTGCACCTATAATCACTTCTCCAAATTAGAATTTACCTTTTGAGATAATGTGTGATGCAAGTGACCTTGTGGTAGGATGTGTGCTAGGTCAGCGCCAAGATAAGCATTTGCATGTCATTTATTATGCTAGCCATACATTATCGACACCTTAATTAAATTATACCACAACTGAAAAAGAAATGTTGGTTGTTGTTTTTAGATCTTATTTGTTAGGATCTAAAGTTATAATCTATATGGATCATGCAATCCTTAGGTATTTATTTGCTAAGAAAGATGCTAAGCCTCGTCTCATTCATTGGGTTATTTTGTTATAAGAATTTGACATTGAGATTAGAGATAAAAAAGGTTCTAAGAACTTAGTGGCTCACTTGTCAAGATTAGAAAATGATGAAAGACCTTTAGGGGATAGTAATGAAATAAATGAATCATTTCTGGATGAGTCTTTAATCTCTATTAAGCAATTGCATGTGCCATAGTATACAGATTTTGCTAACTTTATTGCTGCTGGAATTGTGCCTCATGGTTTAACATGGCAACAAAGAAAAAAGTTGTTTAGTGATGTAAAGAATTACCTTTGGGAGGAGCCTTATTTGTTTAAGATAGGTGGGGATGGTGTAATTCGTAGATGTGTAAGTGAGGAAGAGTATGTGAACATCTTGCAATATTGCCATTCATCTTTTTCAGGTCATAATGGTAGTATAAAAACTGCCTCTCATGTGCTTGAGTGTGGTTTTTATTGGCCTACTTTATTTCATGATGCTAGGAGTGTAGCCCAATGTGATAGGTGTCAAAGGGTTGGTAATATTGGAAAAAGAGATGAGATGCCTTTGTATAGCATTTTAGAAGTAAAAATATTTGATGTGTGGGGGATAGGCTTCATGGGTCCTTTTCCTACTTCTTTTGGGCAAAGCTACATTTTGGTTGGGGTGGATTATGTCTCAAAATGGGTTGAAGCTAAAGCAACACCAACCAATGATTCAAAGGTGGTAGTGAAGTTCTTAAAGAAGCTCTTTTCAAGATTCGGAGTGCCATGGGCTATCATAAGTGATTGAGATACGCATTTTATAAACATATCTTTTGCTTCATTATTGCATAAATATGGTGTGCATCATAGGGTAACTAGTCCTTATCATCCACAAACTAGTGGTGAAATAGAGGTTTCCAATAGAGAGCTTAAGTGGATACTTGAAAAAATAGTTTCTAGTTCAAGAAAGGATTAGGCACACAAGCTTGATGATGCACTTTGGGCATATCATACTACATTCAAAACACGTATTGGGATGTCACCATATAGGTTAGTGTATAGTAAAGCATGCCATTTGCCCATTGAGTTAGAGCATAGAGCTTATTGGGCCATTAGGATATTGAATTATGACATTAAGGAGGCTGGTGTGAAAAGATGTTTACAATTGAATGAACTTGATGAATTACGCCTTATGTCATATGAAAATGCAAGAATCTATAAAGAAAGATCTAAGAAACCGCATGATGCTTACATTAGGTACAAAAGTTTCAAGATAAAAGAAAAAGTTCTTTTATTCAACTCTAGATTGAAGTTATTTCCTGGAAAGTTAAGGTCTAGGTGGAGTGGACCTTTTGAGGTAATTAAAGTGTTTGACCATGGCTATTTGGAACTTAAAAATGTAAAAGGGGAAGTGTTTAAAGCTAATGGTCAACGTTGTAAGGTCCATTTAGATAGAAATTTTCAAGGTAGGGAGGTCTCATATGTCTCTCCACATTTGGGTTGAGGCTTATTTACACAATTTTTTTTTGTATTTATTGTATTTTTAAGTTATTTTTGTATGTTGTTAATTAGATTTTATTTTGAAATTGTGAATTATAATATTACTAACATAGTTTATTTTTTTTCTACATGTTACATTAGTGAGTAAGTCTATTAGTGTAGTTTAAATATAGAGTATCTTCTTCAAAGCCAAAATTTTTGTTGTATTTTTCCTTTCTGTCACGAGCACGACAGAGGAAGGAAGTTGGGTTGTATGTTAGTGTCGCGAGCGTGCATGTTTTCACGAGCCCGCTGGAAGGCAAAACTTTGGTTTATTTCGCGAGAGCGAATAGTGTTGTGAGCGCGACAGAACAAGGGTCTTTGTTGAGAAAGCTTCTGTTACGAATGCGCTGGGAATTGCGAGCGCAACAGATCGAGGAATTGTGAACATTTTCTTTCTGTCGCGAGCATGACAGATAGCGGATTTTGGTTATGTCGTGGGCGCAATAGGTGTCACGAGCGCCCATAAAACACGGGATTTCAAATTTTAGGGGAATTTTTGACCGTTGAAACCTAATTTTATTCCCCTATAAATACTTTGTGAGCCCTAATTTCTTATTTTCACTCTGATTTCTTAGATTTCACTCATTCTTCCCTCATTTATTTTCTCTAACTCTTTCGATTCCTTGGTTGTCCTTTAGTTTTTTCTCTTTAGGTTTTGCCCCTACAGAAATTTTTGAGTCATTTTATATTTCTCTTTCATTTTCTCTCTACATTCTTCTCCCTCTTTGATTGTTCATAGATTTCTCTTGGGTTTTTCTTGTTGTTTTTGTTGTGATTCTTCTTGTGAGTTTGCTTTGGTAGTTTTGTTAGGATTTTCATCATGGTTAGAATAAAGACATTGGGCAATAAAGGCAAGAAGGTGGCTGGTTCTTCTTCAAGAAATCATGATGACCTAAAAGACAGGTTTGATTGTCCTTTCCCCCTCCAATCTGAGGAAGAAGGTGAGAAATTCAAACACTTTTCTAAGAAAAATTATGTACGTAAGTGGCATCTAGACTTTTCTTTGTTAAATGATTTGGGCGTTACACAAATATTTTAAAAGTATTGAAATATATGAAATGGAGTGATTTTGTTCATATGAATTTGCCTGTTAGGAGAGAGTGGGCCATTGAATTTTTTGTCACTCTTAAGTATGTAGATAAGAGTAAAATAAATTTCAAATTTAGGCATCAGGGTAAAGAGTATATATTTGGTTTTGAGCAAATGCATGATTGGTTTGGTTTCCCCCTAAATGGAAAGATATTTGTGCCTCAAACTTTCACTCCTTTTGATGTATGGAAACAATTGACAGGTTTAAGTAGGTTTGACAACAAAAATTCAACTAATAGGCAGTTTAAGGATGATGTGTTGTTGTTATTCCATAAATTTATATGCCATGATTTATTCGGTAGAGTTGAAAGTAATAAAATACAAGCCAAAGACCTATTTGTTTTAAACCTTGTGCAATCCAGAAAAACTCCTTGTTCCATTGATTTTATCTTTGATGGTTTATATTATGCATCCATTGCTAAAAGTAAAACTGTTGGTATGGGACATATGGTGACTGGTATTGTGTTGGGTTATTTAGGGGAATTGCATGGATTTGTAATGGATGAGAATGAACATGTTGCAATGTTGGATGTTAAGTATTTGCGCAATTCTAATCTGTTAACAAGAGGCGGCTAGCCTCCCAAGTTTATTTCTCATAATGAGCAGGTTCAAGGCCACGGTTGAGATAAAGGCAAACGCCTTGCAGATGCTGCTGAAGATGACAACGAGAGTAGTGATGATGAAGAGGCTGCTGCAGGTAAGTCACATTTTGGAGCTGGTGTGGAGGTAGTTCCTCTAGTTGGTAACAAGTGCTTACTCGCCTGGTTTGTATAGTGGCTTTCAACCAGAGCTTGTTTTCCAAGGCAGATACCATGGAGACCTAGTTGTAGGAATTGAGTAAGAGCCACAAGAGCCTTAGACGAAAATTGCTATCATTTTTCTGCAAGCAGAATGTGAAGTTCACATCATCTCCACCGAGTTCTCCTAGTGGAACATTTTGAGGGCAGTTTCTTTTTCCCCTTTTACTTTTTATTTTTATTTTCTTTATTTTGTGTTTGGTTTGTCTTGTTTATCTAGTTCATGTTAGGTTGTGCTTTTTTCTTACACAATGAGGACATTGTGTTCTTTAAATGTCGGGGAGGCATATTGTAACACCCCGCCATCCCCGTTGGAAGGATGCCGGAGTGCCACGCGGGCAAACACATATAACAAATCCATATACACATGTATAAATAAAAACCAAATGAAATGTAAAGAAACTTTTAATCATTTAATAGTAAAATCCTGTTTACATATAACATATATCAATATCGTTTTACAAAAAGAGGCTCGTAAGCAAATACATATACAAAATAATGTTTGTTCCTTTACAAAAGATTTACTTTGCTATACACAAGCCATATACAAAAATTTACAGCGGAAGACTTCAAAAAAAAACTTCATCAAAAGACTCCTAGTGGCCGACCTGCAGATATCCGACTCTGAACTGCACTCGCCACCTGCACGGGAAAAGAGCCCGTGCTAAGCGATAACGCTTAGTGGGGAGGAACAAAACAAAATAACAATATACAATATAGTATCTCATCACCTTAATGATATTTACAATATAAGCAATTAACAAATACAACATACTTCTCTGATTATACCGATACAGGATATACAAGAATTCATGTGCAACATATCCTTTTAATCATGTCAATAAACATCTCAACATATACATCACATATAAACATGTAGCCTGATTAGTCTGGTATAAACCTAAGAAGTGGATACGGTCATTTGGATACTGATAGAACACAGTATCCCAAGCATATAGAGACATGAGTCTCGAACATGTACTTTTCATATAGAGACCGAGGTCTCGCTTTATTTCCATATAGACCAAACATGGTCGAAACAAGGATCCAAACGGACCCGCATATATCATTTTATCATATAGCAGCTGCACACACACTCTGACCTAAGTAAGCGCTTACTTATCCACTACTATGACTTATTCAGGCTCAAAGAATACAACTCAATAATTCATGTATTCATGTACATTGATCAAAATCAGAAACATATACATATATTCAAATATTAATTACTGAATGTAATATGAACTTATAATTCATCTAGAAATAATCCATGTATACATATATACTGTTCACATTTTGGAAACATGTAACTTTAAATATTAAATTAAGAAGTTATAAGGACATATATCTCACATTAAAATAATCTATACCCATGTAAATTATAAACATGTAAGTCATGTATATTATTAATTATTAATCAAGAATTTAAAACCCAATATTATTCAATTATTAAATACAAACCAGATTTTTAAACTAATTAGTTGTCATGCAGTATAAAACCTTTGAAATCAGAAGTTTTAAACCTTGCTTTTAAGAAAACAGGCAACTGAAGGAAGACTGGTCACGTCGTGACCTCCAGTCACGTCTCGTGACACAGCTTCACGCGAGCGTCAAGCAAAAGAGCAAGCAAGAACAGGCAGTCACGGCATGACCATCAGTCACGTCTCGTGACGCCTGTGAGGAGAGGGAGAGAGGTCACGAGATGAGTTCTCGTGCCACGCAGAGACAGGCGAGAGGTCGCGAGGCGTGACGCTACCTCACGTCACGACTTCCCAAGGGGAGGAAGGTCACGGCGTGATGCTTCATCACGCCACGTGACTTCCCACAGAGGGAGGTCACGGCGTGATGTACCATCACGTCACGTGATCTTTCTCTCACAAATCTGCTTCTCCTTCTCAAACTCCATCATCTTCTCAAAACCAATTTCCAGAAAAACGTGGAAAAACCCAGAAAATCCAGAAAACAGAGCACTCTCCAAATTCAAAACCCCATTTGTCTAAAACCATTTTTCATGCAAAAAAAAATCATTCACACCTGCACCTTTAAGTCATCAGAGCATAACTATAAGACTCATAATACAAATCACATATTATCACAATTCAAACAGAGGCAAAACCAGGAAGTCATCATCCGAGAGGTTCACATCCAAATTCATGCATAAACATCTCATTTGCATACTTTTCTACAGGATTCATTTACACACATTACATTTCTCATATATCATGATAAACATACACACACAACTGATATTCATAATAGAACAGTAACTAGGATCCAAAAATGAGGAAGGACTGACACACTCCCAAACCTGTTACTGAAGTCCAAAAACGCCCACTGAAACCTCTTCAATCCACCACTTTATCTTTTCCCTTCTCTTTTCTTTTATCTTCAGAAGCTTGCAACAAATGAAACCATAATCAAACCTAAGGACATAATCTCTAAATAACTCAAATGAGAAGAAGAACCACACGAAACCAATAGCCACTTACCTTCTGTAACCTCTTTTCCAATCTCAAACCCTAGTTCCATAATGATAGAACACACATGCAAATGGAAAAGCAGCAAATGGAGAGGGAAAGAATAGCTAACGTGAGAGAGAGCAAAAGAGAGAGAACCTCCTGAGTTTAGTTTTCCAGGAACCTAAGAAATTCAAACCTCTCTTTTCCCTCACCCACGTACACACACTCACCTCTTCCACTTGGCACACATGCACGGTTACACAATTCACTTAATCCACTAATTCCTCTTTTACAATTTGATCCTCATAATTCTAATAGGTCCTTATTAAGTTACTCTTTACTCATTAGAATAGAATCTTCCATCTAGTTACATATAATTCTTGCAATTTAATTCACTTACCTCCAATAAAAATACCAAATTACCCTTAATTGTCCAATTAAAATTCTAATTTCCAAATAAGCCACTTGTGGGGTGTGACAACTCTCTCCTCCTTAAGAAAATTTCGTCCTCGAAATTTCCTTGCTTACCGAATACAACTCAAATATCAAAACCGAAATGAAACAAAACTGAACATATATCACACTTACCCGAAGGACCCGCTGCAACAGTCGCATCTCTAGCAATCATAGCATAACCTCTATACTGATTATGATCCTCTGTAGCACCAGGTCGCTGCACTGTATCTGATGGTGCTCTCGGAGCTCTACTTGCATCCCGATTGCTTTGGATGACATTGGATCTCTCACTCTCTTGCTGATTCTGGTCCACTTGTCGATCAGGGCAAAAGGCAAACCGATGCTCCATACTCCCGCACTTAAAACAAGCGCCAGTAATCTTCCGACACGTACCCCAATGGTACCTATGACAATGCTCACATTCTGGTGCTCGATTTCCTTTATTTCCTTGTGGGGCTACACTCTCTACCTGTGAAGGCACTTGTACACCTCCTCTAGATCCTTGCTCAACTGGAGTACCCTTTGCTTTCTTAGTACTCGCAACTCCCCCATCCGGTGTTCTCCTCTTGCTAACCATTCTTTGCTTGATCTCCTCAGATTCCTCTAATCTCATTGCTGCAGCCACAATCTGATAATACCCAACTGGCTGCAAGACAATCATCGCAGACAAGGGGCCTCTGAATACCTCACGCAATCCCTCTAAAAAGTGCCTACATCTGAACTCATCTGTCAACAACTGCTCGGGCACATACTTACTTAGCCTATTGAACTCCTTGTCGTACTCACTGACAGTCATGCCCCGCTGCTTCAAACTAATGAACTCTCTCCACTTAGCTTCTTGGTATGCCTTTGTTATATACTTTTGCTCAAACTCTTGCTTGAAATAATCCCATGTCAGCTCAGCTGGTCGCTGAGGATTCCTCATCACAAGTTCCCACCAATCATATGCCGGTCCTTGAAGCAACGAAACTGCACATGAAACTCTCTGATCTGCGGGACATCTAATCTCTTACAGGATTCTACCTACTCTCTTTAGCCAAAACTCAGCCACATCGGATTCATCTAAAGCAGTCCCATGAAAGTCTTCTGCTCCTCTCTTTCTTAACAATTCAGTTGGAGCCTTAGGTGCAGTAAACCTATCAACCACTTGTAATAACCCCTGAACTAACGCTGGATCAAAAGCAACACCTCTATTTGCACCCTCAGCTGGTGCAGGTTCCCGCTCATGTCTATCCTGTCTAACTGGATCATCTCTTCTAACTGGATTCCCTCCATGACTCACATTGGCACTACTCATGGTGTCGCCCATATACTCACTTGGATCCGACTCCATATAAACACTACAAAACACAAGACATCTGCATTAGGCCACTATACAAAACTGACTCTCATGCATAGACTCGACTCTATACTCAAACAATCACAACATAACCCAGAACCACCAAACCGGGGCTCTGATACCAAGCTGTAACACCCCGCCATCCCCGTTGGAAGGATGCCGGAGTGCCACGCGGGCAAACACATATAACAAATCCATATACACATGTATAAATAAAAACCAAATGAAATGTAAAGAAACTTTTAATCATTTAATAGTAAAATCCTGTTTACATATAACATATATCAATATCGTTTTACAAAAAGAGGCTCGTAAGCAAATACATATACAAAATAATGTTTGTTCCTTTACAAAAGATTTACTTTGCAATACACAAGCCATATACAAAAATTTACAGCGGAAGACTTCAAAAAAAAACTTCATCAAAAGACTTCTAGTGGCCGACCTGCAGATATCCGACTCTGAACTGCACTCGCCACCTGCACGGGAAAAGAGCCCGTGCTAAGCGATAACGCTTAGTGGGGAGGAACAAAACAAAATAACAATATACAATATAGTATCTCATCACCTTTATGATATTTACAATATAAGCAATTAACAAATACAACATACTTCTCTGATTATACCGATACAGGATATACAAGAATTCATGTGCAACATATACTTTTAATCATGTCAATAAGCATCTCAACATATACATCACATATAAACATGTAGCCTGATTAGTCTGGTATAAACCTAAGAAGTGGATACGGTCATTTGGATACTGATAGAACACAATATCCCAAGCATATAGAGACATGAGTCTCGAACATGTACTTTTCATATAGAGACCGAGGTCTCGCTTTATTTCCATATAGACCAAACATGGTCGAAACAAGGATCCAAACGGACCCGCATATATCATTTTATCATATAGCAGCTGCACACACACTCTGACCTAAGTAAGCGCTTACTTATCCACTACTATGACTTATTCAGGCTCAAAGAATACAACTCAATAATTCATGTATTCATGTACATTGATCAAAATTAGAAACATATACATATATTCAAATATTAATTACTGAATGTAATATGAACTTATAATTCATCTAGAAATAATCCATGTATACATATATACTGTTCACATTTTGGAAACATGTAACTTTAAATATTAAATTAAGAAGTTATAAGGACCTATATCTCACATTAAAATAATCTATACCCATGTAAATTATAAACATGTAAGTCATGTATATTATTAATTATTAATCAAGAATTTAAAACCCAATATTATTCAATTATTAAATACAAACCAGATTTTTAAACTAATTAGTTGTCATGCAGTATAAAACCTTTGAAATCAGAAGTTTTAAACCTTGCGTTTAAGAAAACAGGCAACTGAAGGAAGACTGGTCACGTCGTGACCTCCAGTCACGTCTCGTGACACAGCTTCACGCGAGCGTCAAGCAAAAGAGCAAGCAAGAACAGGCAGTCACGGCGTGACCATCAGTCACGTCTCGTACCGCCTGTGAGGAGAGGGAGAGAGGTCACGAGATGAGTTCTTGTGCCACGCAGAGACAGGCGAGAGGTCGCGAGGCGTGACGCTACCTCACGTCGCGACTTCCCAAGGGGAGGAAGGTCACGGCGTGATGCTTCATCACGCCACGTGACTTCCCACAGAGGGAGGTCACGGCGTGATGTACCATCACGTCACGTGATCTTTCTCTCACAAAGCTGCTTCTCCTTCTCAAACTCCATCATCTTCTGAAAACCAATTTCCAGAAAAACGTGGAAAAACCCAGAAAATCCAGAAAACAGAGCACTCTCCAAATTCAAAACCCCATTTGTCTAAAACCATTTTTCATGCAAAAAAAAATCATTCACACCTGCACCTTTAAGTCATCAGAGCATAACTATAAGACTCATAATACAAATCACATATTATCACAATTCAAACAGAGGCAAAACCAGGAAGTCATCATCCGAGAGGTTCACATCCAAATTCATGCATAAACATCTCATTTGCATACTTTTCTACAGGATTCATTTACACACATTACATTTCTCATATATCATGATAAACATACACACACAACTGATATTCATAATAGAACAGTAACTAGGATCCAAAAATGAGGAAGGACTGACACACTCCCAAACCTGTTACTGAAGTCCAAAAACGCCCACTGAAACCTCTTCAATCCACCACTTTATCTTTTCCCTTCTCTTTTCTTTTATCTTCAGAAGCTTGCAACAAATGAAACCATAATAAAACCCAAGGACAGAATCTCTAAATAACTCAAATGAGAAGAAGAACCACACGAAACTAATAGCCACTTACCTTCTGTAACCTCTTTTCCAATCTCAAACCCTAGTTCCACAATGACAGAACACACATGCAAATGGAAAAGCAGCAAATGGAGAGGGAAAGAATAGCTAACGTGAGAGAGAGCAAAAGAGAGAGAACCTCCTGAGTTTAGTTTTCCAGGAACCTAAGAAATTCAAACCTCTCTTTTCCCTCACCCACGTACACACACTCACCTCTTCCACTTGGCACACATGCACGGTTACACAATTCACTTAATCCACTAATTCCTCTTTTACAATTTGATCCTCATAATTCTAATAGGTCCTTATTAAGTTACTCTTTACTCACTAGAATAGAATCTTCCATCTAGTTACATATAATTCTTGCAATTTAATTCACTTACCTCAAATAAAAATACCAAATTACCCTTAATTGTCCAATTAAAATTCTAATTTCCAAATAAGCCACTTGTGGGGTGTGACATATATGTTCACATGTTGATTATGTTAGATTATTTTATATTATGCAATATTGTTAGTATAGGTGTTTGTTTGGGTTGAGTTTGATTTGCTTGTATATGAATATGTATATGTATTGTTAGTATATTGTGTTGTTAGGTTGATATGTTTAGGTCGTTTATGAGTTTGTTTAGTTTTGGAGCTTTTATATTTGTTGCATATTTGAAAGCATGTACATGCTATAGCTTGAGTTTTATTTTTTGGTTTAGTTAGCCAAATTCTTGAGGAATATCATTGATTATTTTACTTTGACATTTTTAAGGGCATAGTGAGGGTTATGACTTAGCAAAGCACTTTAGTGTAGGTTCTTTTTAAGTTGTTTATCCTTTCACATGTAAATATGATTATTTTGGCAAATTATTGCTTAGAGTAATTTGACCTATAGCTAAGTGAGGTTTTGAAGCCTTTTACATTGATATATTTCTTTGTATGAGAGCCCTGGTATGCCATATCCTCTAATACTTATTTTTGATAAATTTCGAGATTACGTGTAGTATGAGATGTGCATGAAAAAAGACAAGGGCACTTAGAACAACAAATTTTAGCTTGCTTAAATAACCTACCTTTTTTACTTTAGGTAGCCAATTTTGAGCCTTTAATCAATTTTTATTCAAAAAGCACTTAATTAGCCTAAATCCATTGTTGAATAATAGATGATTTCTTTTTGTTACCCTTTTGTGGAGAGAATTAGGATTGCTTTGTTATTGGAGATAATCTTTGTTTAGTGTAAGCATGATGTTAGTTAAATTCTTTTTTTCTCAAAAGTCCAATACTAGAAAAAGCTAGTTCCTATTAAAAAAAGTAAAGAAAGTCAATATTAAAAAAAGAGAAAAAAAAACAAAAGTTGTGAAAAAGGAAACTAGTGGAAAAAAGTGGACATTAATAAGGAAATTAGAATAGTAAGTTAGAACTTCATAAGATTATGCTATGCTTAGATTTTAAGTCTCTTATGATATGGTGATTACTTTTTCTTTACACATGATGAGCTACTTACCTAAATTTGTCCTACCTTTAGCTAAGCCAAGTTACAACCTTGAATAAGACCCTTTGATTTCATGTACTAACTTGTCCTAGTAGTGGGGATGTTTACTCATTACAAGCTTATGGTATGCAATGGCATATTAAAGGAAAGAGTGAAACACTAACCCTAAACAAATTGAGTGAAGTAAGAATAAAGTGTTTGAGTGAGAGTTACTTTAGGCAATACTTTGAATGAAATAATCTATACATGTGTTAAGATATTCAATTTCTTGGGTAATATTATTCTTGTGTTTTGCAACTTCATGATTCTCAAAATATACATGGTTGTTGGGGTTGAATGGACAATGATATTGTTTGAGAATTTGCATATTTAGACTAATGTATAAAGAGATGAAGGCTTATTTATGTTGTTTCCAAATATTTGTCAAATATGAATGCAAGCTCCAAAATTGTGTGAATGCTGTTATTTGTTATGTGTGTTATTTGCATTTTAAGTTTTGCTTGAGGACAAGCAAATGTTCAAGTGTGGGGGCTTGCTATGAGCCTAAATAGCTCATATTCACTTAAGGTTTTGTGATTGAAATTATGTTTATTTAGGGTTAATTGTGTTAGAATTAGTTGTGTTTTATGTTTTGTGAGTTTAGGAGAAAATGGAGAAAATGTGGAAAAAGGAGCAAAATTGAGCAAGAAAAGATGGAAATGTCACGAGCGCAACATGCCTTGTGAGTGCGACAGCTAAGAAGAAGGAAGAGAAGAGAAGAAGAAAAGAGTAAACGAGAAATGCCGCGTACTGTCGTGGGCGCGAAGGAAGTAGGAAGCGCGATGGTGCAAGGAAAACTAAGGTAGTCAACGCAACTGAAGATAGCCAAGGAAGAGGAATCCGTGCTCTGTCGCGAGCACAACAGAGAGATCCATTAGGGTTGTTATTTTTGAATGGCCACTTAAAGAATTGGGACTTTTTGCCAAGCTTTACAACACTTTGAAGAGGCATATCAAGGGACATGAATTTTGGCACATTATATATATTAAATTCTGTTGTAATTTAGGATGATGGAATTTTAACTAAGGATTTTTTGTAAGTTTTAGAAGAACAAATTACTGTAGTTGAAGTTCTTAAGTTAGTTATAATGTGTTGAGGAGAAGACAATTGCGAAGAGGAAGAACATACTTTGTGAGAGGAAAAAGGGTTGAGAGATCTCCTTCTTCTTATTTCTAATCTTTTACTTCTTCTTTGTAAATATTAAATGATGTATTTATGAACTTGAATCATTTATATTTTGTTTTGTTGTTCATATCAATTTAGTATTCTTATTTGTAGAATTTCTATTAGTATTTGATGCATGATCATTATAAGTGAGAATTTTGTTGAGAGATAGATTACCATTTAAAACTAATGGAAATTAATCATTGAAACATTATTTGAGAGATCATAATGTTAGATGATTGTTATAGGTTGCTAATTAATCCTGAAATTTGCATGTATAATCATCTAATTCATTAATGAGAATTAAGAGTTAGAATTATAAATGTATGTTTTAGGCACTTTAATTTATGTCGAGAGAATGAATTGGAATATTATTCAACTTGACTTGCATGACAAGGATACACTAATAATCAAGAATAATTACTTCAAGTTCCATTAATTATTAATTCATCATCATTAATCCTTCTTGTCTTCTTTGATCGTTAATAATTAGGTTTAGTTAAAACTTGCATTCCACTAATAGTATAGAATTAACTTACAAGATAATGATCATTGTAAACAAAATTAAAATCAAGTAGCAATAGTGAGTAATAATCAATATACATTCCTCGTGAGTACGATATCTTAAGTACTATAATCGGTAAACCGGCACTTGTGGATTTTGAACACATCGCTACCCTTGACTTAGGGCAGGCCCTGTTGGCAATGGTTGTAACTTCCCTTCTTTGATAAGACGGATGAAGTGCCAAGACAATGGCTTTCCTGAGATGGTGAAGTGGTGCTGAGTTGATCATGTAGCTGAGACTTCTACTGTCTCCGCATTGCCCCCGTTACCATTGCTGCTTCTTTTGCTCTTGCCAAAGGCCAGGTTTGCAGATTTAGCCATTTTCTCCAGATGCTTGGCCTCATCTTCGATAGCTATATCTTTAAGCGAGTCCCAATCTTTGAGTCCCTTCATCTTTAGCTTTTCTCTCAAATACGGGTTAGCCTTCATGATAAATAACCTGATCTGACTTGGGGTATCAAGTTTTTTGTTCATTTCCATGACCTAAGTTGTAACGGCCCAAAATAGCTACTTTTGTGAATAGTAATTTTTGGGCCATAAATAGTGATACAGGGGTGAATAGTGCTATCTAGGGATGAAAAATATTTTATTAGATCATCAGGAAGTATAAGTTATAAGGAGTTTGCTGGTATAATTTGGAATGAAATTGAGGTCAAAAAGGTTTCTAAAAGTCAAAAATAAGAAAAAGTCCCGGCTCGATTCAAATAGTAATAGAGTTGACTTTAGGTTTGACCGGACTTTTAAGATAGTAAATGACCTCTGAAAAGTTATCTGAAGGAATGGATGGACTCAGAATGATGTGTAGAACATTTTAGTAATAAAAAGTAAATTTTATGGTGGCATTGAAAAATTAGTGAATCGGACCGATTTATTTGAACCGGACCAGAAAGGGGTCATGAATGAGATGGAAGTATGGTCAAATAAGTTATTAAGAATAAAAAGGAAGTTAAGGATGAGAAATGAGCCGAACCAGTCCAACCAGAGAACCAAACTGGTCGGACCAGTTTGACATTAGTTGACCGGTTTGACCAAAAGTTGACCGAGCTCTAATTGGTATTACAAAGCTCAAAAAAATTATCTGAAAGTATGGATTTGATTGAAATATTATGGACAATCCAATGGTAAAGAAAAATAAATTTTACAGTAAGACAGAAAATTTAATTATTAGACTGGTAGGAATTTACCAGATCGGGAAATGGTCTTTGATTGTGCTGAAATTTTATGTGGAGCTTAATAAATATATTTTATGAATTATGGAATTTATTTGGGGAGGAATTGAACTTGGGAAGTGATGAAAATAATTTTTGGATTTGAAATGGGCTTAAAATGTATAAATGGGCTTTTAATTGGATGGGCCACTTAGTTGGCCCAAGCCCAGCCCAAGCCTAGCCCATTTATAAGCCCTCAAATCCCAGATTTCTCTAGAGAAATTTGCCAAAATCCAGCAGCTCTCCCTCCCCTTTTCCATGGCCAAATTGTCTTCTCCCTCTCCATTAAATTTTCTTCATCCTCTCTCCAAATTTCTCCTTAAATTCAAGGTGGTCTACCATATTTCAGCTTCTCTACAATGTGGTAATAGCCTCTAAACTCTATTTATGGTGATTTAAGAGGAAGAAATCAAGTGTTCAAGATTATGTGTCAAAATTGAGTTAAGAGATTTTGAGGTCTATAATTTAATTTAATGATTCAAATAGGTATTTTAGGGTATGTAGAGGATATTTATGTAGTTATATTGAATAAATGAAGTGAAATAATGGGTGTTTCCTTTAAGTAAGAATTCGGACACATAAGTATTTCAAGGAGAATGGTGATGTTTTTTTGGAGTAAAGCTAAGGAAAGGAAGATTAAAGTATGGAGAAAAGGAATCTAAGGTTAGTGGATACAATATCCCATCCTTTCCATTAATTTTGCATGTTTTTAGCTTATGTTTATATGGTATATGTGTGATTTATGCATGTTTAATTGAAATAAATTTTATAGACATATTTTGGGATGTTAAATATAAGATTTAGAATGATTAAAATGAAGAAAAATAAATTGTATACAAAAAGTTTTATGCGGGCCAAATTGAATACCTTAGGTATATTAGTGTATACATGAGGTTTTAGATGAATTAATGGTATATTTATAATTAATTAGATGTAATATGACTAAATTAATAATTAAAGAAATGAAAAATAATATTTAGAGGAGAGACTTAATGTTGGCCGAATAGGTTAATTAGATTAGATTGAATATAAGTTATGATATAATGTAATTAAAGTGTATACTTAGGCTAAATAAAATGAAATATAAGTAAATAAGAGAAAAAAAAAAGAATGAAAAATAAAAATAAGAAGAGGAAGATTAATTGAGCCAAATGGATTTCTAAAGATAAGTCAAGTAAAATTGATGATTTAATGCAAATTAAGTGTAATTATATATTAATTTAAATATATTGTAGTTAAATGAATGATAATTAAGTGAAAAAGAAAAATAGAATAAAAAGTATAAGTGTAGGCCGAATGGTAACCGTAGGGTTATTGTAGTGTAAAATGGAAAATTGTTAAATATTTTGATATAAAATGAACATATAATGTAAAATGAGTGTATGCTAATTTATTTGAAATTAATTGAACAAAAATGAATATTTTAGAGTATAACAATATATTATATTAATAATTGAAATTATAACATATGTGGTATATTATGAAATTATGACATGAATGATATTAGAATTTATCGAATAATGAAATGAAGACGCATTACTAGAAAAAGAATGAATTACATGTCAATGGAAATGTTGGTTAATTGGAATGATATGTAAATTAATAGTATGATTTATTTTAAGTTATTGTTATAATGGAAATTGAATTGAATGAATGATTTAATTGCCCTTAGTCGTAGTCTGGTAGTTAATCTAGTTTAGGATATAGTTGGCTAGCCATAGTGATTCCACACCGCGGTACGAGTCATGGCGACTCGCTTAAGTAGGACTAATGGTAGTGGGATTCTAGGAATTAAGGACTTATTCCCTAGGTCATTGGTTCGAATCCCACGGAAGGCAAAAATGCACAAGGGGAAGTGTAAAGATCTTGAGTACGATGCGGTGGCTATAGACGATGCGTAGGGAAGGCCCGACGGGATATGTTCTGTGGATAGCACTCGGTCGGACCGGTGGGGTAGACAAGGGTTCGCATCCCCGGAACATATCCCGTCGGGCCTTCCCTACGCGTCTAAAGTCACCATGTCGTACTCAAGATCTTTACACTTCCCCTTGTGCATTTTTAACTTCCTTGGGATTCAAACCAAGGACCTAGGGAATTACTCCTTAATTCCTAGAATCCCACTACCATTAGGTTAACTTAGACTAATGGTAGTGGGATTCTAGGAATTAAGGACTTATTCCCTAGGTCCTTGGTTTGAATCCCACAGAATGCAAAAATGCACAAGGGGAAGTGTAAAGATCTTGAGTATAACACGGTAGTTTTAGATGCGCAGGGAAGGCCCGACGGGATATGTTTCGAGGATACGAAGCCTCAGTTTACCCCACCGGTCGTTACAGCCCAATTTTAGCAAGATCGCCTTTTTTCTGATTTTCAACCCGCGGGGCACTATTATTATTGTTATTCTTTAGCCTTTGCCATGGGACCTCCTTCAGTCTTTCGAGGTATATGTTGTTCCCTTGAATTTACCTTCATCATTATTCTTCGGGACTGCTGTTCCTTCTGACCATGCCTCCTTTTTTAGCACCAAAGGATTCATCTTGACCCTTGTGGAAGCTGGTTGAAGAAGTGGGTTCTCTATTGGCTGTAAAAGCTCGCATTTTACCTTCTTTTGATTTTGGTTGCTTAATTTCTGAGGTAGCTTTCAATGGTTGCGGGTTGGCCTCGAATGGTTTAGACCAAAACTATTGGTTCTCTTTTCTAATTTAATTTTCTTCTTTTTTTTCCTTTTTTTTTTTTTTTGCTTTTCTTTTCATTTTCGTTTCGTTTCTTTTCTTGTTTTGTTTTGTTTTTAAATTTTGGTGTTTGTGAAAACCCAAAGTCTTGTTCGTCTTGAATTTGACAGCCTAGCTTCTGAGACAACACCTTAATGATTGGAGCTTAATTTTGCTTGGCTGCATTGTGTCCATCCTAGATTCAGAGGAAGTAAAGGAATAACTTTTGAAAATTTCAATTACTGTCGAGTTGACAAATTAAAGAAGATTGCCCTAGCATGTCACTCCAGGTCCAGGTAAAGGCCATCTTTTTTTTTCTTTTCCTTTGATCTCTCCAATTTTATCTCACTTTAGGAGTCAGGTTTGATGCAACCAAGATTATTATTTGTTGAAACTGAATGAAACAGTGTTTATTAAACCAATACCTTAATCATAATTATCACTTATGCTTGATGCGATAAGATATGACAATGTATATATAAGAAAAGCCCATATTATTAAAATAGAAAAGAGACACAAGTGCATAGTTCAGGAACACACTTTATATAAAAAAAAGAAGGCATTATAACAACTCTAATTCTTCCTTTCTTCCTCCAAGTCAGGTGTCAATTCTTGAATGCGATGTCTTAGAGGACGGCAATAGTCTATTCTATGACCTGTGTACTGGTGATATGCATAATACCAGTCTATTCTGTGTCTAGGCTGTCATTGACTTGGTGAAGGCTCGGCGGGCAAGGGTTGTAACTTCCCTTCCATGATGAGACGGCTGAAGTGCCAAGATAATGGTCTACCCGAGATAGTGTGATGGCATCGAGTCATTCCTGAGGTCAAGACTTTCGCTACCCCATCATTGCCCCGTTACCACTGCTACTTCCTTTATTTTTATTGAAGGCCAGGTTTGCATATTTGGCCGTTTATCTAGATGCTTAGCCTCAGCTTCGATGGCTATATCTTTCAGGGACTCCCAGTCCTTCAGCCCCTTCCACTTTAACCCATCCTTCAAATATGGGCTGGCATTCCTAATAAATAGCCTGATCTGGTCTGCAGTATCCGACTTCCTCTTCATCTCCATTACCCGATTCCTCCATCGGGTCAAGTACTTATGGAATGACTCGCCTGGCTTTTGCTATAGCAGCTCTAGATCTTTCAGAGTGACCTCCATCCTTGTCCTGCAGTCATACTGCTGGAGGAACTCCTCCGTCAGAAGATCCCAGTCTTCTTTTGTTCTTCGGTCCAGTCCATGATACCAGTCCACTGCAGGGCCTATCAAACTTAAATAGAAGTATTCAATCTTCTGCCTCTTTATCAGCGTCGTTCCTTTCATTACCAGAGAGTATTACTTAATGTGTACAGTGGGGTCCGATGTGCCATCAAACTTCAGGACATTAGGCATCTTGAAATTTAGAAGGATTAGATCCTCCCCATCCAGCTCCTTGCCCTCGGGGTTCATCCCCTTTCCCATCATCAGCATCCGAAACATGGCTTCAAATTTTTCTTCCATTTTTTTCTAAATGGCCTCTTTTGTCTGGGGTGCTTTCCCTCTAATCGACATAGGGTCTTCATACTCATCATCTTCAACATCATCCCCTATCCTGTGGGCTACCCCTATTCTCTGCCCCGCAGCTGTGGTAGGCCTTAAATCCACTGGTGGTGGATGAACCTCCTCAAGTGGGTCCTCTTTAGCTTCCTCTTGTTCATTTTGTCTCATTAGAGGGGCAGCTGGGTTTTGTCCCCCAGTTTGGGCCATTGTCGCCATCATTCTATTCTCAAATTCCTCGAACCATCTGCCCACTTCCTCGGCTATCAAGGCCCGGGTTGTATCTACCTCTCTCGGTGAATTGGCCATTTCTGAAAATTTTTCTGAATGCCTATTAATTGCACTTGATTTTGATTCTGGTTTCTCAATCGAAACCCTCTGATAAGGCAGCCGTTGGAACCCCTAACCTACTAGAAAAGTGGTCTTTGATGGCTGAAAAATTAAAGAGTTAGAATGATGCATGAATAATATGTATTGCACGATCGTGCTATGCACATGGTCCTCGATGGCTAAAAGAGACTACAATGATACACGTGAAACATGTAAAAAATTATACACAGGATGATATGTACATGCAAGAATTGTATGCAAAGAATAGGATGTACACATAGGGAGGAAATATTTTTTTTTGTTCATGGATGACATGAATATGCAATGCATCATCCACAAACACAAACAAGAAGATAGATCCTTCCAAACTTATTACCCCTACACACGAGGCCATATAGTCTCTGTCCTAGGTGGGCTTGGCCCATGGGTTAACAGGGAACCCAATGGGCGCGTATGGTGCATGGTGGAGAGCCGACAGCATAACCTCTATTAACTAATGTGCATACATATGGGTTTTGATCATTGTGTATTTAGGCAGTCCAAATAAATAGACATGGGCCTATCGGGGCATGAAAACCTTTGATTAGGTGACCAGTCAACTTATCTAGGTTTGTCCAATACATAATGATCCACACAACATGCATAGTATTATAGTTCATACCACCTAGGGAAAGTATCTACTTTTATTACATGAGCTGTGGCCAGGGTGATGATAATTTAGGTCTACCCAAGCATGGTCCCTGCCAACAGGTCTAACTCATCATGAGCGTAATAACCGGTTGGGTCTCCATTTAATATACTAAATTGTACGAGGCTTAGGCTGGTGATTATCCTTAACACTTCCCTACATTGAGTGAACATAGGGTCGTGCTTCAGGAATGCACCCCGGTTAAAAGAGCGACCAAACTAGCATAGATCTAAGGCTCTAGTGTTATGCAATGCAAATTCTAAGAGGAATGAAATTCTTAAATTAAAACTCAATTATATGTTTTAACCAAGGTACTTTCGAAGCAAAGTGTCATTTAAGTCCCCAGCGGAGTCACCACTGTTATGTGCACCAAACCTCGGGGCGCCCCTATCTGCCACCTTTAGGGCGTTCGAGAGAGGTTCATGGAACTTATAAGAGATTACAAGGGCAACTATTTTAGGAAAACAAGGAGGTTTCTTTGAGTCGCCACCCAATAAAACATTGGAAAAGGTCGTCCAGCCTCGATGAGCTTAAGACAGTGCATCTGTATCTATTTTGGGCAACAAGAAATATTTTGGAGTCCCCATCACAATAGAACAATGGGATGCAACTCTAACCTCATTGTAATACCCCAAAGTGTACCCTAGCCAAATTAGTGGTGTCAATTGCTAAGTAGGGTACAAATGTGATTTGATAAGCATGAGATTAATGTATGCAAGGGTGTAATTGAAAGGAGAAGTTATAATTAAGGGCAGGATTAAGAGAGGGATTTAAAAGAAGATTTGCTAAAGGACTAAATGTGAGATTTTGGTGGAAAGGGTGAGTGGATTCCACGTGTGGAATGCATCCCTTGCCAGTCAACTTTCTACATGCATATATATAGTGAAATTGAAAGGCAGAATTGGGATGATGGCTCACTTCTATCCAGCCATGCTTCTCTTTTCATCATTTCTGTATTTTTTTCTTCTTCATTTCATCGGATTAAGCTTTTTTGCCTTCAATTGAATCCGAAAACTTGAATTGAATTGGTGTGAGGAAGTAAGCCAAGTAGGTAAGTAAGGGTTGATGGTTTGAGTATATCTCTTCTTTTACTCCTTTCTATTGATGTGTTTATGTGGGTTTGAGTAATGGATTAAGAGGGTGTTTTGATTGATTGTGCAAGAATTTAACAAGAGGAGAGCTAAAGGAAAGGAGAATGTCTAGCTAGTGAAAGTGTTCTTCAACCTGCTTTTTCAGGTTTGGGATATATGTGGTTATGTGTTATTCTTGCTTAAGTGATGTGTATATACTGTTTAGTTTGGAACTAAAGTGTATAATTGATGTGTGAATACATGGTTAGAGAACTGTGTGTAATTATATGTAATTGATTGATGATATAGTTGAAATATATAATTTATTTGTGTTGAATTGATAATTAAATTGCTATGAGATCACAACCAAAGTATGAACCCTAGTGTTAGGGAAAATTCTGCTTATAGCTTACCAGACCTCCGTATAGTGTTTTGGTCATAACTGGTCTTCAAGAACTCCAAATTGAGTGTTTGTTGCGTCATTTGAGCCATAACGTCCATAGCTATAAAAGTCACGGAAATAACTATGAGCTAATTCTGGCTCCAACACCCCTAAAAATGGCCAAACAGAGGTGTCTTTACTTTGAAGGGTTCATGGGAGCACTATAGATTATTTAACTCATATCTCGTGATGTAGAAGTCCAAATAACCTAAAACTTATCCCTTTGAAATTTAACATCCCCAGAAACAAATTTTAAGGAGGGACTTTGCCCTAAAATTGAGGTTGAGACATCGGTGTAGGCTGTACAAAATTGAGGAGTGAAGCAGTCCCAAGGTTCTGCTTCTATTTTGCTTACTTTGGTATGTCACGGTCACGACCAAATGGTTGTCACCATGACCAATGCCTAAAGAAGGCCGAATTGCTTATCTTTGGACCTCATGGTCACAACCAAAATGGTTGCCACCGTGAGGTATGCCTTTATTCAGTTCTGTTTTGTATTTTCTTATGTCACGGTGACAACAAAAAGGTTACCACCGTGAGGTACCTTCAACTTGCATATTTCTTTGTTAAAAATTATCAAATGTTATATATGAATGCCAAATGGAATCTAAATTGGTTTAAATACATTATTTAAGAATTCTAATGTGTTAAACTAATGAATATACATATATATGATGTAGGAATGAATAATGGATTGTGTACTTGTATGTTGTATGTTGAACTATATGTATGTGTTTATAGTTTGGTATAGTTAATATATGTGGTTATTGAGTTGTATGAGTAATGGAATAACATGATAGTTGTATAAGAGTATGGTGCATGGAAATGTATTTAAAGTTTATTATTAAGCCTGAGATGTTCATAGAAGTGGATATATAGGCATGCCTATAAAGGGTTAGATGTTTTGCAGCTGCTAGATGTTTGGCACCGATGGGTGTCTAAATGATTGATACCTTCGGTATCTAGATAAATTGAGACTTCGGTCTCCAAATGAATTGAGACTTTTATCTCTAGATGTTGGTACTATTTATCGGTATCTAGATGTTTACCCGTATCCACTTGCTTTATAAATCAGGCTACTAATTATTGCAATATATATGTGTGGGTTATTGCTATATGTAATTAAGCTATAGAAGATGCTAATAGAAGTATATGGTCATTGTATAAGAGATGATAACCTGAATTACAAGTATACATGAGAAGCTATTGCCGTATATGAGTATGCTAATAGTATACTACCATGCTATATGCTTACGAAAGAACATGAGATGTCATGATATAGATTTGCTTTTTATTTGAGTTAATAGTTGAAGATAGAAGAATATGAACATGATATATGTTTCATGAAGTTATAGATATGTTAAAGGCATGTTTGATAGTATGCTTATCATATTATAAGTATGATGAATGCCCATTTCTTTTATATGCTTGAAGGTGGAAAGCATGCCAATAATTGATATGTTGCGATGATTAATGCTTGTGACTTCGTTAGAAGTCTATTATTAGTGTTATCCCAACTAAGCGTTATTGCTTAGTGCGGGTGTTTTCCCATGTAGGTTTACAGGTTCAGTTAGGGTTGGACATCTGCAGGCCGAGGCCACTAGGAGTATAAGTTGGAGTTTTTTGTATATGGCATAGCTTTTTGTGTACATGTTATAGAACATTTGTATAGCTTTGTAAATGTTCAGCTTCCATATATGTAAAGCGATTTTGTATATGTTATGTAAATGGTAAAGGTAAAGTTTTCTTTTGTAATTGATATGTAAAGGCTTACATAAAAAGAATGTTTTGTAATGTATAAAGAACAGTTATATTATGTAATACAAATGACTTTATTGTTTTGTTAAGGCATGTTCTATAGCTTGTGTTTAAATGATATTCTACTGCGTGTGTATCATGGATGTTTACTATTTCCACTTCCGCATGACTATTTTTATGTGTGTGCGTGTGTGGTGATCTAATATCCTCCCAAGGGGTATTAGGGCGCTACACTCATGGAGCCTAAGACGACGCATATGCATCCATTTTGGGCAAACCAGAGATATTTTGGAGACCCCACCCCAATAAGACATTGAGGTGGTCCTTTAACCTCATGGAGCTTAGGATTATGCAAATTGGGCCTATTTTGGGCAACAAGAGATATTTTGGAGACCCCATCCCAATGAGACATTGAGATGGTCGTCTAACCTCATTGAGCCTAAGACCAGATATGGTTCGGGACTTTCCATTTATTCATACCTTGGTTAAATTATAATTGAGTTTTAAATTTAGTATTTTATTCCTTTTCTTATACAATTTAATGCATTAATTAAAGCACAGATCATTCACGTAATAAAAGCGATAAACAAAAGCAAGATTAACATAAGGTAAATGAAAATGCAGTAAATTACAACAAAGCTAGGGGCGGAATACAACCCCCATTGTAAATAGCATGAAAATCATGCATAAAACGGGATATTTATTAAGGATGATGATATTAGTCCTCACATGTATACTTACAGAAAACGTTTAGAGGTGACAATTTATTTGGGTGGAAGAAACTAGGACATTGGTCCCATTTTTAATAGAAAAAATTTCAAGTTAATTAATATAAATATTTTTGTGATTTTCTTTTTAGCGTGCCTAAAATAAACAATTTTATTACGAATTACATTTGACAAAATAAATAAAAAGCCAAATAAAGCAGATAATACAAATAATAAAAATAAATGATCAAACCAAACGAGCCTCCTGGATCTCCCGGTTTGCTCACGAGAATGCCCAAAAAGGGAAAATATATATTGGCGTCAAGAACAAATACAAAAAATTAATGTTAATAATCAAATCTATTAAACATATAATAAATAATAAAATAAAATAAGATGACATCAAAATGACAAATGAATTAGAATGTTAATAAATTAAAATAAATGAAAAAAATGCATTATGAATGACAAAGGAATTAAATGATATGATTGAAATAACTAAAACAACATGTTAATGAAATAATAATAATAATAATAATAATAATAATAATAATAATAATAATAATAATAATAATAATAATAGTATATAAACATATTAAATAAAACAAATATACAAATAATTGAATAAATAAATAAATGAAAACAATAAAAATTTACATGTTAATCAATGAAATATGAACAAAAACAAATAAAAGAAAGTAAAAAAAATCAAGCTTAGAATGTTTACTCTCAGAGTTCGGATTCGATAAAGGGAAAAATGATGATTGATTTTCTTGCTTCGTTTTGCAAATTAGAATTGAAAATAATAGAAATTAGAATTTTATTCCAAGAAACAAATTGCAAAAAGATCAAATAAAATAAAAATTTTAAGAACAAAGAATGAATCTCTTTATATAAAGAATGATTATTGATTAAAAAAATAATTTTTATTTGAAAAACAAATAAAAATAATAAAAGAAAAATGAAAATTATTAAGAACAAATAATGAATTTCTTTGTCTCAAGAAAAATTCTTCATGAAGAAATTAAACTTTTTAACTTAAAAGAATTTTTTTTTTTGGAGAAAACCTAAAAAATGTAGAGAGGATTTTTGTTGAAGAAAAGAAAAAGAGAAAAAAAAAAAGAAAGAAAAACCCTAAAAATGAATTCCTCCTTGTTTTGTTTCATCTTATTCTATTTATATCAAGAAAAAAAAAAAGAAAAAATAATTAATTAAGGAAGAAACCCTTAATTAATTCAAATATTATTCATCTATATTTTAGAAAAGGAAAAAATCATGAAAAACCTTAAAAAATGGGATAAAAAATCAAATTTAGTGAAACAATCCCGAAAAAATCAATTTTGAGCCAAAATCAGTATTTTCGGCAGAACTGGGGCGACTGACGCCCGTCGGTATGCATGACGGGCGTCGGACGTGCGCGTTAGCAGTGAGGAGCGACGCCCCGCGTGTCGCTCGCGCGAGGGCGACGCTCCACGCGCCGATGCGGCAATTTTTTTTTTATTTTTAAATTTACCTAAAAATACTATAATTTTTAAAATTCATTTATAAAATTTAATTTTTAATACATTTTTTATTATTTCTTTATTTTTTATTCTAAAATGCATATTTGACAAGGAAAGCATCACTTTCAACATTAACGTGTGTGAACAGGCATCTAATGATCATTGGGCAACTCTGATCTAGGCTGACTCAGGACCCGGTGTTTATAAGGATTTCCTCAAATAATATGACTATAGCACCCGAATGGAGGTTACTTTAAAGGTTTTGGAGCTACTTCAATAAGGATCTAATGCGTTATTTTACGAGTATCTTACTCGGTGCAAAAATCGAGTAATGGAGATGAAAAGGAAACCAGATACTCAAGATCTGATTCGGTTATTCATTCGAAATGCAAGTCCATATATCAAAGAAGGGCTCAAAGATTAGGAGTCTCTAAAGGACATAGCTATTGAAGCAGAAGGTGAGTATCTGGCAAAGAAAGCAATCTAAGGTAACTTCAGGAACCAATCGGGGTACAAATCGAGTAGTGCTGGGAGCAGTAATAATAGAGGTGGCAAGACAGCCGAGGTTTTAGCTACTGAGGTTGGACAAGCTCAGAGGTACTATTCTAATGTAGGCTAGTCTCTGTCATGGGTATTAGAGAAATTGACAAAGGAGGGCAAGCTGAGGCTATTAACACCCAACCCAGCCATGAATTAGGGACAGTCAGGGCACAGAGATGATCAGTACTGCGCCTACCATCAGCACACTGAGCACCTGATAGATCATTGTCGAACCTTGAGGAACAAGATCCAAGATCTTATTGATTCCAAGGAAATCACTGACCCTGAGAGGAGAGAGAAGAAGAAGGCATAAAAGGATTTCAAGACACTAATAAAGAGTCCTAGCAAGCGGCTACCGCACAGCAAGAAGTATGAGAGAAGACTTTTTATTAGATTTGCTTTTCATTCTATTGTTGAACATTTCAATCTTTATGTATGCAGCACTGTTTACATTAATTATATTAATGACTTTTTGCTTATGTTTCTCATGATTTCACTATGCATGATTGCAACCACAAGTCACTTACATTTGATATTAACTTAATGAATGTTGCCTTATTTAATCTCGATATCCCATCGACATCTGATATCACTCCTGAAGAGAGGAATATTCTGAGAGATAATGAAAAGAAATAAAAAAGAAATAAAAAAGAAAAAGAAAAAGAAAGAAAAAAAAAAGACTTTGCCTGGACCTACAATGACATTGATAAGGGCATTGCTAGGACACTGCTGCTTCAATACACCGACATTATGATGAACAAAATTTCAAGAGCCATTAGTTTGCTTCCTCAAAGTCTAGGATGCATACGATGTAGCCTGACAAAGTCAAACTCCAATCATTAAAAGGCATAAACAAATGAAACCCGCGGCCTTCACAAGAAATAGCCTTAGAGTTGTAGCCTGACAAAGTCAAGCTCCTTCTAAATGGCCTGCGGGTCGAAAACTGAAAAAAGGCGACCTTGCTAAAATTGGGTACCCGATCAAGGTGAAAATCGAAAAGGCATCTTGGGTAAAAATTAGGGGTAAAGAGAAAATCTTCAATCAGGAGTTTGATGTTTAGGGATCCATCTCGAGATTAGATAGGGCCTTGAGAGGGCTGATTGATAACAGGAGTTTGATGTTTAGGGATCCATCTCGAGATTAGATAGGGCCTTGTATTTTTGAGATTAATGCCAAATGACGATTATGTGCGATGAAATCGGACTGAAACATACTCATTTGTGCCATAATATATTGATATGAACAGAGCACCTTATCTCGCATACTCAAAATTGTTTAAGCTTTAACACGAAAAGTAGCATATTATTTCTCTTTTCCTATACAACTTTCATTGCTATCATCATCCTGACATTTCATCTGACTTGCCTGTCATTATATTGAGCTAATGATGCAGCATCTTCATGAGGAAAATTGAAATCCATGTAACCGTTAAAAAAAAAGACGCCGATAGAGATGAAAACCGTAACTAGCCCCATCACATGCCATGTAAACACATTATTTCATCATGGTACACATGCATACGGTCCACATACCAATTTTTCTCCATTAATTCTTTTTATCAACTTTATCATTTATTTAGGCCAATTACATGTTGTATAACATCACAATACCATTAATTTCTATAAAAACTTATCAAAATCATGACTTTACACATGACATACATTCGGCCATACATACATCACATACCTCATGATTTTTTGCCATGCTCTACACATACAATTCATTAGTTCACATGCCAAATACCATAGATCCGTCATAAACATACATAAAACATCATTAAAACACATGAAAATACCATGATTCACATTCGGCCAAAGAAGTAACTTTTCATACAAAATTTATTTCTTCATTTAAATCATTCATACCATCATTTTTAATATCCTCAAGCATGAATATCATGTTATTTTCAATTAAAAATGCATAAATCACATACTTTCTTCATAAATATAATCTAAATCCATACTTTTACCATGGAAATAAATGAAATTTGCAATCACAAACCTCAAATCCATGCAATACACCTCTCAAATATCCTTTTCCTTGCCTTTAGCTTGGCTAGAAGTTCCTTTACCTTTGCTAGAAGTTCCTTTACCTAGTTGACATAATTATGTCCAAACACAAAATGAAGATTTCATCAAAACCAAGCTTCCTTTCAACAATTAAACTTCATAAACATCTTATTTACATCCTAAAGTACCCTTAGGAACCTTAAAACCAAATTGAAAATACCTAAATCACTTACCTCAATTTTACACGTAAACTTTCAAGTCTAGGTTTCACCCACTTTTACTCCTTCAAATGAAATTCTAAGGCCACCAATGGATTCTAGAGGAGCTGAATTATGTTAGAGAGGTTTAATTTTGAGGTGGAATGGAGGAAAGATGAAAGAAAAATGGTGGAGAAGTGATGAAGAACAATTTGGCCAAGAGAGAGGAAGAGGGAGGGTGGCTGCCAAAAGGGAATCCAAGGGATTTTTAGAGAATAAGATGTATTTATATTCGTCCAATTGGACCGAACTAGGTCCAACCAAAGTGGTCGAGCCGGCATTTTTCACTGTTTTGGTGTAACATAATGTTCTAGAACTCATTTTCACTCCCAACTAATTCTATCATTCTTAAAATATCAAAAATAGTCTTCCTGCAAAATTTCAACTCAATCGGAATCCGTTTGCCGTCCGATTCACTTAAATCGATCCGATTTGATTCAGTTCAGTTTTGGCGTAAAATACAATTCTAATGTTGTCAAAAATTTCTAAAAATCATTCTAAGCCTTTACACTTCCCCCAGTAAACCTTTTAATCCACTCTAACCTTTTATGAAAATTCAGTCAAAACTCAGTCAAACTTCGGTTCAATCGAACCGAACCAGAGGCAACTTCAAACTGACTTTCGGGGGCCTAATCGACCTCATATTTACACCATATTATACCATTATCCTCAATTTAACATCCAATTTCTAATGGTGAAATAAAATATTTTTGGGTACAGTTTACCCTAAAATCACTATTTGCGGGACCCATAGTTATTATTCATAGGACCCACAATTACTATTCACGGAACCATTCAATGATAATATCACTATTCATTGCCCCATAGTTACTATTCATGAGACCCTTTCATTGATGACATTACTATTCATGGAACCCTATCATTGATGACATTACTATTCATAGGACCCAATCAATGATGATGTTACTATTCATGATCCCATAATTACTATTCATGGGGCCCACTTTTACTATTCTTGAAAGTAATTATTTTTGGGCCATTACAAGTGTGGCTAAAATTGCTTTTCAGATGCGATATGGCCATTATGAGTTTTCAGTGATGCCGTTTGGGTTGACAAATGCACCAGCGGCTTTTATGGATTTGATGAACCGGGTGTTTAGGCCATACTCGACCGATTTGTTGTGGTCTTTATTGATGATATTTTAGTATACTCAGAGAATAAGTGTGAGCACGAAAAGCATCTTCGAATTGTGTTTCAGATTTTGAGGGATCATTATTTGTTTTTGAGGGATCATTATTTGTTTGCGAAGCTCAACAAGTCTAATTTTTGGCTCAAGGAGGTGTCCTTTTTGGGCCACATTATTTCTTCTGAGGGTATTCGGGTGGATCTATCAAAGAAAGAGGCAATTGTGAATTGCCATCTACCGAGGAATGTGGCGGAGGTAAGGAGTCTTTTGTGGTTATCAGGATATTATAGGCGGTTTGTGAAAGGGTTTTCGGTTATTACTGCACCGATGTCGAGGCTTCTTTGGAAAGGGGTGAAATTTGTTTGGTCCGACCAATGTCAAGCAAGTTTTGATCAGTTGAACGATTTATTAGTTGAGGCTCCTATACTTACTCAACCCACCTCGGGTAAAGAGTATACCATGTATAGGGATGCTTCAGGTGTTGGGCTGGGCTGTATTTTGATGCAAGATGGTAAAGTGGTAGCCTATGCGTCCCGATAATTAAAGCATCGTGAGCGGAATTATTCGACGCACGACTTGGAATTAGCTACTGTGGTTTTTGCTCTTAAGATTCCGTGTCATTATCTGTATGGGGATATGTGTAGAATTTCCACGGGCCACAAGAGTTTGAAGTATCTCCTCATGCAAAAAGAGTTGAATTTCAGGCAACGTCGATGGTTAAAGCTATTCAAGGACTATGATTGCATTTGGACTATCACCCGAGAAAAACAAATGTGGTTGCAGATGCATTAAGTCAAAATTCGATTTTGACTGTAGCATTGTGACATTGTAAGTGGAGGTTTGATTCGCAAAGAGCTTTGATTCAGCTAGGCCTTCTCAGAAGCAGTTGATTGTTGATGCTCAGTAAAATGATCTAAAAATGCAACAAATGATACAAGTAGCTTAGAGTGGGAATCAGATTGAACGGGATGCTAAGTTACAGAAATTGTAACACCCCGATTCCCACCCTAAAAGTTTAAGCATGTGTATGTGTGTGTAAGTGTCATTGCATGAGTTATTACGTTTAAGGGTATAATAACATATTTTTATTTTAGTGTGTAATTGGATTAGTTTGGGGAAGAGAGGAAGTATTAGAAGAAGAATTTGCTAACTCACCACAAGGTTGTGACATGTGGCAAGAGAGAGAGAAAGAGAGAAGAGAGGGACTATATAAGATGAGAAGGAAAATGAAAGAGAAAGCATTTTTTCAGCTTTCTCTCCCACTTCCTGCTCCTCACGTCTCTCCTCCCTCTTTGTTCTCCTCCTCCTTTGTTTTTCTTCTTCTTCTTCTTGTGGTGGCTTGAGTTGGGTTGGCAAATTCAAAGAGCTCTTTTGGTATGTTTTCTGCTCTTATTCTTCTTCTTCTCCTTCTTCTCCCTTTTCTCCTTGTGTTCCCATTGGATGTGTGTGGGTGTGTTTATATGTAGGGTTTTGAGTTTTGTGTGTTATGGGTTGTTTGATTAGAGTTGCCTCCTAAGGATCTGAAAGGCAAGGAAGTGGTGGGTGGAAGCTCAACCCCTTGATTTTGGAGCTAAGGAGATTAAGGTTTTGGAATTTGGTTGTTATTGCATATTTTAACTTATTGTTGTTTTATTGTTTAATTTCTAGAATTGAAGTGTGGTTATGCATCTTTATGTGCTTAATTAAAGTTTGAATTGTGGAAATTAGATGGATTTGATGATTTTGGTAGTGATAAGAGTTTTGGGTATGATTTTGATTAGAGTTTTGATTTATGTTGCTTGAGATGTTAGTTTGAGTTTTTGGTTTGCTTTGTTGAGTTTTAGTAGTATGAGTCGACTGGGGTTTTATAATTTTGAATGTTTGTTTAAGTTTTGAAAATGGGTAGCAGAATTTATGGGTTTTAGTTGATTTAGACAGCAGTAAGGGGAGGGCCATACCACCGTGTAAATCGTATTTCTGCAATTGAATTTTGCTTCTTCGAGTTGTTACACGGTGGTAAGGGCTTGTCATACCGCCGTGTAAATGTATTCAGTTTTGATGTGTTTATGCTGCGCATTTTGCACGGCGGTTAGAAAATTCTATACCGCTGTATAAATGCATTCTATTTTCTGAAGAAGTTTTGGCTCGGCTGGCCACACGACAGTAAGGTTTTTCCTTACCACCGTATGGAATGTCTTACACAGCGGTAAGGATTTACCATACCGCCCAGTAACCTCTTTCTATCCTGAAATTTTTGAATTTCTGAATTCTTTCTCTTTTATCTCTTTTCGTTATCATTAACATGTGTTTATATCTTTGGGACTATTGCATATCGAATAGGGTTATATATATAAAGAATATGAACATATTCCTTGAAAAATGTTAGCTCTTATATCATAATTATGAGAATTATTTAATATTGTTGCCTAGCCTACAAAGGTCAAGTAAGTGGATAGATAGGCATGCCTATAGAGTTTGTAAGCTACAGCCTAGTGTTCTGGACCCTGATCAAGTCACCATTTGGGTCCTCGCGATCCTGAGTGTTTGGATCTTGTTTAAGATCCCCAGTGAAAATGTTTTTATTTGAAAACAAAAGATGTTGCTTTTGCTCGTACCTATGGGTACCTAGTGTTCACTCATTATCCGCTACTCTGAATTTGCAGGCATTTAGGTTTGATTCTCTTATAAATGTAACCTTGCTTATTATTGACGCACGAACGTGATTATCTTATAATAAGTTATGTTTGTGAATAAGTATAAGATGTGTGTTATCTTATATATGAATAATTGTTTACTTTTGTATGTGCCATATTTATGTGTTTGCCTCGATGGCCACTGTGAGTGGTCGTCCATATTTTATTTTCCCCACTAAACGTTTATCGCTTAGCACGGGTGTTTAATCCGTGTAGGTGTGAAAACTGTCCGAGTTTTTGAGGAGTGCGGTCCACAGTAGTCAGAGCCGACACGTTAAAGAGATTCCTTTGTAGCTTGGCTATTATATTTTGGGTTTTATGATGTAATTTATTTGTGATGTATTCAATTTTGTATATGTTTCAAGTGTATCTCTATAACTATGTAAGGTTGCTGTACTCCTTTTTATAAATGAATATTTTGATATATGAAAGGAATTTTTAGTTGGCCCATTTTGATTATTATAAGTTTTAATTTACTCTTTTTCAAATGTTTTTTTTCACCTTCATTATATTTATATGTTTGTTTGTCGGTAACACCCTTATCTATATGGGTATTCACTCTTCTTGCTGGTGAGTTCCCCTACGTATAGGTATAGGGTGTTACAAATTTATTGGTATCATAGCGATGATTTAGTCTTTTTTGGGTGTTCATAGAATAGAATTTTATCTAGGATTGTGTTGGCCTGATGCGGATCTTTTATATTTTGTTGTTAGATGGAGTCTATGCGTGGGTCTCTCGAGAGGTCAGCTGAGAGTGCTAATCCCCAAGAGAAAGATCTATCTGTGTCTTGTCCTACTCAACCAGCTAGGGTGCAACCTGAGGCTCTAGCCATACCTTTTGAGTCTATGCTAAAGATATCTCAAGATATGGCTCGAGTCTTAGAGAGGGTGACTGCCCTAAGAGCTCCTATTGAGTGTGTAAGGAAGTCTGGTGCCGAAGATTTTTATGGGCCTAGTTTGGATGAATCTGAGAAGGCAGAACTTTGGATTGAGAAAGTGAAGAGAGTGCTAAAAGAGATTCGTTATCCTATGGATAGGAAAGTGTAGTGTGTGGTTTCACTCTTGTAGGGTTCCGCCTATGATTGGTGGAGATTGGTGTTGAGCCAACCCCAGTTGCCTGATCCGGTCACATAGGAGATCTTTGAAAGGGAATTTCGTAATAAGTATGTGACAATGGAGTATAAGGATGCTAAGTGGGCACAGTTCCTAAGCTCAAAGCAGAGGGCATTGTTAGTTGCTGAATATGAGAAGGAGTATAGTAGGCCTAGTAAGTATGCACCTCCGGGTGTTCTTATAGAAGATTTCAGGTGTCAGCACTTTGAGGCGGGATTGAATGAGTCCTTGAGGGCTATGTTGATCTCTTTGATGAGTTCGCCGACAGTGAGTTACTATGAGATTGTGCAGGCAGCTTTGACAGCAGAGCGCTCCGAGACTATTATAAGGGAAAGAGCACAGAAGAGAAATGCTTCCAGTGGAGGTTCGTCCTCAAGGAAGAGACAAAGAGGTTTCCAAAGGAATCCTCCAGATGAGTCTGCTCCTAGTCCAGCTTCAAGGGGTAGAAGATGGGGGTCTTCTCAGAGTTCGGGAGTTAGTAGAGGTGGCTCGGGAGGTCGAGGTGATTTAGCACTAGAGTGCTCTTATTGTAACAAGCGCCATCAGGGCGAGTGTCGTTGTTTGACTGGTGGCTATTTCAAGTGTGGTAGTACAGATCATTTCTTGGCCAATTGTCCGAATTTAGTTCAGAATGTTCAGGGGAGGCAAGAAGCGAGTAGAGCGGGGTCTAATGCCCCTCAGGCCAGTCGAGGTCGTGGTGGTCGGCCTAGGGATGGAGATTCATCTGAGTCTATGGATCGCCCAGTTATAGTACCAGCTAGAGCTTATTCCATGAGAGTTCGGGAGGAGCAAGATGCACCTGAAGTGATTGTTGGTAAGTTCCTACTCCTTGACACTATGATGTATGCTCTAATAGACCCTGGGTCCACACACTTATATTTGTGTTCTAATGAATGGTATGCTAAGTTACCATATGTGGAGCATTTAGATTATGAGATTTGTGTGACCAGTCCCTTAGGGCATAGTGTCAATATGAGTAGAGTGTATAGGAAAAGTCCTTTAATGGTGCAAGGCGTAGAATTTCCTATGGATTTGATCAGTCTGCCATTCCACAAATTTGATTTAATTTTGGGTATGGACTGGTTGTGCAAGTATAGTGCTGTAGTTGATTGTCATTCTCACAACCCAAATAGGGCCCAGTCGGAATTCGCATGATTAGTCGGAAAGTAAAGGGTATTTTCGGTAATTAGTGCCTGTGAAATTGGATTCATTAAGGACTTAATTGAAGAAATTTAATTAATAAGATGTTAAGTGAAGAATTATCGAGTGGAATTTGTGTATTGTACTAATGGTTATTATGGAAGTTATCTAGTGTGTGTGGGTATAAGGTGCTTAAGAAGTGAATGGACAAGATTGTGACACTTGGGTCCGTAGGATGGTGACAAGTGGCATGGTTGGTGTGTGCAATTAATAAGAAAGAAGAAAAGGAAAAGAAGAGAAAGGGAAAGGAGATGTTCATGTTTTTGCCCTCCTCTTCTTCCCGTTCTCTCTTTTCTTTTCCGTTTCCCATTTCTTGCTTTTCCTCTCTTGATTGTGTGTGAATTGGAGCTGATTTGGGAGTGTTTGGGAACAAGATTGATGAGGTAAGTGGTTAGGTTTTGGTTATTTGTGGTTGGATCTTCTTCTTCTTCTAGTTTGTTTTGATTTTGGGGAATCTAGGGTTTTGGATTAAGGATTTTGGGTTTGTTTGTGCAAGATTTGGATGGCCAGATGGAGAGCTAGGGCAAGGATAAGGTTCTAGTTTGAAGATGAGCTGGGTTTTGGTCTTTAAGAGGTTTGGGAGTTGTGTTTGTTTTTTTTCTCAGTTTGGGATTAATTTCATGTGTGTGTGCTAGTGTTTGATTTCTGAAAATTTTGAGAGTTTTGACTTGAGTTTAAGCATGTAAATGATGGGTAATGATGTTAGTAATGCATGATTAGTGTTCTAGATGAGTGTATATGAGAGTTGATGGTGAAATTGTATGAGTCAGGTAAATACTGTTCTTAGTGTTCATAATCTGCAAATTTTGAAGTTAATCTTGAATTACTTGTTCAATCTTGTGATAATTGAGTGTATTCTGATCATGAGCATGTTGTAAGTTGTAATTGAGTGATAAAGTAAGAGTTTATGCATGATTATGTGTTTTTTGAAGGTTGAATGTGTAGTAGACTTGGAAAGTGCAGATTTTGGGCAAATCTGGGCTCTGTCGCGATCGTGACGTCTATCGCGAGCGCGATAGAGTGCGGATTGGTCCCATGTTGCCCAAGAGCACTCTGTCGCGATCGCGATGCTGTCGCAAGCGCAACAGAGAGCTCGATGGCTAAATCCTCAACGCGAGCATGCTGCCGAGCGTGCACACGAGGAGGAAGTCACTGGTCTCTGTCGCGACCGCGACGCTGTCGTGAGCGCGACAGAGCTCGATTTTGTGTGAGCCTGTCGAGCGTGCTTCGTTACGAGCGTGCCTCTTGGTGCGAGCCCTTGATGAGGTACCCCGTGCTCTGTCACGAGCGCGATGCTTGTTGCGATCGGGACAGAGGCCCTTCCTGCCTGCCCTATTTTCTGGATGTGATTCTTTTGTCCCTCGCACGGTTTCTCACTCTTGCATGGGTTATGTTTTGTGTCTTGTATAATTGTATGTTGATCGCACCAATTCTGTGTTAATAATTATGATATGTAGTGTTTTGATTTCTGGCTCTGATATTTTGAGTAGTAGTTATTATTATAATTAATGTTTTGACTTGTTGGTTGGTCTTGTCAAGTGTTGTGTTTAGAGTGAGTGAGTTGAGCCTGAAGTGTCACTGTAGTGGATAGATAAGCATGCTTATAAAGGGATATATGAGTGCAGCTGCCTTTCTCCGCCCCGTTTGGGCGAAGCGGTCGACCTCCGAGATTGTCATCCTCCGTGTAGTGATAAAATGTTTTGAGACTCTGGTCTCCTGCGCTACCTTCGGGTATTAAAACGCTTTTGAGGCTTCGGTCTCCCGTGAAGTGCTCCCGTATCCACAGTTAGTGAGGTTCAGGCTAATGGTTGAGATGTGTTAGTGTATGCCCAATGAAGTGTTACGATCGTTTAGTGTAGTGTTACTGTAAATGAATGGCCTGGTTTAGTGATTATGCGATATGATTCTGGTACGTTATGCATGTGATATCCCACGGGTTGGCTCGGTAAGTATCCCGATATATGTATGTCACACCCCAAATTGGGTCTAGTAGGAATGTGTATGCCATGTCGGATAAGTGATGGGTATTTCGGTAATTTTGGTTAGTGGATTGGAAGTAATTGGTAATCGGTGCATGTAGAATTGGAGTATTAAGGACCTAATTGAAAAGATAAATAAAGTTCAAGTGAGGCAATAATTATCTTAGGGAGTATAATGGAAGTTGCAAGGATTTAAGTGGGTTTTATTGGCATGTAGATGCATGTATGGTATTAGGGTGTGAATTAGTTGGGTTGCATTTGGGTGTGGTGCTCACATGATAGTAGGATATAAGTGAGTGAGTTAGCATTGTGTGTACATAGCATACCATAGTAGGGTGTTTTAGATTGGGAGTGTTCAGGACTATTAAATGACAATAAGAGTATGGTATATAGAAATGCATATAAATTTTAATACATGTGCCTGAGTTATTTAATTATGTGTTTTATGTCCTTGATAAAATGTAAATGATTTACATGTCTTTGCATATTATCCTTATATATGTATGCATAAGTTATATGATTTCATTGGTAGTATACACTACTATATGATAATGAGTTGTATGTATATTGTTGTATTAATAAGTTGTGTCCTTAAGCCTGAATAGTGCTATAGTATGTTGGCATGAGCTATATTGTATGCTTCATAATATGTATTGTACGAGGTATGACTGATTTTATGAACATATGTATATGTCTGCTATACTCTGGATTATGCCTGATGATATATATATTATGTGATTCAACATATGATTTGAATGATGCATGACTTACTAGAGTCAAGTAAGTGGATAGTTAGGCATGCCTAATAGAGTCTCTTTAGCTGCAGCACCTTTAGATGTTTGGACCTTGATCAGGTCCCCGTTTGGTTCCTCACGAACCCTTTCTATGCATTCGGATCCTCGCGATCCTTTTCAATGTGTTTGGAGCTTGTTTAAGATCCCCCTCAGAAAAATGTTTTAAATGTGATAAAGTAAATGGTTTTCGATTCGTACCCGTAAGGTACGCTATACGTTCGATTCGTACTCATAAGGTACGCTATGCGTTTACTCGTTATCCACTAAAGTGAGTCAACAGGTATTTTGTTTGCTTTGTCTGATATGAATATGAGAATATGATATCCGAATGTGTAAGATTTCAGTCATGTGAATTAGTTATGAATTCGAATATGATTATGAATCTCTGAATGTGTTAAATGTGACTCAAACATGCCTATTATGTGCGATTATTCATATATATCGTATTGTGACTGCATTTGAATATAATCAATTGTGGTTATAAGCATGTGAATTAGTATGTATACGAATGTGATTTTATACTATTAACTATTATGGATTAGCATGCGAACCTGTTTGCGTGAAAATGCGACATTGACTATTGAATGATTATATATGAATGTGGATATGATCCTCCAAATGCACGACTTTTATATGCAAGTATAATATTATATGTGTTATGAATGTCCGCATATGCCATTTGCATGTGTTATACCTTGGCGACCATTGTGAATGGCCGCCCATATTTCTTATGTGTTTCCCCATTAAGCGTTATCGCTTAGCACGGGTTCTTTTCCCGTGCAGGTGGCAGGTTTTGTTCGGTTCGAGTCACGCATCTGCAAGGTCAGCCATATAGGAGTTAGAAGTTTTATTATTTTGTTATTAGTTCCTGTATTTCAGATTATGTATTTCTGTAGCCTTTTGTATATGTAATTATATATGTAAGGATCTGGATGTAATATGTTGGGCTATGTATATGGTATGATATTATTGTATTAAGTTATCCGTTTATTGTATCATCCGTCTTATGCTTCCGCTGAATGATTATATGTGTGCATGTTATATGTTTCCTCTTAGTGCTTGTGTGTGTGTATGCTAATGCATGACCAGCTGGTGCCCTCAAGGTAAGTTTTTAATTTACACGCGTTTATGTATGCTTATGATGCGTGAATGTATGCTTTGTATCGCTCCTGTCTGGTAACATGCCCTGCCCGTGCGGCTTCTCGCTCAAATCCAGATAGATTCGCCTGCGTATGGGTAGGGGGTGTTACAATGTAAGTATTCATTTCTGTTATATACTTCTATTTCTGTTCCTTTGAGAATTCAAGTATGTCAACGTATGTCAATACTTGTATATGTGCATAATATATGTTTTGTATAGTGTTCTATTATGTTTTGTTCCTCCCCACTGAGCGTTATCGCCTAGCACGTGCTGTTTTCCCGTGCAGGTGACAGGTTTGTGGTTCGGGTCATGTCGCGCATCTGCAAGGGTTGGCCACATAGGAGTTAGAGTTTTATTTTGTTGTCAATTCCTGAATTTTTTGTTTATGTATTATGTAATTTTGTTAAATGGCAAATGTAAATGTTTAAGAACTCTTTTGTAATTATTGTAAGTATTTGATATGTATTAAGATTATCTTTTGCCTCATAGTATGCTTTCGCTTATGCGCATGTATGTATGTTGTATATATGTGTTTATCGTCGTGTTTTGTTGGGTAACGCTCTGGTGTCCTTCCAACGGGGGTATCAGGGTGTTACAGTCATAGAAAGACGGTAGTACTTAAGGGTGATCAGCCTACGGTGGTGGTGAAAGGTTTGGGTTTTTATTCTTTTGGCAATGTGATCTCAGCTATGCAAGCCAAACGATTTATGAGAAAGGGTTATAAGGCATTTTTTGCTCTAGTTTTGGATTCTTGACAGAGTCAAGTTAAGATTCAGGATATCCCTATTATCAAAGAATTTGCAAATATGTTCCCTGAAGAGTTGCCAGGTTTGCCACCCGAAAGGGAAGTAGAGCTATCCATAGAGATTACGCCAGGCACTAATCTTATTTCTAAAGCTCCCTATCGAATGGCTCCTGTGGAATTGACAGAATTGAAAACTCAATTACAGGAGCTATTGGATAAAGGCTTTATCAGGCCTAGCGTTTCTTAGTGGGGTGCTCTGGTGTTGTTCGTTAAGAAGAAAGATGGTACTTTAAGGATGTGTATTGATTACCGGCAGATCAATAAGGTTACTGTGAAGAACAAATATCCCTTACCAAGGATAGAAGATTTGTATGATCAGCTTAGGGGAGCCGGAGTGTTCTCAAAGATTGATTTGAGGTCAGGATATTATCAGCTGAGGGTTAAGGATGCGGATGTGGCTAAGACTGCGTTTCGGACAAGATATGGTCACTATGAATTTTTAGTGATGCCGTTTGGATTGACCAATGCTCCTATGACTTTTATAGATTTGATGAACTGAGTGCTTAGACCATATCTCAACCGATTTATAGTTGTTTTTCTTGATGATATTTTGGTGTATTCGAGGAATGAAAGTGAGCATAAAGAGCATTTGCGTTTGGTACTTCAAGTGTTAAGAGATCATCAGTTATTTGCTAAGCTTAGCAAATGTGAGTTTTGGTTGAAGGAAGTGTCTTTTTTGGGACATATTGTCTCCTCGCAAGTTATCTGAGTGGATCCAGCTAAGGTTGAGGCCATTGTGGATTGGAAGCCGCTGAGAAGTGTACCGAGAGTTAGAAGTTTTCTTGGTTTAGCGGGTTATTATAAACGGTTTGTGAAGGGATTCTCAGTCATTGCTTCGCCTTTGATTAGGCTTATGCGGAAAGGTGTTAAGTTTGAGTGGTCTGACAAGTGTCAAGAGTGTTTCCATCGGCTTAAGTGGATGTTAGTTGAGGCTTCTGTGCTTACTCAACCCATTTTGGGTAAAGAGTATGTTATGTATAGTGATGCTTCGGGAGTTGGACTTGGCTGTGTTTGATGCAAGATGGAAAAGTGGTAGCTTATGCATCTAGACAGTTATGCCCCATGAGCAGAACTATCCGACGTATGATTTGGAATTAGTAGCAGTGGTGTTTGCTCTTAAGATTTGTTGACACTATCTGTAGGGAGAGACTTGTTGAATCTTTACTAATCATAAGAGCTTGAAGTATTTCCTAACTCAGAAAGAGCTTAATCTCAGGCAGAGGCGGTGGTTAGAACTTTTTAAGGATTACGATTGTATTATTGATTACCACCCAGGTAAGGCAAATGTAGTTGCAGATGCCTTAAGTAGGAAGTCGGTTTCGGCTTTATCATTGCAGCGGATTAGATGGAGATTTGATTCTGAAGGAGCTTTGATTGCCCAGCTTAAAGTTAAGCTTTCTTTGAAGCAGTTGATTGTTGATGCTCAGAGACATGATCCGAAATTGCAGCAAATTATGCAAGTGGCTCAAAATGGGAATCAGAGTGAATTTTCAGTTAAGGACGGGGTGCTAAGTTATAGAAATCATTTGTGTGTGCCTAGTAGTGATGAAGTGAAAAAAAAAAGCTTTTGCTAGAAGCACACAGTACGATTTTTACTATGCATCCCGAAAGTGAAAAGATGTACAGAGATTTGAAACAGTTTTATTGGTTGCCTGGGATGAAAAGAGATGTAGTGGATTTTATTTCCAAGCGTCTGACTTGTCAGCAGGTAAAGGCCGAGCACCAAGTTCCATCTGGGTTGCTCAACTTTGCCTATTCCTCAATGGAAATGGGACAATATCGCTATGGACTTTGTAGTGGGTTTGCCTTTGACTCAGCGAAAGCATGATGCGGTTTGGGTTGTTGTTGATTGGCTCACCAAGTCAGCTCACTTTTTGCCAGTTCGAATAGACTACTCGATGGATAAGTTGGCTGAGATTTATGTGGATGAGGTGGTTCGATTGCATGGAATAACAGTATCTATTGTGTCCGGTCGAGATCTGAGATTTACATCGAAGTTTTGGAAAGGGTTGAAAATAGCTTTGGGTACCCGACTAAATTTTAGCACTGCTTTCCATCCTTAGATAGATGGACAGTCCGAAAGAGTTATTCAGATTCTTAAGGATATGCTGCAAGGTTGTGTTTTAGATTTTTCGAGAAGTTGGGATAAGTAGGTGTCGTTGATAGAATTTGCCTATAATAATAACTATCAAGTAAGCATTAGTATGTCTTCTTTTTAGGCACTTTATAGAAAGAAGTGTAGGACTCCAGTTTGTTGGACTGAGTTGTTGGAACGTTCTTTTATGGGTCCAGACTTGATCAAGGATACCAAAGAAAAGATTAAGGTAGTTCATCAGAATTTAAAGATAGCCAAAAACAGATAGAGATCTTATGCTAATCTGAGACGGAAAGACATTCAGTTTGAAGTTGGAGATAAAGTGTTTTTAAAGGTTTCTCCATGGCAAAAGGTTTTGCGTTTTGGCAAGAAGGGAAAATCGAGTCCAAGATTTATAGGACCGTATGAGATTCTGGAAAAAGTTGCTCTAGTTGCCTACATGTTAGCTTTACCGTTTGATTTAGCAAAAGTGCATGACGTATTCCATGTGTCAATGCTTCGCCGGTACATATCAGATGTGTCTGATGTATTATCGATTCAAGATATTCGAGTTCAGCTTGATTATTCGTATGATAAAGAACTAAAGGCAATTCTGGCTAGGGAAGTGAGACAACTTCAGAATAAACGGATTCCTCTGGTTAAGGTATTATGGCAATACCATGGAGTTGAGGAAGCTACATGGGAACCTGAATCAGCAATGCGATCTCAGTATCCGCAATTGTCAGTGCAAGTGAGAATTTTGAGGACATGTGTGTGTGTGTGAGTGTCATTGCATGAGTTATTAAGTTTAAAGGTATAATTGCATATTTTTATTTTAGTGTGTAATTGGTTTAGTTTGGAGAAGAGAGGAAGTATTAGAAGAAGAATTTGCCAACTCACCACAAGGTTGTGACATATGGTAAGAGAGAGAGAAAGAGAGAAGAGAGGGACTATATAAGATGAGAATGAAAAGGAGAGAGAAAGCATTTTTTTAGCTTTCTCTCCCGTTTCCTGCTCCTCATGTCTCTCCTCCCTCTTTGTTCTCCTCCTCCTTTGTTTTTCTTCTTCTTCAGTTGGGTTGGTAAATTCAAATAGCTCTTTTGGTATGTTTTATGCTCTTATTCGTCTTCTTCTTCTTCTTCTTCTTTCTTTTCTCCTTGTGTTCCCGTTGGATGTGTGTGGGTGTGTTTATATGTAGGGTTTTGAGTTTTGTGTGTTATGGGTTGTTTGATCATAGTTGCCTCCTAAGGATCTGATACGCAAGGAAGTGGTGGGTGAAAGCTCAGCCCATTGATTTTGGAGCTAAGGAGATTAAGGTTTGGGAATTTGGTTGTTATGGCATATTTTAACTTATTGCTGTTTTATTGTTTAATTTCTAGAATTGAAGTGTGGTTATGCATCTTTATGTGCTTAATTGAAGTTTGAATTGTGGAAATTAGATGGATTTGATGATTTGGGTAGTGATAAGAGTTTTGGGTATGATTTTGATTAGAGTTTCGATTTAAGTTGCTTGAGATGTTAGTTTGAGTTTTTGGTTTGCTTTGTTGAGTTTTAGTAGCATGAGTCAATTGGGGTTTTGTAATTTTGAATGTTGGTTTAAGTTTTGAAAATGGGTAGCAGAGTTTAGCAGAATTTTTGGGTTTTAGTTGATTTACACGATAGTAAGGGGAGGGCCATACCACCGTGTAAATCGTATTTCTGCAGTTGAATTTTGCTTCTTCGAGTTGTTACACGGTGGTAAGGGCTTGTCATACCGTCGTGTAAATGTATTCTATTTTGATGTGTTTCTGTTGTGCATTTTATACGGCAGTCAGGAAATTCTATACCGCCGTGTAAATGCATTCTATTTTTTGAAGGAGTTTTGGCTCGACAGGCCACATGGCTATAAGGTTTTTCCTTACCACTGTGTGGAATGTCTTACACGGTGGTAAGGATTTACCATACCGTCGTGTAACCTCTTTCTGTCCTAAAATTTTTTAATTTCTAAATTCTTTCTCTTTTGTCTCTTTTAGTTATCATTAACATGTGTTTATATATTTGGGACTATTGCATATCGAATAGGGTTATATATATAGTGAATATGAGCATATTCCTTGGAAAATGTTAGCTCTTATATGATAATGAGAATTATTTATTAATGTTACCTAGCCTGCAAGAGTCAAGTAAGTGGATAGATAGGCATGCCTATAGAGTTTGTAAGCTGCAGCCTAGTGTTCTGGACCCTGATCAGGTCACCGTTTGGGTCCTCATGATCCTAAGTATTTTGATCTTGTTTAAGATCCCCAGTGAAAATGTTTTTATGTGAAAATGAAAGATGTTACTTTTGCTCGTACTTACAGGTACCTAGTGTTCACTCGTTATCCGTTGCTCTGAATTTGCAGGCATTTAGGTTTGATTCTCTTATGAATGTAACCTTACTCATTATTGACGCACGAATGTGATTATCTTATAATAAGTTATGTTTGTGAATAAGTATAAGATGTTTGTTATGTTATATTTGAATAATTATGTACTTTTGTATGTGCCATATGTATATATTTGTCTCGAAGGCCACTATGAGTGGTCGTCCATCTTTTGTTTTCCCCATTAAGCATTTATCATTTAACATGGGTGTTTAATCCGTGCAGGTGTGGAAGCTGTCTGAGTTTTTGAGGAGTGCGGTCCACAGTAGTCAGAGCCAACACGTTAGAGTGATTCATTTGTAGCTTGTTTATTGCATTTTGGGTTTTATGATGTAATTTTTTTGTAATGTATTAGATTTTGTATATGTTTCAAGTATATCTCTATAACTATGTAAGGTTGTTGTACTCCTTTTTGTAAATGAATATTTTGATAACTAAAAGGAATTTTCAGTTGGCCCATTTTGATTATTATAAGTTTTAATTTATTCTTTTATGTATGTTCTTTTCCGCCTTCATTATGTTTATATGTTTGTTTCTCGGTAACAGCCTTATCTATACGGGTATTCACTATTCTTGCAGGTGAGTTCCCCTATGTATAGGTATAGAGTGTTATAGAAATCGTGTATGTGTGCTTGATGATGATCAGTTGAAGAGAAAGCTTTTAATTGAAGCACACACTACAGTTTTCACTATGCATCCCGGAAGTGAAAAGATGTACCGTGGTTTGAAGCAATTTTACTGGTGGCCTGGGATGAAGAGGGATATTGTGGATTTTATTTCCAAGTGTCGGACCTGTCAGTAGGTAAAAGCTGAGCACCAAGTCCCATATGGGTTACTCAACCCTTTACCTATTCCTCAATGCAGGTGGGATGATATCACGATGGATTCTATGATGGGTTTGCCATTGACTCAGAGGAAGCATAATTTGGTTTGGGTTATAGTTTATTAGCTCACCAAGTCAACTCACTTTCTATCGGTTCCGCTCGATTATTGAATGGATAGATTGGCAGAAATCTATGTTAATGAGATAGTCAGATTGCATGGAATTCCACTATCGATTGTATTAGATCAGGATCGGAGGTTTACGTCGAAGTTTTGGAAAGAGTTGCAAGCAACCTTAGGTACCCGACTAAATTCCAGTACTACTTTTCATCCTCAGACAGACGGGCAATTAGAGAGGGTTATTCAGATTTTAGAGGATATGCTTTGGGGTTGTGCTTTTTACTTTTCAGGCATTTGGGACAGATATGTGTCGTTGATGGAGTTCGCATACAATAACATTCATCAGGTGAGCATTGGAATGTCACCGTATGAGGCTTTGTATGGAAGAAAGTGTAGAACTCTAGTTTGTTGGACTGAATTGACTGAACGCTCTTTTGTGGGTCCAGAATTGTTTAGAAATAATGAATAGAAGATTAAAGTGGTTCAATAGAATTTAAAGGCAGCTAAGGATAGACATAAATCATATGCTAACTTGAAGTGGAAAGACATTCAGTTTAATGTTGGAGACAAGGTGATTTTGAAAGTGTCGCTATGGCGTAAGATTCTTCAATTTCGTAAGAAACGGAAGTTAAGCCCTAGGTTTATTGGACCGTTTGAAATTTTGGATAAGATTGGTCCAGTTGCCTATAGGTTAGCTTTACCGTTAGAGTTATCGAAGTTGCACGACATGTTTCATGTATCGATGCTTCTGTGATATAGATCGCATGCATCTCATGTGCTATCAGTTCAAGAAGTGCAAGTTCAGCCGGATTATTCTTATGATGAGGAACCAAAAGCTATTTTAACTCGGGAAATGAGACAACTCAGGAATAAGCAAATTTCTTTGGTTGAGGTACTGTGGCAACATCATGGAGTGAAAGAAGCAACTTGGGAACTAGAGTCTGCTATGAAGTCTCAATATCCGCAGTTGTTCAGTTCAGATGTGAATTTCGAGGATGAAATTCTTTTAAGGAGGGGAGTATTGTAACACCCCGATTCCCACCCTAGTAGTTTGAGCCTGTGCTTGTGTATGTTTTAAGAGTTAATTGCATGATTTTATTAAGTTAGTAGGGTTTGTATGTGTTTTGAGGAGGGGTGAAGGACTATAAGAATTTTTGCCAAAACCCACTATGGAGTATGTGACACGTGGCAAGAGAAAGAGAAAGAAATAAGGGGTACGTAAACCTAGGAGAGAGAAAATGAGAGAGAAAAAAATTTTCCTTCTCCTGCTTCCCCTTCCCATTCTCCTCTTCTTCTTCTTCTCTTTTGCCCTAAGTCTTCTCAAGTGATTCTTTATTGGGATTTGACAACTCAGGAGCTAATTCAGTAAGTTTGTACTCTTCTTGTTCTTCTTCTTCCCTTTTCCAATTAGTTGTGTATGTGTGAGTGTGTGTGGTGGTTGGAATGGGTTTGATTGATTGTTGTGTTTTGGGGTGAGATTCCAAAGGGAAGGAAGTAGTTGTTGCAAGTTTAGCCCCTTGATCTTAGAGCTTAGGAGTTCAAGGTTTGGGATTGGATTGTTTTGTATTTAATTCTTGAATTTCTGTTTTGGATCTTGAGAAATTGAAATGAAAATGTGTAATAGTGTGCTTATTTGAAGTAGGAGTTGATTAATTGAATTGATTTGTTCAATTGATAGTAGAATTGAATATGAGCATAATTTGGGCATATTGATGATTAAAAATTCTGGGTTTAGAGTACTTGGGTTTGTAATTGTTCATTTTGATGATTTAATTCATGAGATTGGAATAAAATATGTTTTTTATATTGTTTATTGTATATTGAATGCTTGATAGTGTTTATGTTGAAGTTTGATTAGTCTATTGCATGATGGGTTGGTTTTTGGCATGAGTTTCTATAGACTTTCGGCTGAGAGAGCTGGAAATCGACTCTGTCACGAGCGCAACAGAGCCTGGTGTTCTGAGCTCCTACAGAGAAGAGCTCCTGTCCTAGGCATGACTTAGGTCGCGAGTGCAACAGTGAGTTCGATTCCGCCGGGCTAATTGCCATCGCGAGCGTGCCTATGCATGCGAACGCGACAATAACTTTCCCCGCCCTCTATCGCCAGCGGGACAGAGGCCTTTCTGCACCTCTTCGTGTGAGCGCGAAGGCTGGCATGAGCACAGCAGTAGGCGAGTTTTATCTCTGTCGCAGGTGCAACATCCGTCGCGGGCACGACATCCATTACGATCGTGACAGTTGCCCTATTTGCTTTTCTGTTTTCTTTTTCGATAATTAGCATGATTGGTTATCTCTTGGGATGCAAATGCTTTTATGTATGAGTTATTACGTGCTCCAATGGATGCTTTATATGTAATGTATTATGCATGGCCTACAAGAGTTAAGTTAGTGGATAGTTAGCCATGCCTAAAGAGTTCTGTTAGCTGCAGCCCCAATGTGTTCTGGATCCTGATCAAGTCCCTGTTTGGGTCCTCACGATCCTTAATGTGTTCGGATCTTATTTAAGATCCTCAATATGAAAATGTTTTTGGATGAAAATAACGAAATTGCTTTTGACTATACCCATGGGTACTATTGTGTTCACTCGTTATCCACTACTCAGAGTTTGCAGGCATATGTGTGATTCTTATATGAATGTGATCTTGTTATATTAATGAGTATATGTTATGGAACTCTTGTGATTGCAGTGCATGATAAAAAGTTATAATGCTCTTATGGAATTTTGATATGATTCTTACATATGCATGTGTTTTGTCTTAATGATCATTGTGAATGGTCGTTCATCTTTTGTTTCCCCACTAAGCGTTATTGTAACACCTCGATACCCCCATTGGAAGGATACCGGAATGATACACACACACAAAACAACTTATATACTTACGTACATCTTACACGGAAGCAAAAGTTAATGCATACATCTAATGCGGGAACATTAAATCCTTAAGAGATCAAAATTACAAAAGCATTCTTTTACTAAAACATATACATATACATATCAAAAATATTCCAATACATACTACTCCACATATACTAGCTTGCTCGAAATCTCTTACATTTCCATATACAAAATTAAGGACAATCCACTATAGCTAAAGACAAAAACTACAACTGGAACATCTAGTGGTCGACCTGCAGATGCCTGACTCCAAACCAAACCTGCCACCTACACGGGGAAACAACCCCGTGCTAAGCGATAACACTTAGTGGAGAGGAACAACACCAAGAACAACACATATACATATAATATATGTGACTGCCTACAAGCACGCTAACATAAATTACACTTACAGGCATGCATAAGTTAATGTAAGCATCTCAAATGTAACATAATGAGTCTCATTTTATTACTTATACAAAAACATATAAAAACACTGCATATACACTTATCAGTAAAATGAGCATCATAACCTTAATCACAAATTCAAGTACTAACTTATTGTAACGCGCGCCAGATCCCGAGCGCTGCCCTTTCGGACCGCCCGCATGTGGGCGATCGGGGCATTTGCGAGTCCGTTGACAGCTTGCAATAAATTGCAAGTGCGTCTATGTTGGGCAACAAAGAGGTTTCATGGAGTCGCCACCCAATAGAACATTTGGAAAGTTTCTCTCGCCTCGGAGAGCCTAAGACTGCGCTTGGTATCCATTTTGGGCCAGCCAGAGGGGTCATAGAAGGTGAACCTCTCGCCCTAAGGAGCCTAGGACTAGCGCTAAAGTCTCGTGACTCAAGAAGTATCTTGAAGGATGACCTCTAACCTCTTGAGCCCAAAGACCAGAGGTGGGTTCGGGATTTCTCATCTATTTCTACCTCAATTATTTTATGATCAAATTTTAATATCATTAATTCGCTCTCTCTCCACATGATGTAATTTAAATTAAAGCGCATTCATCCATTTAAGAGCATAAAATAAAATAGCATTAAAGCATGAAATAAATTTACAATAATACTAAGGGCAGAATACAACCCTCATTTGTAAATGTGCAATACATGCATAAAACGGGTTATTCATTAACAATGAGGACATTGGTCCTCGCATGCATTCATTATGGAAAACAATTTTTATGTGATGATTTTATTGGGTAAAATAGGACATTGGTCAAGTTTTATTTAGCAAGCATTCTTTTTGGTAGAAAACATTTGTGTGGTGGTTCTTTTTAAAAGCGGTCGAAAATCATTTTCTTATTACAGACCACAAATACATAAAATAAAACAATAGAATAGTAATTACATATTTTTCGAATAAATAAATAAATTCATCCCAATTTACCTCTTCCGACCATACTTCTCAGAAAAACCACATGCCTCCCGCATTGCAGTCAAAATAGAAAAATGATATTTGTTAATCATAAATAAATAAACAATTGAATAAATATATAAACAAATGAATGATTGAATAAAGGGTTAAATTAAATGATAAGTAAATGAATAAATAATTAAATAAATAATTGAATGAAATAAATGAATATAAAGGCATAAATGACAATTAAAATGACTAATGTCAATAAAAATAATGATGCTAATAATAATGTAATAAAATAAATAATGATAATAACAATAATAATAGCAATAGCATAAAATAAATATTGGTAAAATAAATAATATAAAAACAGAAAACTAAATAAGAATAAATAAATATAATAATTATAATATTAACAATAATAATAATATTAATAATGTAATATAACAACAATAATCATAATAATCATAATAATAATAATAACAATAATATAATCTCAATATTAATAATAAACAAATAATACTAAATAAATATAACAATAATATAAAATATTAATAATAAACACTAATAATAACAAATTAGACAATAATAATATTAATGATAATAATAATAGAAAATATATAATAATAATAATAATAATAATAATAATAAAATAAAAAATATTAAATAATATAATAAATACAGAATTATGAATAAATATTAATAATAATAATAATAAATAAATAAATAATAATATTAATTAATATTAATTAATAATATATTAAAATATATAAATAAATAATGGGCTCACCGGATTTCTCTCGCCGGAGGTTCGTCGGAGCGGCCGTTGGAGATACCGCCAACACCGGACGGTAGATCGGAGCGCCGGGAGTCGAACGCCGGTGGTCACGAGCCGGAAGCTCACCGGATTCGATCGTAAGTCGCGTCGGCAGCGTCCTCTCTTCTCTCGCCGATCTCCTCCACGCCGGCACCGATGGCTGATCGGAGGTTGCCGTTCGGTGCGTCTGGGTCTCCTCTTCCCTCCGGCGTGGCGCGTGCGGCGGTTCGACGGCGTGGCTGGCCGGCGGAGGCCTCGCCTCCTTCCCCCTTTTCTTTCCCTTTTCCGGCGTCGTGGTCTGGGTCTGCTCCTCTCCTTCTTTTCTTATTTCTTCCCTCTATTTCCTTTGGCTTTTGTTTCTTTGCTTTGATTTCTTTGTGTCTTTAATGTCCCTTTGTGTTTTTCTTTGCTCTCACTTTCTATTCCTTTGATTTTCTCTCTTTTCCTTTTCTTTTCTTTGATTTTCTGGGTCTCGGCTTCCCTATGCTCTCTTTCTTTTCTTTCTCTTTTTTTCCTTTTTTTGGTCTTCTTTCTTTGATCTGCCGAGCCCCCTTTCATCTCCTCATCATATTCTTTTTATACCCTAAAATTAGGGTTAAGGTCATCTAAATAATTCCCTCCATTTTATTATTTTTTTATTTTAACTAATTTACACACTTTTAATTTACTTAAACTAAACAAATATATTAATTAATTAAATATTACTAATTAAACACTCTATATTTTCCTACCTTCTTAATTTAATTAATCTACTTAAATTGCGACATCTATTTTATCTAATTAAACCCCACATTTATTTTCTTTTTTTTTTTAATTTTAATTATCCTAAAATATTAACTAATTAATCAACTAATCTTAATTATTAATTTATCTTACAATATCAACTAATTAAATTAACCTAATCTTAATTTTTGATTTATCTAATTAAATTAATCTAATCCTAATTTTTTTTTATTTTTAATTTTACCTACATATTTTATGTATTTGTTATTGTTTTTGTTAGGAGGAATTTATCAAGAACCCAAAACTGCCATCAAAATCTGACTCAGAACCCGGTGTCTACAGCTGCCCCCAATTTATGAGAAGCTAGTGGCTAGACACCTAGGTGAGCAAAAATTCAAAGAAGAAAGGCTAAAATTCAAAGAAGGAAGAGAGAGAATTACTTACCTGAGGATACCGGACCTTATCTTGATGACGTTGCGTAGGAGCAAATGGTTGCCTATCTTCATCTGGCAGGCCTCATCTCGGTCTGCTCAGCGGTGAATGAATTTGATACGGGTGACCCTACTGGTCTCGTCTTGACTTGTAAGGTGGTTGTGCAGTACTCTCTGACTACAACCTCAATCTGTGGTCTGTTCTACCACGAGTGTTCCGCTAGCCTCGTCTCGGCCTGCACGGAGATTGTGAGATGTAGTATTCTCTGACTACAGCCTCTATATGCGATCTGTTCTATTGATGGCGCCCCGCTAACCTCGTCTCGGTCTGCACGGTGGCTGGTTTGTACCGTTAGCCTCGTCTTGGCATCTAATCTGTGCGGTGTCTAGCCTCAGCCGGGTCGGTGTTTAACCATTTGGAGTTGCCTTTTAAGAGGACTTTGAAGTAGTGACTGCCCCCTGAGAGGTCTTGGGTTGATTTGCCCCCGGGGAGGACTTGGGTTATTTTGCCCCCGGAGATGACTTGCGTTGATTGATTGCACCGAATCGCTACCAAAATTCAAAGTGCGCACTGAATCGCTACCAAGATTCAAAGTGCTTGCACTGAATCGCTACCAAGATTCAAAGTGCGAAAGTTATGAGGTTGCACTGAATCGCTACCAAGATTCAAAGTGCAAAAGTACTGAAACATCACTGAGCTGTTGTCTAAGCTACAAAGTGATTGCACCGAATCGCTACCAAAATTACAAAGTGCGAAAGTTCTAAAATTACACCGAATCGCTACCAAGATTCAAGGTGTTTGCACCGAATCGCTACTAAGATTCAAAGTGCGGAAGTTTTGAAATTACACTGAATTGCTACCAAGATTCAAAGTGTTTGCACCGAATTGCTACCAAGATTCAAGGTGTTTGCACCGAATTGCTACCAAGATTCAAAGTGCGAAAGTGTTCAAATATCACCGAGCTGTTATCTAAGCTACAAAGTGATTGCACTAAATCACTACCAAGATTCAAAGTGCAGAAAGTCCTGAGATTGCACTGAATCGCTACTAAAATTCAAAGTGCGGATGGTGATGCGTCGAGTCTGCTCCAGACTTACAAAACGCGAGGGTTGCTCTCCTGAACTGCACCGAGTCTGCTCAAGACTTACAAAGTGCGGATGATGATGCGCCGAGTCTGCTCCAGACTTATAAAACACGAGAATTGCTCTCCTGAGCTGCACCGAGTCTGCTCCAGACTTACAAAGTGCGAATGGTGATGCGCCGAGTCTGCTCCAGACTTACAAAACGCGAGGGTTGCTCTCTTGAGCTGCACCGAGTCTGCTCCAGACTTACAAAGTGCGAATGGTGATGCGCCGAGTCTGCTCCAGACTTACAAAACACGAGGGTTGCTCTCTTGAGCTGCACCGAGTCTGCTCCAGACTTACAAAGTGCGAAAGTGATGCGCCGAGTCTGCTCCAGACTTACAAAACGCGAGGGTTGCTCTCCTGAGCTGCACTGAGTCTGCTCCAGACTTACAAAGTGCGAAAGTGATGCGCCGAGTCTGCTCCAGACTTACAAAACGCGAGGTTTGCTCTCCTGAGCTACACCGAGTCTGCTCCAGACTTACAAAGTGCGAAAGTGATGCGCCGAGTCTGCTCCAGACTTACAAAATGCGAGGGTTGCTCTCCTGAGCTGCACCGAGTCTGCTCCAGACTTACAAAGTGCGAAAGTGATGCACCGAGTCTGCTCCAGACTTACAAAACGCGAGGTTTGCTCTCCTGAGCTGCATCGAGTCTGCTCCAGACTTACAAAGTGCGAAAGTGATGCGCCGAGTCTGCTCCAGACTTACAAAACGCGAGGGTTGCTCTCCTGAGCTGCACCGAGTCTACTCCAGACTTACAAAGTGCGAATGTTCTGAGACTTGCCTCCTCAGAGGACTTGGAAATTCCTTCTCAGAGGACTTAAGGATTCTGCCTCCTCAGATGACTTAGATTTTGCCTTCTCAAGGACTTTGAAATTTATGCCTCTTTAGAGGACTTGGAAATTTTCCTCCAACTTTGAAATGATTGCCCCCTGAGAGGTTTTTGATATTTGGCCTCTTCAAAGGACTTGAAAGGATTTGCCTCTTAAGAGAACCTTGAGATTGTGCCTTTTCAGAGGGCTTGAGAAACATCGACATGTGAAGTGCCGAGGTTGAGATTGGTGTACATCATCTAGTAGACATAGGACATTGTGTATGCATGAAATGCGTATGAAAAGCCATGTATGTTTGAGATAGCACGCAAAATTATGCATGTATGAAATCTAAGAGTCATGCATGGAATGGCACATGATGTTATGCATGTGTGAAATTTAATTGTGTAGTATGTGTAGAAATATAATATGCATGTAGAGAATTATGTACATGACATATATGCCACAAATGATCATGAATGAGAAATACATGCAAAAGATAAAGCATAAAATATGTGCAAGGGGATTATGAATGCGAAATATATACACATGATCATACCCGTGAGGGTAAGGAGTCATTTACTGGCATAAGTGTGAAGAATCACATGCAAAGATAAGTGGAAGTCATTATATACATGAAGGCTATGTGAAGAAATGGATGTGTGTGATGTGTGTATGGATAACTATACATACGAAATGAATGCAGAAAAAAAATCATGTGTACATGTACAAAATGCATGCAAATGATGTGCATGTGAGATGCATGCAAAAAATATGCCCACGAAAGGCGCAAAATAAGTGATTATAAAAATGAGCCTCAGAGAGGCCCGTATGTGAAAGTATCTATGAAATATGCTCGCTGAAGATCTTATGCCAAAAGACATGCAGCAAAAATTATACATGTAAAACTATTTATAAGGATGTCTGCTACAGTTACATGCAAAAACATTTATAGAAAGCATATGTACAAAAAATATTGATAGAAATAGATGCAAAGTATCACTTTCACGAGTAGCGATAAGAAGTACCCCAAGATTGTAAAATGAGTGCAACCTATCAGGTATCCCAAACTCAAGCTTTCTATCTGCCTTTAAAAGTACTGAATAAACCACATTCTCAACTGATTCAATCCCAGCAGAAGAATTCAGGAGTCATTCCCAATGAAGTGCAAGGAAGCAAACATGTAAACATCAAAGTTTACTAAATGAACATGTAAATACAAGGCATACCATACAATCTCTGTGTGCATGTGCAAAAGGCCAAAACAAGATTTTTCATTTTTCAAAAGCAAATTCTAAATGCAATGTCGGGAACGAGACTCAACTCGAATGCATAAATGCACTCATGGCTTCTCGCTTGAAGCTCAAGAAACACCATATGCCTCTTCCTACGTACCAAACCTTATTAGAAGGTCATCTCCGCTAATTAGATAAGGTCAAACCAAGAATCAAGAGGACTTATTTTGGTTGAAACGTAAGGCTTAGGTAATTGGCTATCAAAGGAGGATCAGGTCACTAGAGAAAAATGGCCGCAATATTAATTCGACGGATGAAAGCACCATTCTCAACCCCAATTGTATAATGTCCGGAAATTCTTGAATTTGGATTTGGTGACACTTTAGCTTACCAAGCTCAGTATAATAATTAAGCTAAAAAGATAACGACTGAGCTCATCAAGGGGTTATGTCTCTAATTACACAAAAAGTTTATCGATGATTTAGACCCCTTTCCCAAAGTGTAGCCCAAAAATTATTGATGATTGAAAATTCATTTCCCAAGGGGTAGACCCATCCTTGTCAGGGTGACTTTTGGGTAACCCACAAATTATCAATGGTCGAGATTCTCTCTTAGAAGTGCAGACCCATCCTTATCAGGGCGAGTTTTGATAGCTCAAGCGAATGTCGTAATGTACATCCATCTTTACTAGAGCGGCCATTCTTCTAAGGGGAAGCCAAAATCATTTTAGGCGAAGGGTGACGTTTTAACATGTGTAACAATAAAACTGGCACGCATTTAGCATACCAAAATAAAGGCTCAAGGGGTTATCAAGCGATTGTAAAATAAGGGTAGGAAATGGTCATTTAGAGAGCTATACAAAGAAAAGGTGCCTAAATCATTTTCTAGATTCAGCCTTATCCAGGAGTTGCTTTGACGGGTAATCGGAAAGGTTCTAGTGCTCTTAGTGAGTTTTCATCCAATCCCCTAATTGCAACTAGTTTTTTTTTCAGTTTATTTTCAAAACGGGCCAAAAGTGCTCGAAATTTAGACATTACGTGGTATAGTCAAATATTTTCATGTGATCTAGCTCTTAAAGACCAAACATATGTACTCCTTACTTAATTCAAAGTGGAATGAAACTCGGATTTCTAGAGTTAAGATCAAATCCATTCATAGTTGAGAACTACTTAGGCGGAATCAAACTTCGAACCAAAGGTACCTTAATAAGGGGCAAACATGTCAGCGTTTTTAGGGTACAACTTAACGCAAAAATTTTATTTTATCAAAATTTATATTCACAAAAATCATGTAAACCAACATAGAAGATTTTTTTTCTTTTGTGTTTTGTTTTTTTTTTTTATTTTTTTTTCTCAAAACATGTGCAAACTATGAGTTAAAAAATCATGTATAAGGAAAGATGCATGCAATGGCGTCATGCATGTCAGTAATGCGTGCAAGGAACTATATGTGCAAAACATGTGTAAAAACATATTGTATAAAAATGCATACATGAAATATGTGCAAAGATGTGTGTGTGTAAAATATTAACGAAAAATTATAAGTGAGTGTGAATGTGTGAACAATGCATGACGCATACATAAATTTACAGTGTACATGCAAGCAACATACAACGATAGCATAAGTACAAAATATCGTATAACACGAGAATGAATATTTAAGATATATGATACATGTACACATGGCCTGATTTAGACAGGACAGGAATACATGTGTGGTGTAAGGTGAAGACGACCTAACATGATAATGTGTACTAATGAATCGTGAGGAAAGGCAAAACTCACATAGATAAAAATGCAAAATATATACAAATTATACACATGACTTAGGACTCAATATACGAATGACTATGTACTGTGAGTGGAGTATGCATGCAACACGATATATGCAATGAAAGTGTCTGCAAGAGATAAATAGCGTTCACAAAGTACGTGTATTTACATGGTATGAGCATGCAAGACATGCATTGATATATACAATGACTAACATGCATGATGAAGAAGTAATATGTACATGACATAATTCATGTATGATAGTACATGTTCATGATATGGTATATAATGTGAAAAATGCAAGGTATTTTCTGTGTTTGATGTCTAGTCTAATGAAGTATGCTAATGTGTGCACACTATGACATGCAATAGTATATGTATGTTTCAGGGCGCAATGTTAATGTACATGTGTAATGTGGGCATACGAATATGTACATGCTATGACACATGGTGAATGCATTTTTTTTTATTTGATTTTCTTCTTTTTTTTTGTTTTTTTTTTGTCATGGGGACAGTATGTCTGTACTTGCTATAATGCATGTTAATATGTACATCCGATGATGTATGCTGTATATACAGATAATGGCGCACAATTGATGTCATAAAGAATGTTAATATGTATGTATTGCGACAAGCATTATTATGTGCATGCATGACAAACGTGTTATATTTATATTCACAAATTATGATACAAGCAATTTTATATACAAAGTGCACAGATTCTATTATTGTACATGAGAAAAAATACACATGCCTTTTTTACTATTGTTCATGAAAGAAAAAAATAATGCACGAGCACGAATACACATACAAGAAGAAAGTTCCTCCCAACCGTTTCTCTCTCACACAGGAGGTCGTGCGGTCTCTTTTCTAGGTAGGCTTGACCCATGAATCAACAGGAAACCCAAAGAGCGTGTTAGAGCATGACGTCTCTCAAGATGCGCACACATATGATTTTTGGCCATTGTGTATTTGGACACTTCAACCAAATTAAGGTGAAGCTTTAAGGCTTTCCATAGAAGACCATTTAATTTGTTTGATCTTGTTTAATACACGATGAACCACGTAGCAAGCACTGTATTAAGGTACATACCACCTAGGGGAAGTATCTATTGCCATTATATGAGCTTTGGTCAAGGTGGTGTTGCTTTAGGGCTACCCAAGCATGGTCCCTGCACGACGGGTCTATCTCATCACGAGCATAACGACCGATCGGGTCACCATTTGATATACCATTTGATGGCACGAGGCTTGGGCTGGTGATTATCCTTAACACTTCCCTAAATTGAGTGAAAATAGGGTCGTGCTTCGGGAACGCACCGAGGTTAATAGAGGGACCAAACTAGCATATTCTAAAGTTCTAATGAGATGTAATGCAAATGAGAGAAAGCGAATTTATGAATTAAATTTTAACCATAAATGTTAAACGAGGTATTTTCGAATTGAAATCTCAAACCATATCGTCCCCAGTGGAGTCGCCACTGTGACGCGCGCCGGATCCCGAGCGCCGCCCTTTCGGACCGCCCGCACGTGGGCGATCGGGGAATTTGCGGGTCCGTTGACAGCTTGCAATAAATTGCAAGTGCGTCTATGTTGGGCAACAAAGAGGTTTCATGGAGTCGCCACCCAATAGAACATTGGGAAAGTTTCTCTCGCCTCGGAGAGCCTAAGACTGCGCTTGGTATCCATTTTGGGCCAGCCAGAGGGGTCATAGAAGGTGAACCTCTCGCCCTAAGGAGCCCAGGACTAGCGCTAAAGTCTCGTGACTCAAGAAGTATCTTGAAGGATGACCTCTAACCTCTTGAGCCCAAAGACCAGAGCTGGGTTCGGGATTTCTCATCTATTTCTACCTCAATTATTTTATGATCAAATTTTAATATCATTAATTCGCTCTCTCTCCACATGATGTAATTTAAATTAAAGCGCATTCATCCATTTAAGAGCATAAAATAAAATAGCATTAAAGCATGAAATAAATTTACAATAATACTAAGGGCAGAATACAACCCTCGTTTGTAAATGTGCAATACATGCATAAAACGGGTTATTCATTAACAATGAGGACATTGGTCCTCGCATGCATTCATTATGGAAAACAATTTTTATGTGATGATTTTATTAGGTAAAATAGGACATTGGTCCAGTTTTATTTAGCAAGCATTCTTTTTGGTAGAAAACATTTGTGTGGTGGTTCTTTTTAAAAGCGGTCGAAAATCATTTTATTATTACAGACCACAAATACATAAAATAAAACAATAGAATAGTAATTACATATTTTTCGAATAAATAAATAAATTCATCCCAATTTACCTCTTCCGACCATACTTCTCAGAAAAACCACATGCCTCCCGCATTGCAGTCAAAATAGAAAAATGATATTTGTTAATCATGAATAAATAAACAATTGAATAAATATATAAACAAATGAATGATTGAATAAAGGGTTAAATTAAATGATAAGTAAATGAATAAATAATTAAATAAATAATTGAATGAAATAAAAGAATATAAAGGCATAAATGACAATTAAAATGACTAATGTCAATAAAAATAATGATGCTAATAATAATGTAATAAAATAAATAATGATAATAACAATAATAATAGAAATAGCATAAAATAAATATTGGTAAAATAAATAATATAAAAACAGAAAACTAAATAAGAATAAATAAATATAATAATTATAATATTAACAATAATAATAATAGTAATAATGTAATATAACAACAATAATCATAATAATCATAATAATAATAATAACAATAATATAATCTCAATATTAATAATAAACAAATAATACTAAATAAATATAACAATAATATAAAATATTAATAATAAACACTAATAATAACAAATTAGACAATAATAATATTAATGATAATAATGATAGAAAATATATAATAATAATAATAATAATAATAATAGAAAAAAAATATTAAATAATATAATAAATACAGAATTATGAATAAATATTAATAATAATAATAATAAATAAATAAATAATAATATTAATTAATATTAATTAATAATATATTAAAATAAATAAATAAATAATGGGCTCACCGGATTTCTCTCACCGGAGGTTCGTCGGAGCGGCCGTTGGAGACACCGCCAACACCGGACGGTAGATCGGAGCGCCGGGAGTCGAACGCCGGTGGTCACGCGCCGGAAGGTCGCCGGATTCGGTCGGAAGTCGCGTCGGCAGCGTCCTCTCTTCTCTCGCCGATCTCCTCCATGCCGGCACCGATGGCTGATCGGAGGTTGCCGTTCGGTGCGTCTGGGTCTCCTCTTCCCTCCGGCGTGGCGCGTGCGGCGGTTCGACGCCGTGGCTGGCCGGTGGAGGCCTCGCCTCCTTCCCCCTTTTCTTTCCCTTTTCCGGCGTCGTGGTCTGGGTTTGCTCCTCTCCTTCTTTTCTTATTTCTTCCCTCTATTTCCTTTGGCTTTTGTTTCTTTGCTTTGATTTCTTTGTGTCTTTAATGTCCCTTTGTGTTTTTCTTTGCTCTCACTTTCTATTCCTTTGATTTTCTCTCTTTTCCTTTTCTTTTCTTTGATTTTCTGGGTCTCGGCTTCCCTATGCTCTCTTTCTTTTCTTTCTCTTTTTTTCCTTTTTTTGGTCTTCTTTCTTTGATCTGCCGAGCCCCCTTTTATCTCCTCATCATATTCTTTTTATACCCTAAAATTAGGGTTAAGGTCATCTAAATAATTCCCTCCATTTTATTATTTTTTTATTTTAACTAATTTACACACTTTTAATTTACTTAAACTAAACAAATATATTAATTAATTAAATATTACTAATTAAACACTCTATATTTTCCTACCTTCTTAATTTAATTAATCTACTTAAATTGCGACATCTATTTTATCTAATTAAACCCCACATTTATTTTCTTTTTTTTTAATTTTAATTATCCTAAAATATTAACTAATTAATCAACTAATCTTAATTATTAATTTATCTTACAATATCAACTAATTAAATTAACCTAATCTTAATTTTCGATTTATCTAATTAAATTAATTTAATCCTAATTTTTTTTTTATTTTTAATTTTACCTACATATTTTATGTATTTGTTATTGTTTTTGTTTGGAGGAATTTATCAAGAACCCAAAACTGCCATCAAAATCTGACTCAGAACCCGGTGTCTACACTTATCATATAACTATATTACCATACGACTTATTCATAAAAGAAGTGTACTAGCTTGAACATACACTAGAGGTGGATACGGGTATAATTGATACTGATAGGACACAGTATCCAAGCATATAGAGACATGGGTCTTGAAACATCTTATATAATTTTTGATATTGAAAGGACACAATATCCAAGCATATAAAGACACGAGTCTCAAACATCTTATATGACCCAAACGGGGCCGAATCAAAGACCCAAACAGGTCCCGCATATAATACGCAGCAGCTACACTCACACTACCCTTGATAAGCGCTTATGTATCCACTATTATGACCATTCAGGCTCAAACCGACTCTTTTCAAGTCCTCTAAACATCATCCATATACACATATACTTATATGAGCATCTTATCTATATACCTATAAGGTCAACCAACTGATCAAACATGTAGCATAACTCACGTAATATATCACATTGCGAGAATAGCAATACATTTCATATAACAACTCATCAATTGAACAAGCATATAATTCATAAAGTTCTTTAAATTATCACGAAATGATTTAACAATGCATGCTCAATCATAATTCATGGATGAAAAACCATTAAAAAGGGGTCTCAAAATAACATTTTGGAAAAACAGGGCTTACACAGCGGTATGGCAGATCCTTACCGCTGTGTAAGATATCTTACACGGTGGTCAAAGGAGGCCTAACCGCCGTGTAACATGCCGAGCCAGGAAGTGAACATGTCCAGAGAGCAGTTACATGGCGGTATAGACTATACTTACCGCCATGTGGCTCGACGGACCAGCAAAATCACCAATCCATAATGTGTTTACACGGCAGTATAGGGATCCCTTACCACCGTGTAAATCATTCCAAACCCAGATTTTCGCAGAAAACTCATTTGTTTCAAACTCAACATCATCATCTCATGCATATAACTTCAAATATCTAAGCATATGGACTCTAATCATGCTTATAATCATCTTAACAACCTTTAACACTTGATAAAAGCAGTAATTAGCAAATTACTCAACAAAATCTCATACACACCAATTTTGCTCTTACTCATGCAAATCCATTTCTCAATCATCATATACAAAGATTACATATAAGATATCATATAAATATACTCAAACTCAACTCAAACATACATATAAAACACATATAACTATTTAAAGTTTTCATAAATTCAAAACTATCAAAGCACAACCAAAACTCAAATAATTCCCAAACCTTCAAAATTATAGCTCTATGATATTCTTGATCAAGACCCAACCTTCCCTTTTCCCTTGCTCTTCCTCTTATCTTCTAATTCTTGCACAAATCAAACAAGCAAACACTTGAATCAAAACCTAAATAATCCAAAACTCAACCCTAACATATAGAAGAAAGAGAAGAAGATAATCACTCTACTTACCTCTATAAACCAGCTTTTAATCCCCTAAAAACCCACTTAGAACCTTGAAGATCCAACCAAGAATGAGAAGTGAGGAGCAGAAAATGAAAACAGAAGGAGAGGAAACGTGAGAGTCATGCAGGAAGAGGGAAAGCAAAGGCCAAAAATCTGATTTTGCCTTCTCCTCTTTCTTCCTTTCTTCTTCCCACATTAAATGCTCCCAACCACCAAGCTAGGTGTCACTCTCCTATTGGCCAGACTTACCAAATTCTTGACTATTATTTCACTTGGTCCTTGTTAAATTTACTTTTGATCACTAAATAAAATATTTCATTTAACCACTTTAGTTCTTCTTCAATTTAGTCCAAAATAATCCAATTTAACACTTGCACAATTACAATAATGCCCCATTTCAATGTAAAAATCCTTGGAAATTCTCCTAGGGCCTATTTTGGGTTGTTACAGTTATCACTTAGCATGAGTGTTCTATCCATGCAGGTGCAAAAGCTGTGGAGTTTTTGGAAGGTTAGCTGCAGTCTAGGCCAACACAGTAGGAGAGCTTTTGAAGAGATTTATGTTTTATTTATTGCTTCTTTTTGTATAATATTTGTATTTCGTTTTTGTTGTTGTAATCCTCTTGCTATATATTTTGTATAGTTGTAAAGATAGATTTTTTACTTTTACATCTTTCGTAATGGATACTCTATTATATCAATGAAGGAGATTTAAGATTTTTGGGTGGTAGTTTTGAGCTTGTTCTTTCAGATGTAAAATGTTTTAATTTATTCTGTTTAATTCATTATTTCTATGCATGTTTGTGGTTCATTTTGGTGACACCCTTATCTATGCGGGGTCTCACTCTCCCTTATGGGTGGGCTCCCTTATGTATAGGTAGAGGGTGTTACAAAAGTGATCTTTCCTAGTAGCTGAATTCAACTTCCTATAGTCAATACAAACCCTCCAACCCGTGGTGGTTTGTGTAGGGATTAAATCTCCATTCTCATTTCTAACCACAGTCATTCCCCCCTTCTTTGGTACACAATGTATAGGACTCACCCATGCACTATCCGAAATCGGATAGATAATCCCAGTATCTAACAACTTAGTGACTTCTTTTTTAACTACCTCCTTCATATTTAGGTTAAGTCTCCTTTGTCTATCAGCCTTAGGTTGACACTCATCTTCCATGTTAATCCTATGCATCACTACATTGGGACTAATACCCTTCAAGTTTGAAATTTGCCAACCTATACTTTTGATCCTCTTTCTAACCACTTCTAATAATAAAGACTCTTGCTTATTAGTTAGCTTATTAGAGATAATGATAGGTAAAGTGCTATTGGCACCAAGAAATGCATACCTTAAATGGCTTGGAAGTTCTTTTAACTCCACATTAGGAGGACTTACAATGGATGGTGGCAAAGGTGCCTCATTTCTATACAAAAGTTCTGGCTTTGAGTTCTCTTGCTCCTCCTCCTCATAAAGTGCTTCATCAAAATTGACCTTCTTTTGATCTGCATCTTCCAAAACTTCCAAGACACAAGCATCAATAAAATCAATTTTCATGCATACATTTTCATCCATGGGGGTATTTGAGTGCTTTGTCCATATGATACTCTACTCTATCCTCCTCTACTCTTAAAACCAAAGTCCCTTCATAGATATCAACTAGTGCCCTACAGGTTCTCTTGAAAGGTCTTCCTAAAATAAATGGGCATTTAACATCTTAAGCAAAGTCCAAAATCACAAAATCATCTTGTTTAACTAGCACATCTTCTACTATGCCATATGGTTTTTTAATTGATTGGTCAGCCAATTTCAAGACCATTGAAGTAGACTTAACATCTTCTAATCCTAACTTTTTAAAGATTGACAATGGCATAAGGTTAATACTAGCCCCTAGATCACACAAACACTTAGGAAATTCAATATCCCCCAAAGTACAAGGAATAATGAAACTCCCATTATCTTTAAGCTTAGTTGGCACATTATTAGTGATTACTGAACTACATGCTTCAATCAACTCAACAGTAAATAAATCTTCCCAACCCTCTTTCTTAGAAATTAAATCCTTTAAAAACTTAGCATAGTTAGGAATTTGAGTTATAGCCTCAATAATATTTAAATTAATATGTAAATGCTTGAATTAATTAAGGAAATATTGAAATCGCTTATCATTGTTTTGCTACTTGAGATGTTGCGAAAACGGTGGACGAGGTAGGAAAACTTTTGGAATATTAGCCTTAGGTGCCCCATCTATCGCGCCCATGACATAATGCTCTTTCTCCACTGGCACGCTCGCGAATGGGATCGCGCTCGCGATATTGGCCGGTTTCCCCTCCGTCGCGCTCATAACAGGTATTGCGCTCACGACAGAAGATTCATCTTCCTTCTTCATCTCATTTTCCTGCATCACTTCACCTTTGTTAGTAGAAACAAATTCATGGTTGTAGGTTTTACCTGATCTTAATGTGATTGCCTTCAAGTGCTCCCGAGAATTATCTTTCGTATTACTTTGAAGGCATCCTTGTAATCTTGAAGGTAATGCATTGGCAATTTGTCTCAATTGAACCTCAAGATTATGAATGGATGAAGCTTGATTCTTAGCTATTTGATCAAACTTAGACTCCAACCTCTTATGATTCTCCTCTTGTGAGCTGAATTTCAAATTTATTCCCTCCAAGAATCTATCCATTTTAACCTCCAAAACTCCAAATCTATCTTGTGGTGGTTGAAATCCTACACCTCCTCTATTCTGATTATTGTTGTTATTCCCCATGAGAAATTTGGATGGTTCCTCTATCCAGGGTTATAAGTGTTTGAATAGGGATTCCTACGCCCTTGTCCTTGAATAAAACTTACTTGCTCTTCCATACTTGCCATACCCAAATTACAATCTTCACTTGCATGGCCTTATTGTCCACAAATTGTACATGCATTTGATGAAGCTCCTCCAATGTTCAAGTTGTCTATCTTGTGGGTTAAAGCTGCAACTTGCGCTTGCAAAGCAACAATCGAGTCAATTGAATGTACACCTTTTAAAGGGGAAGAATTTGATAACTTAACCCTTTCTGTTGGCCACATGCAATTGTTTATTGACATCTCCTCAAGCAAATCAAATGCAGCATTTGTTATTTTCCTCACAAGAGAACCAACCGCAGCTGCATCTATGGTTCCTCATGTGGTTGGATTTACTCAATTATAGAACATTTGCATGAGCAATTCTCTTGGAAGATTGTGATGTGGACAACTTCGCTTGTAATGGCCCAAATACCGGGTCACTAGTGATCAATGAAAGCTGTAGAGCATGTAGTGTAAATTTCAGGTGGAAATATTAGTAATTGGATCCAAAAAGACAGTAAAGAAGACAGGTTAAATGTGCTTAGGCCAAGGAAGCCCCTTGATGGGTGACCTCCTGGGAACCCCGGAAGTGGAAAATATTTTATTAGATTATGGGAAAGTATAGATTATAAAGAGTCTGGTGGTATAATTTGGAGTGAAAATGAGGTCAAATAGGTCCCCGAAAGTCAAACTGAATAAAATACTCTAGTTCGATTCAAATAGTAACTAGTTTAACCGAAATTTGATCGAGACTTTAAAGATAGTAAATGACCTCTTAAAAGTTATCTGAAAGCATAAATAGACTTAGAATAGTGTGTAGAACAGTTTGGTACTGAAAAAGTAATTTTATAGTGACATTAAAAAATGGGTGAATCGGACCGATTTAATTGAATCGGACCGGATAAGTACCCTCATTGAGATGAAACCAAGGTCAAATGGGCTATTAAAAGTGAAAATATTGTTAAGGATGAAAAGTGAACCGAACCGGTTCAACCAGTGAACCGGACCGATCGAACTAGTTGACTTTGGTTTGACTAGTTTGACCAAGATTTGACCAGACTCTAAATGAAGCTGTGGACCTCAGAAATATTTTGTGAAAGCATGGATTTTCTTGAAATATTATGGAGAATTAAAGAGTAGTGAAAAATAAATTTTACGATGAGACAGAAAATTGCGTTATCGAATTGATAAGAAATTATCAGACCGAGAAACGGTCTTCGATTGAGCTAAAATTTTACGTGGAGGCTAAATTATATATTTTAAGAATTATGGAATTTATTTTGAGTGAAATTGATCTTGAAAAGCAAGAGAAATTATTTTGGGTTGGAAAATGGGCATATTAACTTAAATGGGCCTTTGGGTTTGCCCAATTGGTTGAACCAAGCCCAAGCCCACTTAAAACCCGTATATAAGGCAAAAAAATCTCCCATTTTCCAAATTTCTCTCCACTCTTCTTCTTCCTCTTCTTGGTCGAATGGAGTTCTCTCCATTCTTTCATGATTTCTTCATTTCTTCTTCCAAGCTTTCACCAAATCCAACCCTCCTAAGTAAAATCCAGCCTCTCTTTTCATTGATGATGGTCTCAAAAGCTCATTTGAAGTGAAAGAAGTGGGAAAAACTATGTATTCAAGGTTATGTCTCAAAAATGAGGTAAGAGATTTAGGATTCTATAATTTTATTTAATGGTTCAAATAGGTATTTTAGGGTATGTAGATGATGTTTATGTTGTTATATTGAAGAAATATAGGGAATTAATTATGATTTCTTTGGTGAGAAAATTCTGCCACTTTAGGGTTTTAATGGAGGTGATGGTTTTTCAAGGAGTAAAGGCATGGAAAGCATGCTCAAGATGTGGAGAACAAGAAAATAAGATTAGTGGATATAATATCTGTAACAACCCGATTTGGACCCTAGAAGTTTTGGTTATGTGATGGACAAGTGGTAGCCTAGAAGTTGGACACCTGTATTTTATACATCTGTTTAGTAGGGAATTAACTTAAGGGAGATACATTATTGAAGGGGTTTAGCATTAATTAAAGTTAATGGGGGAGTTAATGTGGTTAGTGGCAGTAATTAATTTTGGATGAGGGTTGACCGGCTGCCCCTTTGTTCCTCTTCAATTTTGTTTTTCTTTTAGCTTTTATTCTTCTTTCTTTTCCTTTGGTTTTTCCGTGCTCCCTTTGCTTTTCTATTTCTTTTTTTTTCTTCTTCTTTTGGTTTCTCCTTAAGTGGATCACTTGGATTGGTTTGAAGAGAGTGTTGTGGAGGGTGAGTTAGGTCTCTAGAGTTTGATATTGTTTATCAGTATTTGAAGTAAAGTACCCGTATCCACCATTGTTGAGAATTCAGGCTATTGTATGGTTTGTAGTGTACAAGAGGTGTAGTAGAGACTTGCATATGTATATGAATATAGTATGACATGATATCGCTATTATTTGCTATATTTGGATTTTTGCACATGGAACAGGTTAGAGTGTGATGTTATTTGTTTATAAGGTTGTGTATATGGTTATTTGTAAATAACATGACTACTAATATGCCTTTGATAAATTTGTGACTTCGTTCAAAGTTAATTGCTTCTATTTATCCCCACTAAGCATTATCGCTTAGCACGGACATTTATTTCTGTGTAGGTTTGCAGGATTGGATCAGTGAGTGCGCATCTACAGGTCATTGCCACTAGGAGCTTGCATATGATCTTTTTGTATAAGATAGATTTTCTTATATTTTGAGTAATATCATTATGTATATAGAAAAGTATAGTAATGAAGTGTAATTGTTAATTGTATTATATATGTACCAAAGATGAATATGTATTAAGTATGAAATTTTTGTAATATGTGCAGTTTATATATTTATACGAGTAGTATGTTTGGCCCTAGAGTTATTCTTAATTTTATTTCTGATATTCCTTCCACTTTTGAAAATGTATACGTTTGTGTGTGTGTGGCGCACCGATATTCCTTCCCAGGGGTATCAGGGTGTTACAATATCCTTCTTTTTCTATTGTATGAGTTTTAGGTTATGTTTAAGTGTGAACTTGTGATTAAGACATGTTTAATTTAATCTAACTTGAAAAATATGATTAGTGGACTTAAATAAGCGTATAAACATGTTTAGTATAAATTAAAACATTATGGTATGAAAACCCACATGTAGGCCGAATGGAAACCTAAGGAAAATATATTGTATATATGGCTTTTATGGCATATAAATGATGATTGTAATGTGTATAACTTGTGTAATGCATAATGGAATGGTTAAAAGATTAAAAAACAAACATAATGAATTTAAATATGCTTGGCCGAATGGATTATTAAAAGATATAATGAAGTATGTTGTGTAATAAGGCATATGAATGGTGTTTATGGCATATATGACATGTAATCTAGATGATTGAGTGGTTAAATGGAATTAAAGTGGACTTAATGAAAATTGATAACCTTGGCCGAATGGTATACATAGTGTTCGTAATGTGTATGTTGGTATCTAATGGCATATAAATGCATAAAATGGCTAAGAGATGATAAATGAGTGTGTATGCAAAACTATCATTGATAATGATGTGCATGTCAAAATATGTATATTGGCATAATGTGTAATTCAAGTGAAATTATGATGATATTTGCCCTTAGTAGTTGTCTGGTAGTGAAATCTAGTCCAGCATATAATTGGCTAGCCATAAGGATTCCACACCACAGTACGAGCCATGGCGACTCGCTATTGATAGGCCAATGACGGCCTGTCACAGTGTATAGTGAATAAAGTGATCAATGTAGTGCAGTGCAGTGAGAAATGGTCATATTGGGATCATTTCATAGTGTAGTGCATCTGCCACGTCCTGCATATCCGGTCAGTAGATTTTCTACCGGGTGTATACTAGGGGCATAATGGTAATTAAGTGATAAAATTAATTAAAATAGTGACAAATAATAAAATGAGTGAAAATGGGACTAAAGTGGAATAAATAAAAAGTTTAGGGGTAAAATAGTAAATTGACATTAATTAGGTAAAAAGTGGTAAAGTTAGGTAAAAAGTGTAATGATAAGGGTAATTTGGTAATTTGGACAAAATATGGAGTTGATTTCACTCACGGTCACTCAACTTATCACTTATCATGCAAAAGTAACAGACTTTTTTTTTCTTACTTAAATGCCACTGAACTTTTAACATTTTTTCAAAAAAGTCATTTTAACCGAAATCCGGCGAGGACCCTCGCCGGATTGATGACATGGCATGCCATATCAGAAACTACATGTCGTTTAACAATATTTACAACAAACGCTACATTTAAATCAATTTCACTTACGGTCACTAAACTTATCATTTATCACGCAAAAGTAACCAATTTTCTTTTTTTCCAACTTAAATGTTACTGAATTTCTAATATTTTTGCAAAAAAGTCATATATTTACTATTCGTTGCCACATGTCATATGCCATGTCATCAATCCGATAAGGGTTCTCGCCGGATTCCGGTAAACATGACTTTTTTGCAAAAATATTAGAAATTCGGTGACATTTAAGTAAGAAAAAAAAAGTCGGTTACTTTTGTGCGATAAGTGATAAGTTGAGTGATTATGGGTGAAATTGACCCCAAAATATGAGGTTAAAATGGTAATTTAGTGTAAAAGTGGCAAATTAGGGGCCTAAATGTGATTTGGTAAATTTATAAGGTTAAAAATGGAATTTAAGTGTAATAAAGGGTAAATTTATAATTAATAATAATTAAAAAGGGTAAAAGTGGAAAACAAGAATAAGAAAGGTTAAATTTGTAAATTATGTATAATTAAGAGTATAATAGTAATTAAGTGGAAAATGAGGACATAAATGGAATTATTGAAAAGAAGGGACATAGATGGAATTACTGTAAAAGTGGGGACATAGATGGAATAAATGGAAAAGATGTGGACATAATTGGAAATTAAGGAAAAAGATTAAGGACTTAAATGTAATTAATGAAATAATAAGTTTAATTAAAGGATTAAAATGTAAATAGTGAATAATATGATTTAATGAGTGATTATGTAATTAAATTGATAAATTTATTGGCTTAATGTGATCAATGATTTAATAAGAATATAATAATAAGAAATTAAAAGTAAAATTAAGATTAATTAGTGGCCTAATTGTAATTATAGTGAATTGATGTGGTAAAATTGGAATTTAAGGTAAAGCAAGGACTAAAGTGTAATTTAAATTAAAATATTATGGTAAGGGCTAAATGACAAAGTGAATGTTAAATAATGAACAAATGAAATAATGGAATTTCATAGTGGCATTTTTGTAATGTGAGACAATTAAGGGTAAGATGGTATGTTAATATAAAACTTAGGGACCAAATCATAAATTTATAATAGTAGAACTAATTAAGATATTGCAGTGTAACTAATAGTTGACACCGATATTAATTGCACATTTGATAATCAGTGAGTAAATAATCAATGAAATTGTAATATTGTAATACAAATAATTATTAATTAAATAATGGTTTTAAATTGATATAAAGTATAATTAGACATGTATGTGTAATTTAATTTGATTTATAAAGTGATAGAATTGTAACTAAAACATAAGCAGGGGCAAAAACGTGAATTAGTGGCACGAAAGGTAAATTGTTTGAATAGTGTTAATATAGACAGATATTACATTAAATAAAGGACGAACTATTAATTGAAAATACTACCACATTAACTTGGGAAATTGACTCCTAAGTGAAGTGATGAAAATATTGATTTGTATATACATTGGCAGTCCTTACCTTTTTGTCGTGGAAGTAGCGACGCGTCGAGTCTACTCTAGACATACAAGAGGATTGCTCTCCTGAGCTGCACCGAGTTTGCTCTAACTTATAAAGTGCGGATGGCGATGCGTCGAGCCTGCTCCAGACTTACAAAAACGCGGGGATTGCTCTCTTGAGCTGCACCGAGTTTGCTCCAACTTACAAAGTGCGGATGGCAACGCGTCGAGCCTACTCGAGACTTACAAAAATGCGAGGATTGCTCTCTTGAGCTGCACCGAGTTTGCTTTAACTTACAAAGTGCGGATGGCGACGCGTCGAGCCTGCTCCAGACTTACAAAAACGCGAGGATTGCTCTCCTGAGCTGCACCGAGTTTGTTCCAACTTACAAAGTGCGGATCTAATCTATCGTGTGTACCCCACTGTCCCCTTCTCGGCATGCACGGTGTCTAATCTGTCCCGCTAGCCTCGTCTTAACCTGCGCGGTGTGAGGTGCAGTGTCTCTAACTCCATCCTCTGTTGCGATCCGTTCTATCGCGTGTGCCCTGCTTCCCTCGTCTCGGCATGCGCGGTGACTAATCTATCCTGCTAGCCTCATCTCAGCCTGCATGGTGTCTGATTTATATCGCTAGTCCCGTTTAGGCTTGCGAACTTTCCTTGCTAACCCTCATTCAATTTGCAAGGTACGATTCTGATCTATTGATTCTCATCTAATATCGAATGTGATCTTGAAGGACATACTGTTTGATTTGTTTATCCTTCCTTTTGACTGCTGGTCATTTTCGAATTGGCGTAAAACCATGTTCCTGTATTGTAAGGGATTCTTGTTAATTCTCACGCCAATTAATTTGATTGGTAGATTTATAAACATTTTTATGTTGCCCTTTATTATTTATCATCTTTTTTACCATATGATCAATTATTTTCTCTCTTTTTTTATCTTAAGAAAGTTAAATCATGAAGAAATAACTTGCAAATTTAATAGGTTAACCATAAATGTTTTTCCACTAAGAGGTTAAATTTTGTACAATACACAGATGTGATTACATCAAAAGAATAACTACAAAGCTAGAAGAACTCCCTGAACAGTCTATAATGGCATATAATCTGAGGGCTCCTCTGGATCATCATCATCATCTGACAGATGAACCGGCTGGCCTCGTGATGAGGAAGCAGATGGTCCTACATCTAGAGCAGATGGCTGCCTGGGAGGAGCTGATGGTCCGGCCTGCTCAGCAGCCGAGGCTCTGGCCTGCCGCTGGTATCTGGGAGGTACAGCCACCGGTACTGATAACGGCTGCACTCTCGCTGTGTCCTGCTGCTAGAACTGGACCTGAGCATACCCGTCAAGGAAAGGCTGTGCACATACCATCATGAACTGTAGCGTATCAGTGACGACCCCTCCTAACTCTCTGAAAGCGTCGCCCAGGCGGAGGGTCTGGTCTGTAGAGGTACTCCCCATACTCCTAAGCCTATCCTCTGTCTGCTCTTTAAACTCTCACACGGACTGGGCGATGGGAGGTATGGCACCCTTTAGGACCTGGATCCTGAATCTGAGAGCCTCAATTGACTCATCCACCATCTGTACAGATGCATCTATCCTCTGGGTCGCCTCATCCTGGGAGACCCTCATCTCCTGCCTCAGTTGACCCACGAGTCTCTCCTGCTTCTGTCTCAAATGGTCAATAAGCCTCCCCTGCTCCTGGATAATACCCTGCTGCTGGTCCAGCCGCTTTAGAATGACTCTATCTCGCTCCCCGAGCTGCCCGAGAAGGGCCTGTCTCTCTCCTCCTGTCTATGCTCAAAGGATGCGAACATAGAAGTCAGGATCGCAATAAAATCTGGTTGTGTCGGGTGAGTCGATGACGTGGATAGAGGGGGAGCTGACTCTGGTGCCGCCTTTGGCAGTGGAGCTGTAGAAGTGGATTCCCCCGGGTCACCTGCTCTAGCATATGGACTGAACCTCTCATGTACCCGGGGAGCTGTTGGATGTACTCTCGATGGCGGAGGCGGAGTAGGACTCTGTACTCTCTGCCCTGGATGAGTAGCAAATGGTGAACTCAATCCCCATGTCAGAAGGTGTACCAGGATGCTCCTGCTGGTGCTCTTCATATTGGGGAGGCTGGTCCTCCTCGTGCTGCTGGGGCTCGGGAGGCTGGTGCTCCATCTGAGACTGCTCCATCTGAGGCTGCTCCAGAGGCTGCTCCATCTGAGGCTGCTCCTGAGGCTGATCCATCTGAGGCTGCTCCTGAGGTTGATCCATCTGAGGCTGCTCCTCTACTGGCTCTAGTTAGGGCATGCTAAATGCACGCCTGGTCTCATGAATAGTGCGGAGTCTACATGCCTCGGCCTGTCCCGGTATCGGTAATATCATAGCCATCGTAATAGCTGCCGAAGCGTCTACATAAATACTCTCCTCCAAGGCATGCCCAAGGATATCTGGATGGACTCCCAAACTCAACAGCAGTCTAGTAATAACCCCACCAACATATACTACAGGGGTTGTCCCCCTAGTTACTCTCACTAGGTTAATCAGAATCTCATGGCTGATATTGAGCCGCTGGGCTGCCACCATGGCCCATAAACTCCAAATCTCTGCGGCATTGAGAGACCCTGGGTTACCAGCCCGTCCCAGGTAAGAGTTGGATAAAACTTTGTGAACATAGCAAAGGGCCTATGATGAGAGTACAGTGCTCTTTGCCGTATCATGATCATACGGCACTCCCGACAATGTAATGGCCGCCCAGTGGTGGTGTCTAACTGCTCTCTGGGGCACTATAACATCCTGTCCAAGTGGAAGCCCCATAGCCTGTGCAAATCGCAGACGGGTAATGCTGTACTGGTGGCCCTCTATCCAAAACTGTATGACCCCCTCCTCTGTGTCAGACCTCTGGTACCCTCCGTACTGTAATGTAGCAAGGAACTGCCGAACTATCTCTGGATGAGTCTAAAAAGCAAGCGTCAGAAACTCAATCCATCCCGCTCCCGCTATCAGAGCATCCACCTCGTCTGCCACCCCTAGAGCCTCGAGGAATGGCCTAGAGATAAAACGGCCAGCTCGAAACTGCACCTCAGCCAATACTGTATACCTCTGTCTGGCCTCGGCACTCATCCAAGCTGGGGCCTGAGGCTCAGGCTGATCATGCGGAGCATATCGTCGTGGCGGCATCCTTGAAATAAAGTAAACAGTTAGTTTAATATCATAGACATATATGGACCTCATTTAGGAAATAATAATAAAAATTCAGGCAGCATCCCGACAGGGATGTGTCCAAACCAAAAAGATTAAAAAATTTGGGCAGCATCCCGGCAAGGGTGTGCCCAACCTCCTGCATAAGAAAATAGAAAGAAGAAAGGACAGGCCTCAGGCCCCAGGCAACAGTGCATCATACTTACATTTGCTTAACTTTCTAATTCTTAGTATTCGTTCCAAAGTACATGTATTCCTAAGGACATGTCTGAATATCTAAAAAAAAAACTCAATAAATAAAAATGAATATGCATCTATCATTAATTGTTCTCAAAATAACATATATTCATGCATTTTATAACAGCATTTTGCTTACTCTATGTGTTAATTCAAGCGCTTAAAGCATTAACATAAACATGGCATTTCAAATTGTACCACAGCAATTAAAATCAATTAGCAAGGTTCCTAAATGTACTAATCCAAAATATAAAAATTAAATTACTCAAAATAAAATAAATAATAATAAACTTGAAGAATTTTACTAACCTGGAAGTTGAGACTCAATGAAGAAGAAAGAACAAAACACTGGTACAAAGGAGACCAACCAAAATGACAAAAACAGAAAATGCAATTGAAAAAGGAAGGGAAGAGCGTTGATGAACAAAGGAAAGGAAAGAAAGTGATTGCCCGTCGGTGCCTGCGTCCTTATATAGAATTTAAGCACCGACGGGCTTTACGTCTATACAGATACAGACAGGAATGCCGTCTGTCTCCTCGGATTCTGCTTTTAACCCTCATTAATTACCTAATTAATGCGCGTGATATGCACGATACAAAGACTGCCAGGTGGACAATCACAAACGGGATCACCATCTGAGTTAGGGACGGGCTAGCCGTCGGTAGGTCAATCCTATAAAATTCAGCATTTTCTTGGATTCCGTGCCTTTTATCTCCTTTTAGCTTCATAGCAGGTTCCTTTCTTCAGTTTTTCCTTTTTTCCTTCTTTATTTCCTTTAGCGACTTCGATTTTAGCCCCTGAGGAATGAATTCCCATCTTCTTCCTAAAATGCACCATATCTTAGACGATGCCCAAACTTGGGAAAACAGCACCCTTGCCCCCCTTTCTAGACTGAGATTTTTACGAAGAGTCCGAATAGACCACAACCTTCTTTTAGCTGCGACCCATTTTTGGGACCCTCGCTTTCATGTTTTCAGGTTCACCTATCAGGAAATATGCCTCCTGCCTGAAGAACTTGCTACTATTGTCGGAAGTTGGTATCCTCCTAGTGCTTTACCCTGTGTTCCTCATTGTGGTTTGGTTCAACCTCGGGATATTGCCCTGTCCTTAAGTATAGCTCCTTCTAACGCTGCCCGCCTAGTTCCTCAGGGCCCTGTATTTGCTTTAGAACCTCTGATTGAAGCACTAGATGAATTCTCTAATCTTCCTTCATACAGCGTAAGTGTGATCTTTCTTTTCTGTCTGATAAAGTATTTGATTGTGACTTCAAAGGAACTGTCTGGGGACCATCGTCTGTTTGGAATTTTGGACGATTTTCATCGCGGGCTGACCTCTTTTCCACTTATTCTGGCTGAGACTATCTTGGGTTTGGACTCTCTTTGTACCGGGCCTACCACTTCATTCTCTGGGAGCCCCTTATTACTCCAGGTACGTCATTGTTTTAAAAGGTAGTGTGTCCCTTGTGAATTTTCACACTAGCTTTTTTTAGCAGGAAGTGCGTCCTTTCGGATTTTCACAACATCCTATGCCTAACTTTTGCCTGAAGTAAATCCAACTTACTCCAGCGGCATTTCTTTGCCTTTTATCTTATTATATTTTGGCTTTTATTTTTCCTTGATTCTTCTTTCAAATTTGGCTGCAAGAGAAATTGAAGCTGCTGTCAGAGCCTCCTCCTAGGGTCATTAGTTAGTACTTTGCGAAGCATTTTCTTCCTCGCCGGCATTTGTACCTACCTGGGACCCCTGATGAAGGCATTACCAGATTCAGTGAGATATCAGATGAGGATATTAGCTTCATGCACACTTGGCTTCCTTTATCTAGTGTAGTTATTAATGGGTCTTCAGGATGCGTCCCCCTATGCGGGCTTCGTGAGGCAACCTTTTACATCACGGGCCGCTGCTCTCATCAACTTGAAATGACCCAGGATGTGGTGAGACTCCCTTTATCCTTTCGAGGTGGATTTCTGCGGCTTTTTCCTCCCGCTATCATGAGCTCTGGAGCCGACTTCCATTGAAGACTATCATACCTCCCTTCGGGGACCACTCTGTCACCTCTACCAGCACGTACAAGAGGTGGATACTTAGCCCGTCATCTGATAACCGAACATGGTGACTGAGGCATTTGGCTAGCGAGAGTAGTAGTAGGGCATAGTTTAGCTTTGCATGCATTTTGAGCAATATGTTTCTTTTTAAAGCAGAATTGGACAACGATGTAAATGAATAAGTCAAGTCTTATTTTATTTCACCGCATTGTGTATATTTCAATACGATTTCAGCATACATGATAATTTTTAATACTAATTCAACTATGCAAGACTACATCCATTCAAGGAACCAAATTTTGATAGCATCAACTCCCGTTACGAATCAGCCCTCTCTGGTTTTCTTGATTGGATATTTTCTCTCATGCCTCTAATTTTTGCCCAGGATTCCTTTTTTCGGTTTTCACCCTGGCGAGGTGCCAAATTTTAGCAAGGCCGCCTTTTTTCGGTTTTCGGCCCGCGGGGCTTTTATTCTCTTCTTTTGATTTTGTAGCCTTTACCCATGGAACCTTTTGAGTCTATCAATATTGATCGATTCTTTGAATTCATTGCCATCGCTATCCGACAGAATCGCAGCTCCTTTTGATAGCAGCTTCTTGAGGATAAACAGACCTTCCCACGTAGGTTTGAACTTCCCTCTAATATCTGGTGCTCCTGGTCTCATCTGTTTGAATACCAAATCCCCTCCTTCAACGGATGTTTCTTGACTTTCTTTCCAAAAGACCTAGCGAGCCTCTTTTGGTAGATCTGGTTGTGATAGTAGGCTTCTAACCTGTTCTCATCCAACATGTTCAAGTGTTGCAACTACTGCTACGCCCATTCGGCCTCCGGAATCTCTACTTCCATTATCGCCCTCAGTGACTTATGTTCGACCTCGACCAGCAATACTGCCCCCGTCCCATATACTAAGGAATATGGAGTGGCTCCCGTTGAAGTTCTGATGGTTGTTCTGTAACCCCACAATGCAAAAGGCAACTTTTTCGCCCAATCTTTATAATTCTGGACCATCTTAGCCAGGATCCTCTTGACATTCTTGTTGGCGGCTTCAACTGCCCCAGTGGCTTAAGGACGATACGGAGAAGACTTGTGGTGCTCGACACCATACTTCTGGAGTAACTTCTTCGTTTCGGCCATAAACTGGACCCCGTTGTCAGATAGCACATGGTGTGGAAGGCCATACCTACATATCAAGTTCTTCTTGATGAATTTCGCCATATCTCGAGCATCAACTTTCCTGAAAGACTCAGCTTCTACCCATTTGGTAAAATAGTCGATGGCGACAATGATGTACCTATGCCCATTGGAGGCCGTGGGGTGTATTTCCCCAATAATATCAATCCCCCAAGCTGCGAATGGCCAAGGTGACGTTAGATTATGTAATTCTGAAATGGGCAGATGCCTTAAATCTACATACTGCTGGCATAACTAGCACTACTTTACATACTTCGAGCAATCGTTATCCATGGTGAGCCAGAAAAATCCTTGTCTCATAATCTTTTTGGCCAATGTCAACCCGTTCATATGGGCCCTGCATACTCCAGCGTGTGTTTCTTCCATCACCCTCTTAGCTTCTTTTTCATCCAAACACCTCAACTAGATACCATCAGCCTGTCGTTTGTACAATGCTCCATTTATGTAGATGAACTGGGTAGATAGCTTGTGAATCAGTCTCTGATCTTTCTCGGTAGCTTCCTCTGGAAACATCGCATTCTCTAGATAGTTCTTGATATCATAATACCACGGCTTCCCATCCGCTACTTCTATCTCCATGACTGATTTAAATTCAAAGCTAGGTCTCTCAGAGCTAAAAATCAAAACTGGCCTCATAACCACCCCTTCGGGGTTGTCCCACATTGACACTAAAGTGGCAAGCGCATCGGCTAACTGGTTTTCATCCCTTGGAATAAAACGGAATGTACACACTTCAAATTGACTACTCAAGTCTCTCAAGTGCTCGATGTATGGCATTAACCTCTCTTCTTTAACGGCCGATTCACCTCGGATTTGATTGATCACCAGGGAGGAATCGCTAAACACTTCCATGTTTTTTGCCCCTAAGGCTATCAATGCCTCTAACCCAAAGGCACGCTTCATACTCAGCTTCATTATTGGTAGCCTTGAACCTCAATTTCTTGGCCAAAGGGAGCTTCTCATCATCCGAGGTTGTTAAAATGATCCCTACTCCTGTCCCCTTGTTGTTCACGGCTCCGTCAAAGTGCAATTGCCAACCTTGAACTCCGATAGCTATCACATCCTCATCTGGAAAGTTAAACTCGTACGAGTCTCCTTGAATTGGGTGCTCTGCCAGGAATTCAGCCACTGCACGCCTTTTGATATGTTTTCGAGTAATATACTCTACATCGAATTCTTGTAGCAACAACGACCACCTACCGCTTTTCCCGAGTAAGGAGGGGGCTTCCTGTAAATACCTTAAAGGATTCTGCTTAGCTACCGCCTGTACCTTGTAGGAGTGAAAGTAGTGTCTCAACTTCTTAGAAGCCCAGATTACCGCAAGGCAAATCTTTTCTACTTCTGTATACTTAACCTCATAGGCCAGGAACTTCTTGCTAAGGTAGTAAATAGCAAACTCCACTCCAAATTCGTCCTCTTGGGCCATCATGGCACCTACAGAACTGTCCTCTATGGCCAGGTATAAAATCAGGGGTTTGATTGGCTGCGGCGGTCTCAACACCGGTGGATTCAGCAGATACTCTCTGACAGTATCGAAGGCCTTTTGACAACTTTCGTTCTATACTACTGGTTGGTCTTTTCTGAGTAGTTTGAAGATCGGTTCGCAGATTGAAGTAAGCTTAGCAATAAACCTATTGATGTATTGCAACCTACCCAGAAAGCTTCTCACATCCTTTTCCTTCTGCGGTATTGACATTTCTCTGATGGCCTTAACCTTATCCGGGTCAATCTCAATACCCCTCTAGCTAACCACGTGTCCTAAGAGCTTCCCTGAGGTAACACCAAAAATACATTTCTTAGGATTTAACCGTAGATTATACTTATTTATCCTTAGGAAGAACTTTTCCAGGGCTTCAAAATGACCTTCTCTAGTGGCTGACTTGATCATCATGTCGTCCACGTATTCCTCCACTTCCTTATGGATCAAGTCATTCAAGATTTTTGTCGCCATCCTCTGATAAGTGGCTCCTGCATTTTTCAGGCCAAAAAGCATTACTCCATAAGCATAGGTCCCCCATTCCGTGATGAACGCCGTCTTAATTCAGTCAATTATTTTATTGAGAATTTGATTGTTGCCCGCATAACCATCTCTAAAGCTATACATCTCGCAAGCAGCGGAGCTGTCTATTAGCACATCTATGTGGGGCAACGAAAAGTCATCTTTTGGACAGGCCTTATTCAAGTCCCGATAATCTACGCATACCCTTACTTTGCCATTCTTTTTGGCTACGGGGACAACATTAGCCAACAAAGTTAGATATTGCACCTCAACCAAAAATTTTTCTTTGATTTGCTGGTGAATCTCCTCCTTTACTTTGTCTGCCCATTCTGGCCTAAGCCTTCTCAGCTTCTGTTTAACGGGTTTGTGGTCTGGATATGTAGGAATAGCGTGCTCTGCAACTTCCCGATCAATTCCTGGCATATCTTCGTAGGTCCAGGTAACGACTTTTTCATATTTTTTTAAGATTCTCTCAAATTTTTCTCGCTCTTCAGGAGTTATATTTGATGCTATCAAAATTTCTTTTGGGTTTTCTATGGTTCCAAGATTAAATAGAGTAGCATCAGTTGAATCAATATCAAATATGGATGGATGATGATCATGATCATGCATAGTAAAATCATCGGAAACATCACACAAATATGCAAAATCATTCAATTTATTAATAAGATGGAAATTGTCATTAACATCATTGAAAAGTTCTGGAGCAAAAAGAAAATCTAAACTATTTTCCTCTTCCTCCTCTACTGGTGTATTTACCGCGATCGATGGTCCTGTATCACTTCGGCTCTTTGGAGGCTCCCCCATCAACTCCTGTATAGCTTCCTCTACCTTTGCTTTCCCCTTCAGCTGGGTGGCTATCATCTTCTCAGTCATCACTTCTTCAGGCATCTCACGGTCCCAAATTGTCCTACTGGTCATGATTTCTTCATCCCAAAAGCCCTCTGCAGGCTTGACTGACCCAATGTCCCAGTCATAGGCATCATTGAAGACCTCGCACCCTGGCACAATTCTGCCATCCAGCCACTGTGGTTCATCTTCCCCTGTATAGGCACATGTCACGGTTGCTAGCACAAAAGTCTTTCGGATATGAGGAATTTCCATTTTTGGCTTCTCACCCCTTCCTATCACACCTGTGTATCCTAGACCCCTTCTGTCCTTTGGGCCCTTAGTGGTAACAGCTATTGGTATCCCCTGAGAATTCTTTCCCAGCCCTGCGCCAGGGAGGAATAACATCTTTTTCATCATATTCAGTACCTGGGGGCTTTCCTCCTTCTGCTCTTCCTCGCCTATCATGGCAACATAAAACCCACTAAACGGCTGCCTAGCAATCTCCAGTACTAAAACTTGATTCTCCCGTGCAGCCCTTATAGTTACAATCTGGCCTTCATGAGGTATCTTTACCATCTGGTGAAGTGTAGAGGGGACTCCACCCAACTTGTGAAACCATGGTCTACCTAGAAGAGCTGAGAAATTGGCGGGTATAGGCAGTACCATAAACTCCACTTCTGACTCTACGGGCCTCATCTTCACTATTGCCGTGAATGTCCCCAAAGTACGTCTATGCGAGTTATCATATGCTGTGATGGTGAGATCAGATTTGGCTAACATATCCTCTGTCACCCTAAAAGCTGCCATTGCCACCTGTGGGCACACATTTATTGAAGAACCGTCATCTACCATTACGCAAGCAGTGTGCTTTTGGTTAATCTGTGCCCTTATATACGGAGGGCGATTATGGTTGCGGCCTTCTACCGGCAAATCAGCACTGGTAAAAACAACATTTTCTCCTGATCCTCCTTTCACTACATCCAGAAGTTCCGTAGGCGAAATGGTTGTGGCCACAGTTGCCTCGCACAAAGCCTCCACCACCTTCTTCCTATGCGACGGCGACTGTCTCAAAAGATCCCATATGGAAATCTGAGCCGGCGTCTTTTTTAGTTTCTTAACAATCGGATCTTCTTTTGGCTCTTTTCCCTTTCTGCCCTCAACCGGCTCCTGGGGCTTCTCGACTTCTGGAGCTACCCTTCCACTCCGGGTCACAGCTCCTACTTCTTTCTTCTTTGCTTATTCTCCTTCCTCCTTCGAACCCCACAGGTCGAAAAATACTTCATTTTCAGTTCCACTATCATCAGTGGACCAGCAATCGATCACTGCAGCGGGAAGCCCTTATTCACTCCCCTCACTGAGGTTTGTGACAGCAGTGTGGATATCGTTGCCGTATAATTCCTTTAACAGAAACTCCTCGGGCAAACTGGATCCGATTATATTAACTGGCGGGGGCATACTGTTGTACCCAGCCTTTTTTTGACCCCCTCTTTTCTCTTGGTCTGTGATCTGCTTTGAGTTAATTATATCTTGAATTGTGTGTCTCAACGTCTTGCAATTATCAGTTATATGCCCAGTGTGCTGATGATATGCACAATACTCATCATCCTTATGTCCTGACATCCCTTGAGTTCTAGCAGGTTTGGGTGGCATAGGCTGTAACTTACCCTCCTTCATCAGTCTTCTCAGCACCCATGATAAAGACCTTCCAAGATTGGAAAAACGCCTCGGGGTAGCATTAGCAGTTGATACCTCAGCATTTTTTTTTGCACCACTAGCGAAACCTGTTGGTCTACTTGCCCCCTGGCTACTGCTGCCCCTTTTGGGATAGTTCTCATTAGCTGCTCTCTTAACAAGGTACTCTCCCTCGGCCTCAATGGCGATGTCCTTCAGAGACTCCCAGTCCTTCAGTCCTTTCATTCTCAATCCTTCTCTCAAATACGAGCTCGCATTTTTAATGAATAGTCGTATTTGATCCTGAGTATCCGATTTCCTCTTCATTTCCATCACCCGATTCCTCCACCGGGTTAGATACTCATGGAAGGACTCGCCTCCCTTCTGCTGTAATAGCTCTAGGTCCTTCAGGGTCACTTCCATCCTCGTACCTCCTCCGTCAATAAATCCCAGTCCTCCTTGGTTCGGCGATCGAGCCCATGGTACCAATCTATTGCTGGGCCAATCAAACTCAAGCAAAAGTACTCAATCTTCAGCTTTTTTATCAAAGTGGTGCCCTTCATCACTAGCGAATACTGCTTTATGTGTGCCATGGATCGGAAGTGCCATCAAACTTCCGAACATCTGGCATTTTAAAGTTCATTGGGACTAAATCCTCCCCTTCTAACTCCTTGTCTTCCGGGTTCATTCCTCGACCCTTTGTTAGCATTCTTATCATCGCTTCAAATTTCTCCTCCATCTTCTTCCAGATGGCTTCTTCAGTTTGAGGGGCTTTCCCTTTCTCGGGCATACGCTCCTCATATTCTTCATCTTCTAAATCATCATCTAGCCTTGGGACTGGTCTTCCCCTTTGTGCCCCTGAGGTAGTAGCTCTTAGGTTTACAGGGGGCATGCGAATTTCCTCTTGGGGGACTTCTCTGACCTCCCCCCCTTTTCATTATTTCTCATTGGAGGAGGTGGTGGGTTCTGCGGGGTAGCCTGATGACTCATTGCGGCCATCATTGCCATCATTCGGTTCTCAAATTCTTCAAGCCTTCGGCCCACTTCCTCTGCTATCATTGCCCTGGTGGCATCTGCCCCTCTTAGTGAGTTTGCCATTTCTTCGGGTAAAGAAAACTTAGCTGAAGTAGCATAGCTGGTTTCAGAAGAAGTGTCCGGATACTCTACCCTTTCTGGTAACTTGAAGAATGGATTTCTGCGTAGTCGCCCCCGAGACCCTCTTGTCCACCTAGGCGAATCTATGATGGCTGTAAAATAAAAAGGGTCAGAATGATGCATGAACGTGCTAAGATGCATGATCGTGCTATGCAATACTTACAAATCACATGTAAGCACATAGGTCATTCCAACCTTATTACTCCCGTACACGAGAATATAGTCTATTTCCTAGGTGGGATTAGTCTATGGATTATCCGGGGATCCGATGGACACGTATGGTGCATGGTGAAAAAAATCGGCAATATAACCTCTCCTAACTAATGCACAGACGCATGGGTTATGATTGTTATCTATTTAGGCAGTCCGAATAAGTTGACATGGGCCTATCGGGGTATGAAAGCCTTTGATTAGGTGACCAATCAAATTATCTGGGCTTGTCCAATACATAATGATCCACATAGCGGGCATAGTATTAAGGTTTATACCACCTAGGGGAAGTAACTATTTCCATTACATTAGCTTTAGTCAAAAGGTGGTGTTGCTTTAAGGCTACCCAAGCATGGTCCCTGCCAACGGGTCTAGCTCATCATGAGCGTAACGACCGATTGGGTCACCATTTAATATACCATGATGGTACGAGGCTTGGGCTAGTGATTATCCTTAACACTTCCCTACATTGAGTGAACGTAGGGTCGCGCTTCGGGAATGCACTGGGGCTAAAAGAGGGACCAAACTAGCGTAGATCTAAGGCTCTAATGAGATGCAATGCAGTTTTGCAAGAAGGTGAAATTTTTAAACTAAAACTCAATCATAATTTTTAATCAAGGTACTTTCGAATCAAAGTCTCGAGTATAGTGCCTAGTGGAGTCGCCACTGTGACGCGCGCCGAACCCCGTGGCCTCTTGAAAGCCCACTTTAGGGCGATCGGGATGGGATTCATTAAAACTTGTAAGGTATTTACAAGTGCATCTATTTTGGGCAACAATGAGATTTCTTGGAGTCGCCACCCAATAGAACATTGGGAAGGGTCATCTAGCCTCAGCGAGCCTAAGACGGCGCATACATATCCATCTTGGGCAAGCCAGAGAGATCTTGGAGGTCTCAGCCTCTACCCCCTGGAGCCTAGGATTGAAAATTTAAGTCGTTTGATGAGACTCAAGAGGTGTCTTGGAAGTCCTAGACCTCTCGCCTCATTGAGCCCCAAAGACCAGAGTAAGTTCGGGACTTCTCATTTATTTGTACCTTGATCAATATTATGATTAAATTTTGAATTTATTGTTTCATCAACTTTCCACACGATGCATTTAATTAAGGCGCAATCATTCACGTCAAAAGCAATAAGTAAAGCATTATTAAAATAAATATTCTCAAAATAAATTACAATAAAACTAAAGGCGGAATACAACCCCCATTAAAAAACAATATATAAATCATACAAAAATCAGGATATTCATTAATGATGAGGACATTGGTCCTCGCAAGCATATTTATTATAAAACACTTTTGATGTGATGATTTTATTTTGGATAGAGAAAATTGAGACATTGGTCCCATTTTTATTTAGGAAAAATTTCAAATTGATTAGTAAAAATGGTTTAGTGACTTTTTCTAGCGATGTTACAATAAGCTTCATAATAAAATGAATAAAGTCAAGGGTAAAGAAAGAACCCGGATAAGAAGCCTCAGGTTAGCGTGACCACCCTCATTAACCACTTCGACTCCAACATGGTAAAAAAAAACTCATAGAAATAAACATGTTAGTGTCAAGATCATAACTAAAATAAAGGAAAATAACATAACCAGAAACTTTAAAAGAAACGGGTTAAAAAGATAAAAGAGGTAGAAAATAAATTTAAAAAAAAAGCCTTTCAATTCTTTGTACAAAAGAAATATTATTTCAAAAAAAAACAATTAATATGAATCAAGTTAAATTACACAAATATCAATCCAGAATGTTTACCCTCGGATTTTACCTTTTTGGTTGAATGTCGAATGATTATGATTCCCGTACGCTCTACAAGGATCAAGTAACAATGCATCAAAGAAAGAAAATTTATGTTTTTCTTCCTTTGAAAATTTGATAGCAATCAAGTATTTGAATTAGCTGGTTCGATGGAAATGAATGAATTTCGCTTCCTCAAGTTGGCTTAATTCACAAAAAGAATTTAAAAGAAAAAAAATCAATTAACTGAAAGGATCTTTATCCAATAAAATTCTGAAAATGGTAGAGATTTTAGATTTTTTTGTAAATTGCTCACAAAAGATTTTTCTTTAAAAATTTCCCACTCTCTCAAAAATTGCTAATTTTCCTTAACAAAGAAATTGTTAATTTTTCCAACCCCCAAAAAATGTTTTTACTTTTAAATTTATAGAATTTTTGGAGATAAAATAGGATAAGATCAGTTTAAAGTTTGAATTTTAAAAGGAGTTTAAAATTCAATTTTTAAACAAATATTTCTATCCAATTTTTGAAGATAAAAACTTATCCTCCTTAAGTTTTAACAAATCCGGCGCTATCTGATCAGTTCCACTACCGACGGTCATCCCTTTAGATACCGACGGGCTTTACGCACCTAATAAGGGCACGCGTGGAAATCTGGGCACAGACGGGCCAAGGCACGGGACTAGGGACGGACGTCTCTGTGCCGACACGTGTCCGTCGCTACAGACGGGGCCATCCCTACAACGCATAGAGACAGCCTATCTGTCCAAATGATGACCCGTCCCTATATGCTAGAGACGGGGCGCACCAACTAGGGACGGGCGTCCCTACTCCAACGGTCATCCCGTCTGTGCAGCAAAATCACAATTTTTAACTAAATTTCCCAAATTCTTTCAAAATCTCACACCGTAGAGAAAAAGATTTTAATCCTTGTGTAACCGAAAGATAAAAACCTCCGAATTCCATCCATTTATCCGAAAACCGACATTGATCTCTTCATCGGGTAACTCTGACTTGGACTGCCTCAGGACCCGATGTCTACACTACCCCAATGGATCTCTCTGTCACACTCGCGACGCCTATCGCGCTCGCGACAAAGCACATATTCCTCTTCCTTCGCTTTTTTCAGCTGCGTTGACTACCTTGTTTTTCCTTGCACTGTCACACTCGCGACTCCCTTCTTGCCTCAGGAAACACTATTCCCGACTAGCCCAGTATTGGGGCCATTATAGAACATCTAAAAGAGCAAACCTATTCATGCACACCATGCCGGGGGCAATTAAAAGGCTCAAAGTCTAAGTCTCTCAGTGAGCATCTAAGTGTCTCAGTGAGCATAAATTTTCAAAGTCTCCCTACGAGCACAAAGCCATTTTAAGAGGCATACAGGTTTTTTCAACAAGATGGCGGCGCCGGATGGCTCTTTATCAACTCAATCAACGTAAGTTCGCAGAATAACTCAGTGGCGTTAATGACAAGCCACATCGACAGCAATCTTTAGAAATGCCTCGGGGTAATCCAAGAGGATGTTTTCTGCATTTCTTAAGTCTAGAAATGTCTCGGTGCAATCCAGGTGGATGTTTTCTAGACTTCGTAAATCGAAACATTACTCGGTGCAATCCAGGTGGATGTTTTCTAGACTTCGTAAATCGAAACATTACTCGGTGCAATCCAAGAGGATTTTTTTGCACTTTGTAAGTCTAGATATGACTCGGTACAATCTAGGAGGATGTTTTCTGCACTTCGTAAGTCTAAAAATGACTCGGTACAATCCAGGTTGATATTTTCTGCACTTCGTAAGTCTATAAATTACTCGGTACAACCCAGGAGGATGTTTTCTGCACTTCATAATTCTAGAAATGACTTAGTGCAATCCAGGAGGATGTTTTCTGCACTTCGTAAGTCTAGAAATGACTCGGTACAATTCAGGAGGATATTTTCTGCATTCATAAGTCTATAAATGACTTGGTGCAATCCAGGTGGATGTTTTCTGCACTTTGTAAGTCTAGAAATGACTCGGTGCAATCCAAGTGGATGTTTTCTGCACTTCGTAAGTCTAGAAATTACTCGGTGCAATCTAGGAGGATGTTTTCTGCACTTTGTAAGTATAGAAATGACTCGGTGCAATCCAAGAGGATGATACCCGCACTTTATAAGTCTAGAAATGACTCGGTGCAATCTAAGAGGATGTTTTCTGCACTTCATAAGTCTAGAAATGACTCGGTGCAATCTAGGAGGATGATATCTGCACTTCATAAGTCTAGAAATGACTTGGTGCAATCTAGGAGGATGATATCTGCACTTTGTAAGTCTAAAAATGACTCAGTGCAATTCAGGAGGATGATATTCGCACTTCATAAGGCTAGAAATGACTCGGTGCAATCTAAGAGGATAATAATCACTTTGTAATCTAGATAACGGCTCGGTGAGATTCAAGAATTATCGCACTTTGGAAGTCTAGAAATGACTCGGTGCAATCCGAAAGGATAATATTCACAATACCAGTCACAACACTATTCTCCATGGAGCAACCAGCTCTTTAAGAGCCATTTATCTGACATCAGCTTAGCGGGGATGTAACTCGCCAACAAGGTGACGTCAAGCCTAGCTTAACACGTCAAAAAAATGGCGTTAGTCAAACCCGCCACAACTCCATCGACAGAGCAGGAAGGTGGCAGGCTCAAGTACGCTCTCCTTTCCTTTTCTCTGAATCTTGGCTCACCTAGGCACTCTTGCACTAAATTCCCCAAAATTAGGGGAAATTATAGACACTGGGTCCCGAGGCAACCCAGATCAGGGTTACCCAATGATAAAATTATGTGCCTATTCACAAGAAAAAAGGTTTTAATCGATAGTTTCCTTGTCAAAATTGCTTTTTAAAAATATATTAAAAAATATATTAAAAAAATAAAAATAAAAAAGAAGGTTAGAAGTGCTAGTGTTCTTGTCATTTTTTTTAAAAAAAAAATTTATTTTCGGCAGCTTGCAACTGCTGGCAAGCGAGTGCAGGCCCCTCGCTCGCAGGCCGGCCACACGCGCGCCCCGGGCGAGCAATGCCCGCATCTAGCGTGAGCGCGCACGAAGGGGCAGCCCTCACTTGCCCAGCCCACCCTTCGCCAGGGGTGGGCGCCCCTCGCCTCTAGCAGCCCCCTGGGTGTTGTTTTCTGCCGAAATGCATTTTTTTGCGATTTTTTTAATCCATTTTTTTAGGGATTTTTAAGGTTTTTTTCGTTTCAAAATTAAAAATTTGAATTAATTGAATTAATTATTTTGGAAAAATTGAATTTTTGGGGAAAAGAGGAGTCTTTGGATAGAAAAGGGATGAAGAATTTTTAGAGTGAAGAAACTGAAAATTTTCTGATTTTTGTGAATCTTGACAAGAAAACAATTCACGATCTTAGTTTTTCAGATTTATAATTCTTACGGTAAATTTCTGGGTTCAATTGCAATTTTTTTATTTTCTCTTTATATTATTATTTTCTCTTTATTTTTCCACCATTGTTGTGTGTTCTTAAAACTTAATTTTTATGTGATTAATCTATTAATTTGTTGTTTTTTGGTTTATGATTTAAGTTAAATAGGTGTTTTTCATATTAATATTGCATGAAATCATACTAAATCGCATAAAATTACATTTTATGCATTGAGTAATTGAAGAGAAATCAAAAAAGAGCTTTCCTCACCTTCTGCCCTTGAGAGGCAGGAAGGAGGTGGCTGCCCCTCCTGGCTAGGCCGCCCCTCAACTAGAATTTTGTCCTTTTGTGATTCTTGATCCGTTTTGTCCCGTTTTCGATCCATATTCGCATGGTATGCATTCTTTTATATGATTTTAATATTATTTTGCCAATGTTTATTTTTTTTATTTTTTATGTAATAATTTTTATTTTTATTATGTTATTTGATTTATTTGATTTTTTTCATTTATTTGCTGACATTAATTTTTATTTTGTTTTGCTTTGTCTACAATCCTTATTTTTCTTTATTTGAACATTCTCATGAGAAAATGGAGAAATCGATGAGGTTTCGTTTTGTTTGATTTATTTTTTTGTTGCTTATTATTTTATTTTGCTTTTTATTTATTTTGCTATATAATTTATAAAAAATTTGTTTATTTTATGCATATTAAAAAGAAAAACACAAAAATAATTTTTTTAATAAATTGGATTTTTTTTAATAAAATGGGACCAATGTCTTAATTTTAGCCAATAAAAATTCACGTTTAAAAGATGAATTAATTTTCTCAAAATGGGATCACTCATTCCGATTTTCTCAATATTCACCCAAAAATAACTCTTCGATTTTTTTTAGTGAACATGAAAGAACCAATGTTCTTATTCCAAATAAATATACCGATTTATGTATGCTTATTTATTTATTTATTTGATTTTGTCATTTATTTATTTATTTACCTATTTTGAGGGATTGTATTTTTTGTCCCAATTTATTTATTTATTTGTTTGTTTTAATTTTATATTTTAGGGGATTGTATTTTTTGTTCCAATTTCATTTTATTATTTGTTTTGCATTTTATTTATTTCATTGCTTTTCTTTACTTGCTTTCCTACGATGCTTGAATTTGCATTTTGTATTAAATGCATGACCGTGTGAGATAAGAGATGAAAATTTAATAATTAAAAACTTATTTATAATTAACCAAGATATTAATAAAAGTGAAGTTCCGAACTACTCTCTAATTTAAACTCTCGAGGTTAGACGAACTTGTCCAATTTGTTGTAAATTGGGCGTCAACTCCAAAATAACTTAAAGGTGCCTAAAAATTTCATGGGATTAGATAAACTTTCCTAATGTTCTATTGGGTAGGAATTCAAAAATATCTCATTGTAGACACCGGGTCCCGAGGCAGCCCAGATCAGGGTTACCCAGTGTTGAAATTAATGCCTATTCACAAGAAAAAAAGGTTGGAAGTGACGGTTTCCTTGTAAAACTTGATTTTTAGAAATAAAAGAATAATAAATAAAAAATATATATATATATATTAAAAAAAAAACCAACTTTGAGGCAACCTTCTGAAGGTGAGTCAAGGGCCAAGAAACTCAAATCAAATACTCCAAGGCACACAAGCTAAAATTAGAGAAGCTGCTAATAGAGATGGCAGACATCCTCACTGGCAATGATGGATGAAGATTCAAGGAATCAAGTAATGCTAATGGAGTGAAGAAGGAGGTCTGTGACGCACTCCGAATCCCGTAGGATGCCCCCGAAGGCCCGCTTTAGGACTTTCGAGAGAGGTCCATAAAAACTTGTAAGGTATTTACAAGTGCGTCTATTTTGGGCAACAAGGAGGTTTCTTGGAATCGCCGCCCAATAGAACATTGGGAAGGGTCGTCTAGCCTCAGCGAGCCTAAGACGGCGCATAACTATCCATCTTGGGCAAACCAGAGAGATCTTGGAGGTCTCAGCCTAATAGAACATTAGGATGATCCTCTACCCCCTGGTGCCTAGGATTATGTAAATTAGGCCTTTTGGAGGGGAACAAGAGATATTTTGGAGGTTGACGCGTACTCAGCAAGCGTACTGAATCGGCAAGTAATATAGTGGAATATAATTGAGACCACAAGTTATCGAACCCAAGGGAATGTGTTGTGCAAGTGTTGACAATTAATTATATGCTAAAGAATTCCCAATTATTTTGATTTGGTGATTGTTTAATGCAGAAGAATTAATAATCTAACTAATGATATTAATGTCTAAGAATATTAACGATTTAATAATACAGCGAGTTGATAAAATAACTAAGAGATCTTGCTAAGAAATACCCATTCTCCCCAATAATATCATGTGAATACTTAATTCAACAATTTCATATACAATCAGTGAATAATCTAGCCTATACCATAGCTTGCCTTTCGGATCCAGCTTCTCTAAAATATGCACTTACCAATTCGGATTCAGCACCTAAATTAGCATTATTACAGATCTTAAGTTCTAAGTTAAATAATCTTACCATTCCGGATTCAGATATTAAACTCATTTATCTTCCACCATTCTGAACCTATTGAAATAAACATTCACAGATTTTAACTACCAATTCGGATTCATCAAATCAATGAAGTTGATTAAAATAGAACAGAGCATGTGTATGTATTTATGGGTTGATTTCAATCAAAGTTTATCTTGGTAGATCTCCCCTTAACTTGCATTCAAACTAGCAACAACAGATAATTTCAGAGAAGATAAAACTGAAATATATTTATATGTATTTATGAACTGATTACAATTAAAGTTTATCTTGGTAGATCTCCCCTTAACTTGTACTCTATTCAGCAACAACAAATAAAATCAGAGAAAATACACTGAGTATATGCATGATACAATCCATACAAAATATTCACATGAATTACTGGGGAATTAAGGCATCCCATAACAAGAAATAGAATTACTCACTCATACTTGAATTAAAGACTGAATTAAATAAAGAGAAATTGATATTACCCATTTGAATTTGAAAATGAAAATCTTACAGCAAACCAAACGATGTTCTTCAACTGAATCAGCTATTCCCACTTCAAAATTAAATTACAGAATTGAAATCTTACTTCTAAGAATTTCCAGATCTGAAATCCTAGAGTTATTTTCTAGCCAAAACTAAAACTAAATCTCGATCCTCCCTCCACCTTCTCTCCAGAATCGTCCCCCTTTTAGCTAGATTTCCCCCAAAGAATAAAAGTCAAAAGTCTATTCGGTGGCCTCCAAATCTGATTTTTCCCGGATTTGATTCACACAATAGATTTTAAATGTTACACGGCGGTGAGAGATATCATCACCGCCGTGTAAATGTCCCTGGGTAAATTTTTATTCTGAACTTTTGAAGTTACACGGCGGTGAGAGATTCTTCACCGCTGTGTAAATGTTCCAGATCTGATGCTGATTTCTTCAAATTCGATTCACACGGCGGTGAAGAATTTTCTCACCGCCGTGTAAACATTCCAGTAAGCTTCCTTAATTTTCCTTCTCATGATTCTGGCCTCCCGTCTCACACGGCGGTGAGAGATTTCCTCACCGCCGTGTAACCTACCTAATTTTGCCAAAAATAACATAAATTTCCATTTAGTGCACCAACTAACATCAAATGACATTTTATCAAAAATTAACACAAATAACAGCTTTTAGACTAAGAAATCATCTCTAAATTCACATCAAAACATTATTTAATTTAAACTTATCAAAATACCCCACACTTAGCTTTTGCTCGCCCTCGAGTAAAATAACTCTTCAATCCCAAACATCTCAATTTTCAAGCAGGAAAATGGAAACTCAGAATACCAAGCAAACACTTAGTAAATTCCACTTTAGAGTAATTCTTACTCAAACAAGTTTCAAACGAAGAAAATACAATCGAATTTCTGATGTGTGTGTGCAAAGGCCAAAACCAATGTTTTAATATTTTTCAAAACTTAAAACTTCCAGCATCAATCAATCAAGAGCAGATTTAATCAGTACATAAATGCACTTCTGGTTTCTCACTTGAAACTCTAGAAACACCATAGGCCTCTCCTTTAGTACCGGAACCCGAAGGTCATCTCCACTGAACAACTAAAACATAAACATGATCATTAGGTCTTAAGCAGGTTGTAATGTATGGTTCAATCGGTGATGGCTAACAAGAGAAGTTTAGGAAATCAAATGAAGATTCAGCCACTCTACCAACTAACACTGCTACCCAAAAATTTTCATCACCTACTTCCAATCTAACAACAATTGCCAAGACTTAGCTATTTCCCAAATATGAAAAATTTTTATCACAAGAAAAATAATACGATACAATTTCTTTCTCAGTCCCTATTATACCCCAATATTGTCTTCTAATAGAGGATACCCCACACTTGAATTTTGATATACTCAGAATTAATTTTTATTTTATTTTATTTTATTTTATTTTATTTTTATTTTTTTATTTTTTTATTTTTTTATTTTGAATTAATGGGATACTTATATCCTCTATTTTCTTGCAACTTACTTGTCAAGCAATATCCCAAAATTCTTTAATTTTTCTTACCCACTTATTTACTACTAAACACCTTATTTCAACTTTCAATGTCTTCCCAACCCAATCCTAGAGTGGCCAATTCTTAGAAAGGCTAGGCAAAAGCGTTTAAGTTAAATGGCATATTAAGTGTGTAACAAGAAAAATTTCAGAGTACGCTTTTAGCATACCAATTCAGCTCAATGGGGCTAGCAATGGAAAATTAATTCAATAGGTGGGATAAAGTTTATTTTAAGTAGCTACTCAAATGAATTAATGCCTAAATCATGTCAACATTTATGCCTTACTTGTTATGTCGTTTCGAAGGGCAATGAGGAAGGTTCTAGTGTTCTAAAAATTTTCTGATCAAAAGATTTCATGCTGGTTTTTCTTTACTTGTAAAAGCTGGCCTAAGTGCACAATTAATAGAAATTGCAATTGTATATTTCTACTTTGAAAATTGTTAAGAAAAATAACTTTAAGACAGAATCTTACTCTCTTGCAGACTAAGTGCTCTGAATGACCTTTTCAAGATTAACAATTGAGCTGGAATAACAACTTAAAATTTTGTTAAGCTAAGCATGAGTCAAATTGATGAGCTCAAATCACAAAATAAAACTTAAACAACTAACTAAAGAAACCATTATCAAAAAGCAGAAAATATAACTTCTAAAATATAAAAGCAAAAGAAATAATAATATTAAGCTTTGATAAAATTAAACTTACTAATATCAATTTAAACTTACTCAAAAGAAATAAAAAAACTAAGCTTACTAAAGTACTGCAGGGTTAGTCACATCAAAGTTACACAAACTAGCTACCCCACACTTAAAAGCTTGCTGTCCCCAGCAAGTACGTCAGTCAAACAAAAATAATTAACGTAGCAAAATAAAAGATCAGAGAACTCCCAGAAAATCAGTCCTGTGAAGGTGGTGGTGGAAAACGGTCCATCATCGTTCTGAAAAAATGCTCCTGCTCCTCCCGAGCAAGGGCTATAGAGCGCTCTATCTTGGAGAAACTCAGTGACTGTGCGAGTAATTGCTGCTCCTGAATAGCTAAATGGTGCAAAATCTGATCTTGTCCAGTCTGTAGTGCCCCTAGCTGGGCAGTAATAGGCGCTAAATTAGGAACGGCCCCAGCGGCAGCAGGCTCAGCACCAGCAGCTGCTCCCCCAGCCGCCTCTTGCTCCTCCTCAGACTCGTCGGCTTCTTCTGCTGGCAATTGCACACGGCCCCTCTCTACAAGCCTCAAGTACTCGTCCCTGGTAGATAGCCTAACCTGATGCTGGAAGTGGTGATCGTCTACTATGAGTTTGAGGTTTTTGAGCATCTTAAAGTCTATCACAGTGCTCTCACCTACTTCATCTCCCAAGGGACTGTGGCCGACTCTTTTGGCCAACACAGTCGCAATCCATCCAATAGATATTTTCTTTACTTTCTTGGGATTGCCCTGGAGGTCTTCAAACTTTTTCAACAAATAGTAGGCTCCATTTAGCCTTACCTGTTGGACCATGCAGTAGAGAAATAGTGCCTCTGATTGGTTCACTGCACCTGCTGCCTCAATATGTCCATAAAATGAAAGGGAGAAAAACCTGTGTAAAATTCGCAGTGCATGATCCCTCAAATGATGGGCTTTGGACTGCCCAGTCACATATCTAGTGGCGGTGATGGGGTCTCTGATTGCTGCCCATATGGTTTGCTTGTCCAAATCATTTATATAACGAGCACCATCAACTGGAAATCCAAGTGCCTCCGCAAAATCATAAAAGGGCATAGTGTACTTCGTCTGATTCAACCAAAAAATCACCTCACCAATATCTTCTTCGTCATCTGTATCGATCTTGCATGTGACTGTTGCAAGGAAATCTCGAGTCAAGCTTGGATATACTTTCTCCTTCTTTGAAAAAAAATCTGTCCATCCGATCCCGGCGATCAACCCCTCAATTTCATCTCTAATATCCACGTTCCCTAAAGAGGTGAAGTCCAGAAAAGTGGAGGGAACATAGGTTGCAGCAGTGAAGTCCTTGTATGCGGGACGGCATCGAGTAGGTACCCAAGAAGGTACCAAATCGCTTCTTCCTTGAGAAGATGATGCTTGACTGGTTCTGGATCGTTTAGGGGCCACTGCATTAATAAATAAGGCACTCAAATTAGTCATTGCACAATAATTAAATATACGCAATTCAAAAAGATGTCAAGTAATGTATTTCACTAACAACCAATATCAGAATTACGAAAAATCACAATCTGCATGTCTCATGGATTTAATTGTCTAAGTGCTTGAAAATTAACTCCACTGCATTCTCAATTGGCACATTCAGCATATATAAAAAAAAATTGTCCTAGTTGTAATGAATTTATCCTTTGCAATTATAACGTGCAATTCGTAAACAGGTGTCCCAGTAATATGTGTCCATAGTTATCCACACTGATTTTTTTTCTTTTTTTCAGAATAAGATTATATCCCCAACTACATCTTTTCCAATTGAACTTCACAATATATCAAGAGTTAAATACATGTTCAAGAGCAATAGATGGAAGCCAACAGAATTGCAAAAATAAAAGAACAAATTCTGGAACCAAGAAAACAGAAAATTAAAAATTCATTCTCAATCAGACATTATATCAAACACTTGGTGGGCAGAAAATTTGACAAATCTAATACACTCAATTCTGTAATTCCTAACCTCAAAATTAATCACAGGGTATCAAGAACCCACAATCACACAATGAAAACACAAAAACACATGATTTCAGCAAACAAAGATATGAAATTCGTTCATTCAGGTATTTTATCAAACACTTGGTAGGCAGAAATTTTATTGCACACAACATGCGAAATTGACGAAATTCTTACCCCCATTTTCTCAATCAGCAACGAAATCTTAGACAAAACATACTGAATTAACAAATTCACGCTTTAATTTCAGAAAGAAGACAGAAAATTAGAAAAAAGAAAACCTAAAACTAATAAGAACAGAAAATAAAATAAATAAATAAATAAAACAGAAAAGAAAGGAGAAATCTTACTTGATTTTGATGTTAATTATGCAAAATTGATGCTTGATGGACAAATTAACCCACGAATATTGGAAGACAACGAATTTATGGAGGAAAATAAAAGAAAAAGGAAGAGGAATGGCGAGAGAGAGAGGCGAGAGGGAAGATGGGGTTTGATTTTGTGTTTAAAAAAATGAAATGAACTGGCGGTTAACGATTAAAAACGAAATTTTTTACCTTACACGGCGGTGAGAGATTGCCTCACCGCCGTGTAAATCGCGACTGGGCAAATATTTTTCAAAAATAAGAACTTCACACGGCGGTGAGATATTTCCTCACCGCCGTGTAAAAACTCCACTGCACTTTAATTTTTCGATGATTTAATTTCCACACGGCGGTGAGGGATTTCTTCACCGCCGTGTAACCTGAAATTTTTCCGCCAAAAATTTTAAGTTCACACAAGTTTCTCCCCATCTTTCTTCTCATACATTCTCAACACAAATTCAACATGAAATGACAATGACTTTGATTGATGCAAATGACTAAAAATACACACATTGAAAATAAAAACAGCAAGGTTTAGGAATTTATTTAGTTCTGATTTTTAAGTCTCAGCTAGACTTTAACGTACCTCATGCTTCGTCCAATAAAATAGCCACTGCTGCTCCTTCAGCGTGGTTTTCAAAATAAAGTTTTAGACGATGACCATTTACCTTAAATTCTGTGCTCCCAGGTTGCTTTCTGATGGTAACAGCTCCGAACCTTTCGACCTCCACGACTTCAAAAGGACCCGTCCACTTTGATTTTAATTTTCCAGGGAACAATCGCAACCTACTGTCATATAACAAAACTTTCATTCCTGGAACAAATTCTTTTCTTACTATCCTTCGATCATGCCACTTTTTTATGTTGCTCTTGTACTTCTCAGCATGATTATATGCCCAAAATCTGAACTCCTCCAATTCATTCAGCTGTAGGGACCTGCATTTTCCTGCACCTTCCAGATCAAAGTTCAAAAATTTTGTGGCCCAATATGCCTTATGTTCTAACTCGACCGGAAGATGACATGACTTTCCAAACATCAGCCTAAATGGGGACATTCCAATGGGTGTCTTAAAAGCTGTTCTATAAGCCCAAAGAGCGTCATCTAGCTTAAGGGACCAATCCTTCCTAGATACACTGACTGTTTTCTCTAAAATGGCTTTCAACTCTCTATTGGATACCTCAACTTGTCCATTGGCCTGAGCATGATAAGGGGTTGTAACCTTATGTCTAACACCAAACTTTTTCAATAACGCTTTAAATTGATGGTTCACAAAATGTTTACCACCGTCACTAATGATTGCTCTCGGTGTTCTATATCGAGTAAATATATTCTTCCTCAAAAATTTAAGCACAACTTTGGCATCACAGGTTCTAGTGGCCACAGCCTCTACCCACTTACTTACGTAATCAACGGCCACTAAAATATATTCACAACCATAGGAAACCGGAAAGGGTCCCATAAAGTCAATCCCCCATACATCAAAAAGCTCTACCTCAATCATATTGGTCAAGGGCATCTCATCTCTCTTTGATATATTCCCTACTCTCTGGCATCTATCACAAGCTTTCACATAAGATTGAACATCTTTAAACATTGTAGGCCAAAAGAACCCAGAAGATAAAATTTTCATTACCGTTCTGTTTGGTCCATGATGTCCACCAGCTTCTCCACTATGACAGGCTGCGATAATCTCACCTTTCTCCTCATCTGGAATACATCTTCTCAGCACTTGATCTGCACACAAACAAAATAAATAAGGATCATCCCAAATATAATGCTTTGCATCAGCTTTCAACTTCTTTTTCTGCTGCCATGTGAAATCCTTCGGCATAAATCCCCCTGCGAGAAAATTAGCTAAATTAGCAAACCAAGGAACATAAATCTCATTTTCAAACAAAGCACAAATATGTTCATCAGGGAATAAATCTGAAATCTCCCCTTTCTCAATATGAGCATTTTCCAGTCTTGACAAATGGTCTGCTACAAAGTTTTCTGCTCCCTTTTTATCTTTAATTTCCAGGTCGAATTCTTGCAGTAGAAGTACCCATCTGATCAGTCTTGGTTTGGATTCCTTCTTTGCAAATAGGTGTCTCAAGGCAGCATGGTCAAACCACACCACAATTCTTGCTCCCAACAAATATGGCCTGAATTTTTCGAATGCATACACGATTGCAAGAAGTTCCTTCTCCGTTGTGGTGTAATTCATTTGAGCTCCTGTCAAAATGTGACTTGCATAATAAACCGCACAAAATACCTTCTCTCTTCGCTGCCCAAGTACTGCACCAACTGCAAAATCACTAGCATCACACATTAATTCAAAAGGCAAATTCCAATCCGGGGAAATAATCACCGGGGCTGAAGTGAGCCTCTGTTTCAAAGTCTGAAAAGCCAGCATACATTCATCGTCAAAATTAAAAGGAGCATCTTTCATCAACAAATTGGATAAAGGTTTAGCAATTTTTGAAAAATCTTTGATAAACCGGCGATAAAATCCTGCATGTCCCAAAAAACTTCTAATGCCTTTTACACTAGTTGGGGGTGGTAACTTTTCTATTACTTCTACCTTAGCCTTATCAACCTCTATCCCTTTCTCAGAAATTTTGTGGCCAAGTACAATGCCTTCCCTTACCATGAAATGGCATTTTTCCCAATTCAGCACCAAGTTGGTCTTCTTACACCTTTCTAACACCAAATCTAAATGCTTAAGGCAGCTCTCAAAATGACTCCCATAAATGGTAAAATCGTCCATGAACACCTCCATAAATTTCTCTATAAAATCATGAAAGATTGCCATCATACACCGCTGAAATGTAGCTGGTGCGTTGCACAGCCCGAAGGGCATTCTCCTGTATGCAAAGGTGCCATAAGGACAGGTAAATGTAGTCTTTTCTTGATCTTCTGGAGCTATGGGTATTTGCATGTAACCTTAATATCCATCTAAAAAACAATAGAATCCATTTCCTGCCAATCTTTCCAACATTTGGTCAATGAAAGGTAAAGGAAAATGATCCTTTCTGGTTGCATTATTTAACCTCCTATAGTCTATGCACACTCTCCACCCTGTCACTGTTCGTGTGGGAATTAATTCATTTTTTTCGTTGGCTACAACTGTCATCCCTCCTTTCTTTGGTACACATTGGACTGGACTGATCCAATTGCTATCAGAAATGGGATAGATAATACCTGCATCAAGGAGCTTGAGTACCTCCTTTTTCACCACTTCTTGCATTGCTGGATTTAGCCGCCTTTGTGGTTGCACCACCGGTTTGAAGTCAGTTTCCATAGGTATCCGGTGCGTACAATAGCTGGGACTGATTCCTTTTAAATCTGAAGTTGACCAGCCAATTGCTCCTTTATGCTTCTTGAGTACTTCAATAAGCATTTCTTCTTCCATACCTGTCAATAAAGATGAAATAATTACTGGTTTTGCATTATCTTCTAAAAATATATATTTTAAATGTGAAGGAAGAGGGTTAAGTTCAGAATGTGTATCCCCCTTTCCCAGGTTCAGTCCTTCTTCCTGTGTGCTTTCTTCTTCACTTTCTTGCTCCACAGCTGCAATCACTTCCTCATCTTCCAATTTCTCATTCTCCAAAGAATGCAGTAAATCCTCATTCACCGGATCAGCTTCTAACATTTCCTCTTTCACCTCTTCTACACACTTGTCTATTGTATCCATAAAATAAGCAGATTCTTCTATATCATCTGATGGATATCTTTGAGCTTTGTTCATATCAACAACTAATTTTTCATCATTGAATCTCAGGGTAACCGTTTGCCCATGCACATCAATCAAAGCTTTTGCTGTGTTTAAAAATGGTCTTCCCACAATAAGTGGTACTTTCCTGCCCTCTTCCATTTCCATCACCACAAAGTCTACTGGAAAAATAAACTTCCCCACTTTCACTAACAGGTCCTCTATCACTCCCTTGGGTCACCTTACCGACCTATCCGCAAGTTGGAGTCTCATTCCCGTCTCCTTAAGATCACCAAGATTCAGCTTCCTGCAAATAGAATAAGGCATGAGATTTATGCTTGCACCTAAATCACACAAAGCATTACCATAAAAATTTTCACCAATAGCACAAGGTACAGTGAAGCTACCTGGATCTTCCAATTTCTCAGGGATCTTGTTCATGATTATAGCACTGCAATTTTCTGTTAGTTGAACAGTTCCATGCCCTTCTAATTTCTTTTTATTAGAACATAGTTCTTTCATAAATTTAGCATAGTTGGGCATATGAGCTAAAGCTTCAGCAAATGGTAAATTAATGTGTAATTTCTTAAACATTTCTATAAACCTAGCTTTTTGCTCATTTTTCTTTTCTTGTCTAGCAACAGCAGGAAATGGCAGTCTATTTATGTCGAGATCCTCTACCCTTGGATTCACTATACTTTTACCTTTATCCTTTTTAGGAGCATTTTCATTCATTTCTAAATTAGAGTTAGAATTACTTACAGTCCGCGTTGGCTCCTCCTTTTCTGATGAAGAAATTTTACCTTGATCTTCTCTTTGTGCTACGTCCTTTCCACTTCGCAGTGTAATTGCTTTTGCTTCCTCTTTTGGATTCCGATCCACATTTGAGGGAAATGTTCCTGGTTGCCTTTGGGACATAGAATTTGCAAGCTGACCCAATTGAGTTTCCAGATTTCTCATAGAAGCATCTTGGTTTCGGTTCCACTGCTCTTGAGATTTCCACCTAGATTCTTGATTTGTCATGAATTGCTGCTGACTGTTTATGAAGCTAGCCACCATATCCTCAAGGTTTGGCTTTTTCTCTTGCATAGGTGGTCTAGGTTGGTATCCCGGTGGATGGTATGTTTGAGCTTGTGGTTGATTGAAGTTTTGTCCATGGTTGTGATGGGGTGGATATGGCATTTGGTATTGGTTGGTTGGTTGGGGTTGGTATGAATGTCCTTGATTGTGCTGCGTACTTTGGTTGAAAGGGGGTCTTGCTGGTGGGTTAGAGGATGAAGCATTCTGATTTCCATCTTTCCAAGAAAAATTCGGGTGATTTCTCCAGCCTGGGTTGTATGAGTTACTATAGGGGTCACTCCTCCGATAATCCCCTACAGCATTAACATTTCCCATTGATGCACTCTCATATTGCCCACTTTCATACCACTCATCTTCTTGAGAAACAGAGGCTACATTTTTCACCCTTAAGTTTTTCATCTCGTTCTGCATTGACTCTACCTGTGCCCTCAGCATTGACACTTCATCTACACTATGTATTCCTTCTCTTCTTGGAACTGATCTAGGATTAGCCCACTGAGCGTCATTTGATGCCATTTCATCCAGCAGCTAGAATGCTTCTTCTGGTATCCTATTCATAAAAGAACCTCCTGATGATGCATCCAGCAAAGATTTCGTTTGTGGTGAAATACCAGAATAAAATTGTTTCATTAGATGGTAGATTGGTATTTCATGATGCGGACAGCTTCTTAACAATCTTCTGAATCTTTCCCAAGCCTCATAAAAAGGCTCATCACTCAATTGGCTAAATTGAAAAATGCTGTTGCGAATATTTGCTGTTTTTTTAGGTGGGAAAAATTTCATCAGAAACCTTTCTTGCAATTGATCCCACGATGTAATTAACTGTCTTGGTAACATTTGCAACCACTCCCTTGCCTTTCCAATCAAGGTGAAAGGAAATAATTTCAGTCTTACAGCATCAGGTGTCACTCCTGGAATCTGTATTGTGTCACTAATCTCCAAAAATAAATCCAGGTGTTGTGCAGGATCTTCCACTTCTGTTCCAGAAAATTGATTTCTTTGCACCATGTTGATAGTTGCTGGTTTCAGTTCAAATTGTACTCCTCTTGGCAGCACAATTGTCCTATGATCTTCAGTCCATCTTGGCACAGCATAGTCCCTTATCGTTCGCTGCCTAGGGACTTCTCCTCCATAATTTCTTTGTACCTCTTCTTGTGCCCTTGGCACTTGTTCGTTCTCGGGAGGAACTTCATCAATAGGGAGAGGATCATTTTCCATGTTGTTATCTCTGTTGGCTCTCCTGTGTTGACGCAAAGTCCTCTCGATTTCAGGGTCGTAGGGTGCTAATGATCCTTGTCTAACTTTGCTCATACACCACAACTACCTGAAAAGAATAAAAATAATAAAATCAGAAAAATGAAAACACATACAAATAAAAATCAAAACTTACTGACAACGCTATTTCCCCGGCAACGGCGCCAAAAACTTGATGCGTACTCAGCAAGCATACTGAATCGGCAAGTAATATAGTGGAATATAATTGAGACCACAAGTTATCGAACCCAAGGGAATGTGTTGTGCAAGTGTTGACAATTAATTATATGCTAAAGAATTCCCAATTATTTTGATTTGGTGATTGTTTAATGCAGAAGAATTAATAATCTAACTAATGATATTAATGTCTAAGAATATTAACGATTTAATAATACAGCGAGTTGATAAAATAACTAAGAGATCTTGCTAAGGAATACCCATTCTCCCCAATAATATCATGTGAATACTTAATTCAACAATTTCATATACAATCAGTGAATAATCTAGCCTATACCATAGCTTGCCTTTCGGATCCAGCTTCTCTAAAATATGCACTTACCAATTCGGATTCAGCACCTAAATTAGCATTATTACAGATCTTAAGTTCTAAGTTAAATAATCTTACCATTCCGGATTCAGATATTAAACTCATTTATCTTCCACCATTCTGAACCTATTGAAATAAACATTCACAGATTTTAACTACCAATTCGGATTCATCAAATCAATGAAGTTGATTAAAATAGAACAGAGCATGTGTATGTATTTATGGGTTGATTTCAATCAAAGTTTATCTTGGTAGATCTCCCCTTAACTTGCATTCAAACTAGCAACAACAGATAATTTCAGAGAAGATAAAACTGAAATATATTTATATGTATTTATGAACTGATTACAATTAAAGTTTATCTTGGTAGATCTCCCCTTAACTTGTACTCTATTCAGCAACAACAAATAAAATCAGAGAAAATACACTGAGTATATGCATGATACAATCCATACAAAATATTCACATGAATTACTGGGGAATTAAGGCATCCCTTAACAAGAAATAGAATTACTCACTCATACTTGAATTAAAGACTGAATTAAATAAAGAGAAATTGATATTACCCATTTGAATCTGAAAACGAAAATCTTACAGCAAACCAAACGATGTTCTTCAACTGAATCAACTATTCCCACTTCAAAATTAAATTACAGAATTGAAATCTTACTTCTAAGAATTTCCAGATCTGAAATCCTAGAGTTATTTTCCAGCCAAAACTAAAACTAAATCTCGATCCTCCCTCCACCTTCTCTCCAGAATCGTCCCCCTTTTAGCTAGATTTCCCCCAAAGAATAAAAGTCAAAAGTCTATTCGGTGGCCTCCAAATCTGATTTTTCCCGGATTTGATTCACACAACAGATTTTAAATGTTACACGGCGGTGAGAGATATCATCACCGCCGTGTAAATGTCCCTGGGTAAATTTTTATTCTGAACTTTTGAAGTTACACGGCGGTGAGAGATTCTTCACCGCCGTGTAAATGTTCCAGATCTGATGCTGATTTCTTCAAATTCGATTCACACGGCGGTGAAGAATTTTCTCACCGCCATGTAAACATTCCAGTAAGCTTCCTTAATTTTCCTTCTCATGATTCTAGCCTCCCGTCTCACACGGCGGTGAGAGATTTCCTCACCGCCGTGTAACCTACCTAATTTTGCCAAAAACAACATAAATTTCCATTTAGTGCACCAACTAACATCAAATGACATTTTATCAAAAATTAACACAAATAACAGCTTTTAGACTAAGAAATAATCTCTAAATTCACATCAAAACATTATTTAATTTAAACTTATCAGAGGTACTAGACCTCTAACCTCATTGAGCCCAAGACCAGAGTGAGTTCGGGACTTCTCATTTATTTTTACCTTGATTAATATTATAATTAAGTTTTGAATTCATTGTTTCATCAACTTTCTATACAATGCAGCTAATTAAAGCGCAATCCATTCATGTAGATAAAGCAGTAAATTGACACGAAATAAAATAAACAAAATAAATTACAATAACACTAGGGGCGAAATACAACCCCCATTATAAAAACAATATGTAATTCATACAGAAATCGGGATATTCATTGGAGTGAGGACATTGGTCCTGCCATGCATATTTATTACAAGCTGATTTTTGAGATGTGTCAGTTTTATTGGCTAAAAATGGGGCTTTGGTCCCCGACTTTCGAAAAAACCCCAAATTAATTACTATAAAATATTTGGCCCTTTTTACTTTAACGACATTAAAATAATCTTCATAATAAAAGGAATAAAGACAAGGGTAAAAAAATAACCCGGGTGGAAATCTTCATATTGGCGCGACCACCATCATTAACAACTCGTATTCCAAAATGGTCAGAAAATAACTCATAAAAATAAACATGTTAGTGTCAAAATCGTGAATAAAGTAAAGAAAAGTAAAATAACAAGAAACTTTAAAAGAAATGAGTTAAAAGATAAAAGAAATAAAAAGGGGTAAAAGAAATAAATTAAAAAAATGAGAATTTGCCTAGGGATGGCATTCTACACAATACCGACGGGCATCCCGAGTGTGACCGGCGAACGGAGCGGTGCATCACCTACGTCCCGTCTCTTGGAATGGGGAGGGGCGTCGGTAACCACTCTGCCCGTCGGTCACCACTGGTTGCAGAAAAAATTAAAAGACCTTCAAAATTTCAATTGAAATTCTTTGTTAAAAAAAATATTATTAAAAATAAAAAAACAATTAATATAAGTCAATTAAATTACACAAATATTAATCCAGAATGTTTACCTTCGAATTTTACCTTTTTGGGTGAATGTCGAATGATTTTGGTCCCCGCACGCTTCACGAGGATCAAATAAAAATGGATCAAGGAAAGAAAATGTATGTTTTTCTTTCTTGGAAATTTGACAGCGATTCAAGTATTGGAATTAGTGGATTGATGGAAACGAATGAATTTCGTTACCTCAAATTGGCTTAATTCACAAGTAGAATTTGAAAAAAAGTCAATTAATTGAAAGAATTTTTATCAAATAAAAATTCTGAAAATAATAGAGATTTTTTAGATTTCAGTAAATTGCTCACAAAAGATTTTTCCTTTTAAAAATTTGCCAATCTCTCAAAATTTGCTAATTTTTCTCCCCAAAAATTTGTTAATTTTTCTAACCCCCAATAATGAAATTTAATCCACTATTTATAGAGTTTTTAGGGGATAATTAGGATAAACATCAATTTAAAGTTTGAATTTTAAAAGATTTAAAAATTCAATTTTTAACCAAATATCTGCCCCAAATCTCATCCAAATTTGAAAGATATCAAGCTTATCAGATTAAATTTTACCAAATCAGGCATTATCTGATCAGATCCACTGCCGATGGTCATCCCTAGAACTACCGACGGGGCGTCCCTAAGAAGGGTACACGTGGAAATCTGGACAACAGATGGGCCGAGGCACGGGACTAGGGACGGGCATCTCTATGCAGACACGTGTCCGTCACTTATACTATAGACGGGCCGTCCCTACAACGCATAGAGACGGGGAACACCAAATAGAGACGGGCGTCCCAACTCCGACGGTCATCCCGTCTGAGGAGCAAAATCTCAATTTTCAAGCTAAATTTCCCAAACTCTTTCAAAACCTCACACTATAGAGAAAAAGATTTTAATCCTTATGAAACCGAGAGATGGAAACCTCCGAATTCCATCCATTTATCCAAAAACCGACGTTGATCTCTTCATCGGGTAACTCTGACCTGGACTGTCTCAAGACCCGGTGTCTACAGTTGCCCCTAATTTTGGGGAAACTAGTGCACTAGCGCCTAGACGAGCCAAAATTCAGAGAAGAAAGAAGAGAGATGCGTATCTGAGGCAGCCCTTACCTTTTTGTTGTGTGGAATGTTGCGAATTCTTGCCGTTGAGCTGTAGCGCTATTAGACTGTGGCTCATTTGCAATCTTTTCTATCGCATTGTCCCGCTCGCCTTCGGTCAGCTTGTACGGCGTCTGTGAGATGCAGTGTCCTCTAACCACAATCCCATTGCGATCTGTTCTGTCGTGTGTGCCCCGCTGTCCTCGTCTCAGCATGCACGGTGGCTAGTCTATCCCACTGGCCTCATCTCGGCTTGCACGGTGTGAGGTGAAGTGTTTTCTAACCGCATCCTCTATTGCAATTTGTTCTATCGCTGTCCCCCGCTAACCTCATCTCGGTCTACATGGTGGCTGGTCTGTCCCGCTAGCCTCATCTCAGCCTGCAAGGGTGAGGTGAAGTGTTGTCTAACTGCATCCTAGGTTGCAATCTGTTCTATCACTGGTGTCCCGCTAGCCTCGTCCCGGCCTACGCGGTGTGAGGTGAAGTGTTATCTAACTGCATCCTCTGTTGCAATCTGTTCTATCACTAGTGTCCCGCTAACCTCGTCCCGGCCTGCACGGTATGAGGTGAAGTGTTGTAACACCCCCACCGTCGCCCCCATTGGGAGGGCATCGGCGGGCGTGCTACCCGACGCTCCCTCAGAAACATTCATACATATTAGCGAAAGCAGCAATAATAAAAAAATTAAAAATAATAAATTACACATCACTCATAAAATTACATATCGATCCTTGATTACATTTACTTAATACTTATACAATATACAAAATGATATACAACCTTAAATCACAAACTACAGGAATTGAACAAAAATAAAACTCCAACTCTTAGTGGCCGACCCTGCAGATGCGCGACACGAACCGAACAAACCTGCCACCTACACAAGAAAACAGCCCGTGCTAAGCGATAACGCTTAGTGGGGAGGAACAAAGCAGACAGAAACCAGTACACTAAACAGGAATACAATAAGCCATGCATAAACAAATACGTACACATACCGAAATACTTACCATGGCAACACGCAAACACGGCACGGGAGACCAAAGTCTCAAAAAGAGTTTTAATACCCGAAGGTAGCGCGGGAGACCGGAGTCTCAAAACATTTTATCACTACACGGAGGATGACCATCTCGGAGGTCGACCGCTTTGCCCAAACGGGATAGACATAGGCAGCTACACTCACTAACCCTTCTTAAGCATGCTTAATTATCCCCTACCTTGACACTTCAAGCTCAGAACACTTATTCTAAACATTTAACACTAGACAATATCATTAACTAAAATCACAAGTCAAAACAGTAATACACTAGCATATAAACACAAAACATAACTTTTATAGTATGAAAAGCCATGTGAAAAAGGAAAGAAAAAGATTTCCAGACAAAATAGGGCAAAACAGGCAGGAGGAAGGCTCATTGTCACGATCGCGACAGTAACAAAGGGGAAGAAGGCCAGTCACGAGTTACATACACGGTTGTGACTCGTGACAAGCCGCCTCACGCCCACCAGAAAGAGTGGTCACGAGTCGTGATCCTCCATCACCACTCGTGACGGGACTCACGCGTCGTGATACTTGGTCACCACTCGTGACGGAGCTCTTCCCCAAGAGAGAGGGGTCACGAGTCGTGATCCCCCATCATGACTCGTGATGGGACTCACGCATCGTGATGCTTGGTCACCACTCGTGACTCTCTCCTCACATCACAGAAGAACACACAACAGCTCGCTGCGCACGGAAGTGAACAACGCGATTCTATCGTGATCTCGCTCGCAACAGGATCGTGTTTTCCAATTCTCACAGAAAACACAGAACACACAGCTAAACCAATACAAAACCCATTTATCCCAACATCATTTAACATTCAAGAACATGCAAATTCTTACCTCCACTGCTTCCAGAACATGCTCAATGCACAATTAACACACTGATCAAACACTTTAAACTTGTGAAATCAAAATTACTAACAAATCCTAAATTTATTCACATGTCATATACATAACTTCCAATAACACATATAACATACATCTAGCACTAGCATTTGAACCAATATTGCTCACTCATACAACACATGCATTTAACCAAGCAAATCACTCAAATATTTTAGAATTAACAGACACAAAAAACACACAATCCCAAGAGAACTAGAGCAAAATCATCAAATTAACAGAGTGACCAAATCAACTCCCAAACCTGGAATTGCAGCTTAAAAACCTCAATCTTCAAGAACCCACACAATCTAGCATGAGCTCATCTTTAAATCATCCAAATCTCGAACAAACAAACCCAAGAATCACTAAACCAAAACCCTAACTTACCCAAATCAAAAGCAAACTAGAAGAAGAAGATCAAGGCACAAATAACCAAAACCTAACCACTTACCTCTTCAATCTTGCTCCCATACTCTTCCAAAACAGCTCCAACTCACACACAACCAAGAGAAAGAACGCAAGAAATGGGAAAGGGAAAAAGAAAAGAGAAAACGGGAAGGAGAGGAGGGCATAAACGTGAACTTCTGCCCTTCTCCCTTTCTTCTTTTCCTTTTCTTCTTTCTCATTAAATGCTCACACCTACCAAGCCACTTGTCACCATCCTACAAACCCAAGTGTCACAATCTTGTCCATTCACTTGTTAAGCACCATATACCTCACACACACTAGATAACTTCCATAATAACCATAACATCCTTGGTACACTACACATGTTCCACTAGATAATTCCTCACTTAACATCTTATTAATTTAATTTCTTTTATTAAGTCCTTAATAAATCCAATTTCGCATACACTAATTACCAAAATGCCCTTAATTTTTTTGTCTTAGCATTTAAATTCCTACTAGGCCCTTTTTGGGTTGTTACAAGTGTTGTCTAACTGCATCCTCTGTTGTGATATGTTCTATCGCGGGTGATTTGCTAGCCTCGTCCCGGCCTATACGGTGTCTGTGAGATGCAGTACTCTCCGACTACAATCCCTGTTTGCAATTTGTTCTACCACTGGTGTTTTGCTAGCCTCGTCCCGGCCTGCATGGTGTCTGTGAGATGCAGTACTCTCTGACTACAACCTCTGTTTGCGATCTATTCTACTGCTGGTGATCCGTTAGCCTCGTCCCGACCTGCACGGTGTCTGTGAGATGCAGTACTCTCCAACTACAACCTCTGTTTACGATCTATTCTACTGCTTGTGATCTGTTAGCCTCGTCCCGACCTGCACGGTGTCTGTGAGATGCAGTACTCTCCGATTACAACCTCTGTTTGCATTCTGTTCTACCGCTGGTGATCCGCTAACCTCGTCACGGCCTGCATGGTGTCTGTGAGATGTAGTACTCTTTGACAACAATCCCGTTGCGATCTGTTCTATCGCGTGTATTCTGCTGGCCTCATCTTGGCTCGCACAGTGTCTGATCTGCTAACCTTCATCCGGCTAGTGCAATGTCTGATCTGTTAACCCCCATCCGGCTGGTATAATGTCTGATCTGCTAACCCCCATCCGGCTAGTGCAATGTCTGATCTGCTAACCTCCATCCGGCTAATGCAATGTCTGATCTGCTAACCTACATCCAGCTAGTATAATGTCTGATCTGCTAACCCCCATTCGGCTAGTACATTACCTGATCTGCTAACTCTCATCCGGCTAGTGCAATGTCCAATCTGCTAACCTCCATTCGGCTAGTATATTATTTGATCTGTTGACCATCCTTAGGTCGGTATGGTGAACCATTCGTCGCTTTCTTTGCTAGAGCTTATCCTAGACTTCTTCCTTTTTTACTACAACAAGGAAAAAGAGAATGTACAGGGCATATAAAAGAGATGCATACCTGTGGCAGTACATACCTGTTGGGGCAAATGTCTTTGTGTGCCCCCGAAGGACGGTTGGTTGTTCCCCATTTTCTTGATTGCACTGACTGTGACATGCCAGATATCGATTCCTCTATCATCTCCAATGCAGCCTCTTTGTTGAAAAGACCTGCATACTTCTCAAGAGGGTGAGAGAGTTTGATATTGATCCTCCGGGGCGAAAAAAAGATTTGAGCTTTCTCAAAGGAAAATTAGATTGGAGGTTTTGTTGCTTGCCTGCAGGCGGATGATTTTTCTATTTTATTTTCATTTTTGTTTCTGTTTTTTGCTTGTTTTGTTCTTGATCTTTACATTTTGAATGTATTTGAATTTTACAGTATTTTGGATTTTCAAGGCCTTGAAAATATCTTCTTCTTTTTGTTTTGTTTTGTTTGTTTGAGAATTTGCATTTTTTGTGTTATTTTCAGTTTGAGAGTTTGTTTTTATTATTTTGGTTTGAGAGTTTGTACTCTTTGTATATTTGCATTTGTTTGAGAATTTGTACAGTTGAATTTGGCATTGATACACTTACTATGTGATGTATGTGAGCATATATCTTATGAGAGAGAAACTTACCTGGTGGCTTCCGGCATGGCATGCAATGTTAGGCTGAACTCATCTCTTAGATCATCTTTAAACATGAGGTCTATTCGGACCCCTCATCTGAGCCATGTACATATATAAAACACTGTGCACGTGTGTGGAATCATGTATGTGCAATATACATACATTTGAATCCGGATTGTGTGAGGTGTGTGAGCGTACATCTTATGATAGAGACTTACCTGTTTGCTCCCGGCATGGTGTGCATGAGAAAGGCTTATTCTTTTCCCTTTTTGGAGCAGGTCCTTGAGATTCTTCTCTCGTGAGGATTTCATCTTGACTATTGTGTGATGTGTACAAGCATACATCTTACGGTAGAGAAACTTACCTTGTTGCTCCTGACATGGTGTGTATGAGTCGGCTTGCTCTCTTAAATGTCTTTCTAGGAGCAGGTCCTTGAGATTCCATTCTAGTAAGGACTTCATCATGACTTGATTATCCGGCATAGATGAACGCCAATGTAGAGCTGAAATTATACCACAGCCCATTTCTACATTTGATTGCCTCCGACTAAAGTATGTGTGGATAGTTCGGCTTCTCAAAGGATCTTCTTTTCTGTGGATTTGCGGGATTTCGAATTACCCTTAGCATGGTGTGTCATGAATAGGTTTGTTCTTTTGGGCATTTCACCTCTGTATATATTTACCTAATTTTAGGCCGGATACAGTGGCTGATCATGCTGAGCTGAATCCATCCCTTGGACCATCCTTACTCATGAGGTCGATTCGGACCTTTCCCTCAGAGTCATGTACACAGCAATATATACAAAAGATTGTGTGTGCGTATGGAATTATGTGTGTGAAATGTACATACAAAATTATATACAAAAACACATACAAAGGATTAATGTACAAGAACTGTGTGTGCATATCTATACATGTAAAAGACTGAATGCGCGTGACATGCACGTGATATGCAAAAATGAACAGACCACATCCCAGGTGGTTAAGGGATTCATTGAGGGTACTGCTCGGCTGCTCACATTGTCTTATGCTCCCAAGGATGTAGAAAAGAGTTGTCTTGGCTTTACGGACTCTGACCCATTTTTAAAGAGAACTGACCTGTACGTATCTTTGCCCCCCGGTCAACGAGCATTTTGCCCCCATGACTTTGAATTAAGTTCTGCATTATGCACCACTTGCCTAAAGTAAATTTATCTGGAGTAACGCTGCCTTATCGCTCCAGGCTTCAAAGGTCATTGTTTTAAAGGTAGTGCGTCCCTTGTAGATTTTCACACTAGCTTTTCTTAGTGGGAAATGCGTCCCTTTAGGGATTTTCACATGACCCATTGCCTAATTTTTGACTGGAATGGACCCAACCCAATCTAGCGGCTTTTATTCATTTCATTTTTTTGAAGGGCAGACTGCCTATTCCCAGGTTTTCACCCTACCCCTTTGGCCTAACTTTTGCTTAGAGCGCTAATTACGGTTTTCATCTCTAATGGCCCCTTTTTTTTTGAGACTCTCTTGCCCTTCAGGTACGGATGCAAGAAAAGTTAAAGCTGCCATCAAAGCCCCTTCCTAGAGTAATCCGCAATTATTCTTTGAGGCATTTCTCTCTAGGCATCGATTGCATTCCATGGCCTTCCTTGATGAATGTGTTGCTAGATTGGGTGAAGTAGCAGATAAGGATCGGGTTCTTTAGGGCTTCATGAAGCTGCCCTTTACAATACCACCTATTATGTTCAATAGTTCAGAGGGATTAACGACGTAGTGAGGCATCCCTACCTTTCCAAAGTGGACCTTTATCTTCGGCTTTTACCTCCAGATACCATAGCCTCTGGGCAAGCTGCCGGTGAATACTATTATGCCATCTATCGGGGGTTGTTCTTTCACTCCCCCTAATGCACTCAAGAGGTGGGTGCTCAGTCTCACAGTGGATAACATAACTCATCGACTTAGACATCGGGAAAGTGAGAGTAGTAGCAGAGCGTAATCATTTAGATTTTATGCATTCAGCAATGAACAACATTTCTCTTTTCATAAAAGAACTAGAAATAATGAACACATGTATTTGCAAAGATTGTGTACATTTCAGTATGATTTCTCTCTACATGATCATTATATAACATCGATTCAAAATGCAAAACTATATCTAGTCTCAGAGTATATCTTGTAAGCATCAAACTCCTGTCTCTAATCAGCCCTCTCAGGTTTTTTTGATTGGATATTTTCTCTCAAGCCTCTAATTTTTGCCCAAGATGCCTTTTTTCAGTTTTCACCCTGACAAGGCCCAATTTTAGCAAGGCCGCCTTTTTTCGATTTTTGACCCGCGGGGCTTTTATTCTCTTCTTTTGATTTTTAAGTCTTTAACCATGGACCCTCTTGAGTTTGTCGATGTTGACTGGTTCTTTGAAGTCATCTCTATCGCTGCCTGTTCCTGCTGTCTAGGATAACAACTTCAGAAGAATAAATGGGCCCTCCTTACATCGGCCTGAACTTGCCTCATTTGCCCAGAACTCTTGCTCTCATTTGTTCGAAGACTGAACCTCCCTCTTTCATTGGATACTTTCTAACCTCCCTCATGAATGGTCGAGCAGAGCATTTTCTGATAGATCTAGCTGTGGTAGTAATCCCATGATTTGTCCTTGCCTGACGCGTTTAACTATCGCTGCCATTGTTGTGCCCTTTTTAGCTTCCAGGATCTAGGCTATCTTAAAGGTTTGAACTTTTCAACGATTAGCCATGCTGCTTCTGCCCCCCTATGACTTTTGTAGAGGTTTCGATGGTGATTCTTTAGCATCGAAGCACAAAAGGCAATTTTTCTGCCCAATTTTTGTAATTCTGGACCATCTTAGCTAGGATCCTCTTGACATTCTTGTTGGCAGCTTCTACTGCCCCGTTGGCTTGAGGACGATACGGAGAAGACTTGTGATGCTCAATACCATATTTCTGGAGTAACTTCCTCGTTTCGGCCATGAACTGGACCCCATTGTCAGATACCACATGGTGTGGGAGGCCATACCTATATATCAATTTTTTCTCGATGAATTTCACCATATCCCAAGCATCCACCTTCTTGAAGGACTCAACTTTTACCCACTTGGTAAAATAGTTGATGGTGACAATGATGTATCTATGCCCATTGGAGGCCGTGGGGCGTATTTCCCCAATAATATCAATCCCCCAAGCTGCGAACGGCCAAGGCGATGTCAAATTATGCAATTCTGAAACGGGCAAGTGCCTTAAATCTGCATATTATTGGCATAACTGACACTGCTTTACATACTTCGAGCAATTGTTATCCATGGTGAGCCAGAAGAATCCTTGTCTCATAATCTTTTTGGCCAATGTCAGCCCGTTCATATGGGCTCGGCATACGTTGGCGTGCGTTTCTTCCATTACCCTCTTGGCGTCTTTCTCATCCAAGCACCTCAACTGGATACGATCAGCCTGTCATTTATACAACACTCCACCTATGCAGATAAACTGAGCAGACAGCTTGCGGATCATTCTCTGATCTTTCTTGGTAGCTTCCTCTGGAAATGTTGCATTCTCTAGATAGTTCTTAATATCATAATACCACAGCTTCCCATCTGCTACTTCTATTTCAATTACTAACTTGGATTCGAAGCTTGGTCTCTCAGAGCTAGAAATCAAAACTGGTCTCATGCCTACTCCCTCCGGATTATCCCACATTGACACTAAAGTGGCGAGTGCATCGGCCAACTGATTCTCGTCCCTTGGAACAAAATGGAATGCACACACCTCGAACTGATTGCTCGTGCTTGACATACGGCATCAGCCTCTCTTCTTTAACCTCCCTTTGATAGTTTTTCGAGTGATGTACTCTACATTAAATTCTTGTAGCAGCAACAACAACCTACCCATTTTGCCAAGTAAAGATGGGGCTTCCTGCAAGTATCTTAAGGGATTTAGCTTTGCTACTGCCTTTACCTTGTAGGAATGAAAGTAATGTCTCAACTTCTTAGAGGCCCAGATTACCGCAAGGCAAATCTTTTCTACTTCCGTTTACTTAAGCTCATAAGCTAGGAACTTCTTACTAAGGTAGTAAATAGCAAATTCCACTCCGAATTCGTCCTCCTGGGCCATTATGGTGCCTACGGAACTATCTTCTATAGCTAAATACAAAATCAGTGGTTTAACTGGCTGTGGCGGTTTCAACACCGGTGGATTCAGCAAATACTCTCTGACAGTATCAAAAGCTCTTTTACAATCTTCATTCCATACTACTGGTTGGTTCTTTTTGAGTAGTTTGAAGATCGATTTGCAGATCGAAGTATGCTTAGCGATAAACCTACTGACGTACTGCAATCTGCCCAAGAAGCTCCTTATGTCTTTTTCCTTCTACGGTATCGGCATTTGTCTGATGGCCTTAACCTTATCCGGGTCAATCTCAATTCCCCTCTAGCTCACTATGCCTCCTAGGAGCTTCCCTGAGGTGACACCAAAGATACACTTCTTGAGATTTAATCGCAGATTGTATTTATTTATCCTCTGGAAGAACTTTTCCAGGGCTTCGAAATGACCTTCTCTAGTGGCCGATTTGATCATCATGTCATCCACGTATACCTCCACTTCTTTGTGGATCAAGTCATTTAAGATTTTTGTCGCCATCCTCTGATAAGTGGCTCCTGCATTTCTAGGCCAAAAGGCACTACCCGGTAAGCATACGTCCCCCATTTCGTGATGAAAGCCGTCCTGATTCGGTCAATTATTTTATTGAGAATTTGATTATAGCCAGCATAACCAGCTCCAAAGCTATACATCTCGCAAGCAGTGGCTTTGTCTATCAACACATCTATATGGGGCAACAGAAAGTCATCTTTCAAACAAGCCTTATTCAAGTCCCGATACGTATACCCTTACCTTGCCATTCTTTTTGGCTACGGGGATAACATTGGCCAGCCAAGTTGGATACTGCACCTCAACTAGAAATTTGGCTTTGATTTATTGGCGAATCTCCTCCTTCACTTTATCTGCCCATTCCGGACTAAGCCTTCTCAGTTTCTGTTTAACAGGTTTATGGTATAGGAGTAGTGTGCTTTGCGACTTCTCGATCAATTCCTGGCATGTCTTTATAAGTCCAGGCAAAGACTTTTTCACATTTTTTAATATTCTCTCTCAAGTTTTTCTCGCTTCAGGAGTTACATTAGATGCTATCAAGATTTTCTTGGGACTTTCCAAAGTTTCTGAGATTAAATAGAGTAGCATCAACTGAATCAATGTTAAATATGAATGAGTCATGATCATGATCATGCATAGTGAAATCATAAGAGACATAACACAAGTAAGCAAAAGCGTTCATCTTATTAATGAAGCTAAAATGTCATTATTAAACAGTTCAAAAATAAAAAGAACATTTTAAACAGCTAATCAACTTCTGTTTTTGCCAACCCTAAGAACCGTCCTGCCTTTCCACTTAGGCACCTAGTCCATCTTATTCTTTACCTCTCGCTTTTCTGGATCAGAGATTTTCTTGGAAACAATCAGGTCTTGAATGCATGTCTTAAGGCCTTACAATCATCTGTGATATGCCAGGTGTGTTGGTGGTAGGCGCAATACTCATCTTCCTTATGATTGGGCTGTCCCTGGCTTCTAGCTGGCCTAGCTGGCAATGGCTGTAATATCCCCTCCTTTATCAGCCTTTTGAGGACCCAAGACAAAGATCTGCCCAAATTAGAAAAATACCTTTGTCTCATCTCCATGGTTGGCGCTTCTACAATCTTTTCCTTTTCTGGGTCTGGCACCAGTTCTTGAATGCGATCTCTTAGAGGATAGTAGTAGTCTGTTCTATGCCCTGAATACCGGTGATACACGCAATACCAATCTGCCCTATACATAGGGTGTCCTTAACTTGGGGCAAGCCCAGCCTGCAAGGATTGTAACTTCCCTTTCCTGATGAGACGAGTGAAGTGCCAGGATAATGGTCTACCCGAAAAAGTGAGGTGGGACTGAACTGCTCTAGTGGCTGGGATTTCTGCAGCCTTAGCATTTGCCTTACTATTGTCAAGGCCTCCCGAGCTTTCATTCTTTGGAGTACATATGACTGCAGGGTCTTCATCCTCTTTGAACATAATGCCATGTTCTAAAATAGGCCTCCTATTTCATCCTTGCTCAATTGGCGAATCAAGTGACCTCTTACCTCTGGTCTCAGAAGGAAAAGGAGATACTAGAGCCGTCGCTGTATGAGCCTTCTTGACCGTGGTCGGCTTTACTTGGTTGAGAGCTGTTGCCATAAGCTAAGCTTGGAGAACCAGCGCCATGGCATCCATTCTTTCTTTGATCACAGCCAGCATCCTTTTTTCTAGCTCTTTAAACCTTTTATCTATCTACTGGGCAATCAGGGCGCGAGTCTCTTCTGTCAATTGTGAAAGGCCAACCATTTTTAATACCTTCAGATGCTCTATTAAGGATGCTAGGTCTCTATCAGCCAATCCAAACTCTTATCGTTCTTCGAATAACTATTCGGGATCCCTAAACCACCCAAGCAAATAGTCTACGGTGACTAAAAGGCAAAGAGCTAGAATGATGCATGAATAATAAGCAATGCATGGTCGTGCTGTGCAACAAATGGTATACAGTGACTAAAAGAGATTACAATGATACATGTGAAATATTTGAAAAACTATACACAGGATAATATGTACATGTAGTAATTATATACAAAGAATAAGATGTATACATAGGAAAAAATAAAACATTTTATTTGTGCATGAATAACACGAATATGCAATGCAGCATCCACAACCACATGCAAGCAGATAGATCCTTCCAACCTTATTGCCCCCACACACGAGGTTGTGTGGTCTCTGTCCTAGGTGGGCTTGATCAATGGGTTAATAGGGAACCCGATGGACGCGCATGGTGCTCAGTGGAAAACCGGCAGCATAACATTTCTTAGCTAATGTACATACACATGGGTTTTGACCATCATGTATTTAGGCAGTCCGAATAAGTTGACATGGGCCTATCGGGGCATGAAAGCCTTTGATTAGGTGATCAATCAAATTATCTGGGTTTGTCCAATACATAATGATCCGCATAGTAAGCATAGTATTAAGGTTCATACCACTTAGGGGAAGTAACTATTTCCATTACATGAGCTTTGGCCAAGGTGATGTTACTTTAGGGCTACCCAAGCATGGTCCCTGCCAATGGGTCTAGCTCATCACGAGCATAACGACCGATCGGGTCTCCATTTAATATACCATGATGGTACAAGGCTTGGGCTGGTGATTATCCTTAACACTTCCCTACATTGAGTGAACGTAGGGTCGCGCTTCGGGAATGCACCGGGGCTAATAAAGGGACCAAACTAGCATATATCTAAGGCTCTAATGAGATGTAATGGAGCTTTGAAAGAAGATGAAATTTTTAAACTAAAACTCAATTGTAATTTTTAATCAAGGTACTTTCGAATCGAAGTCTCGAGTATGTCCCCAGTGGAGTCGCCACTGTGACGCGCGCCGAACCCCGTAGGACGCCTCGAAGGCCCGCTTTAGGGCTTTTGAAAGAGGTTCATAAAAACTTGTAAGGTATTTACAAGTGCATCTATTTTGGGCAATAAGGAGGTTTCTTGGAGTCACCACCCAATAGAACATTGGGAAGGGTCGTCTAGCCTCAGTGAGCCTAAGACGGTGCATAAATATCCATCTTGGGCAAACCAGAGAGATCTTGGAGGTCTCAGCCTAATAGAACATTAGGATGATCCTCTACCCCCTGGAGCCTAGGATTATGTAAATTAGGCTTTTTGGAGGGGAACAAGAGATATTTTGGAGGTACTAGACCTCTAACCTCATTGAGCCCAAGACCAGAGTGAGTTCGGGACTTCTCATTTATTTGTACCTTGATTAATATTATAATTAAGTTTTGAATTCAATATTTTATCAACTTTCCATAGAATGCAGCTAATTAAAGCGCAATCCATTCATGTAGATAAAGCAGCAAATTGACACGAAATAAAATACACAAAATAAATTACAATAACACAAGGGGCGGAATACAACCCCCATTATAAAAACAATATGTAATTCACACAGAAATCAGGATATTCATTAGAGTGAGGACATTGGTCCTGCCATGCATATTTATTACAAGCTGATTTTTGAGAAGTGTCGGTTTTATTGGCTAAAAACGGGACTTTGGTCCCCGGCTTTCGAAAAAATCCCAAATTAATTACTATAAAACATTTGGCCCTTTTTACTTTAACGACATTAAAATAATCTTCATAATAAAAGGAATAAAGACAAGGGTAAAGAAAGAACCCGGATGGAAATCCTAAGATTGGCGCGACCACCATCATTAACAACTCCCATTGCAAAATGGTCAGAAAATAACTTATAAAAATAAAAATATCAGTGTCAAAATCGTGAATAAAGTAAAGAAAAGTAAAATAACAAGAAACTTTAAAAGAAATGAGTTAAAAGACAAAAGAAATAAAAAGAGGTAAAAGAAATAAATTAAAAACATGAGAATTTGCATAGGGACGGTGTAGACACCGGGTCCCGAGTAGCCTTAATCAGGATTACCCGATGATGAAATTTAGCTACGCCGGCTTATAGGCAAAAAGATTGGAGCTCGGAAGTGATTTTCCTTATCTTTTTTATGAGTAAAAAGTGTATTTTAAAAATATTTTAAAAAATATTTTGGAGAAGAAAAAGCGTGTTTTAGGTTGAGGGTTTTTATAAAAAAAATAAAAAAGGTATTTTTCGCGAAGGTCGGGGCGCGGCAGCGCGCTGGGCGCGCGGAACGCCTGCCCGGGCGCGAGGCGGCGCGCACGCAAGCGAGCGCTCGCCTGCACGAGCGACGCCCAGGGCGTCCCTTGCTTCGTGCGCGCACTGCGCACGTTTCTAGCGCGCAGTCGCCCACTCTTGCCCCATTTCGCAGGGATTTCGCCCATTTTCGACCCCCACTCGATTTTGAACGGTTTTTGGACGGTTTTGGGTGGTTTTTGGGTGGTTTTTGAGGGTAGAAAAAATTCAGAACAAGGGGAGGACGAATTAGAGAGATTTTAGAGAGAAAAAACTGAATTTTGGAACTTTTTATTTGAGAAAAAAATCCATCTTACACACTTGCTTCCAAGGGTGATTTTTCAAGTTTCCAAGTTATTTTTCAAGCATTTTTCACAAGGAGAAGACAAGGAATTCAACACTTCTACCTTCAATTCTTCAAGATTAAATTTGAGGGTAATTATTCATGGCTTAACTCCTTAATTCTCTTGTTGATTTTAATTTCTTTTGTTTCCAATTAACTTTTAAACATGTAAATTCTCTTAGTGCCCATTTTCTTCTTATTATTTTATCTTCAATTGTTCATATAACAAATAAACTCTTTTAAATCCGATTATATTTTAATGTCAAATTATTTTTTATACATATCAATATTTTAATTTTTACTCATAGTTATTATAATTATTTATTTGATATGTTGAGCATGGTTAATATTTTTTATATGTTAAATTGCATCATAACTATTTTTATGCATGTTATAGTATTTTATGCATGTTATATTTTCATTATACATATTATCCTCTATGTTATATTACTTTTTTTGTTTAATTTCTAACATGAATTTCTTTTTTTATTTTTGGTTGCAAATCATTATTTTATTCTCATTTGAGCATTCATACGCGTGAAGGAGGAGATGTGGGGTTTGGTATTTTCATTGCACATTTTAATTCTCATTTTGTTTATATTTTTTAATTTCCTTGTACATATTCAATAAATAAAGTGCTTTTTAATGCACGCTTAAATAAAAATCACAATAATATTTCTACTAAATTAACTTGGATTTTTTCATAATAAATGGGACCAATGTCCTAGTTTTCATCCCAAGTAAAATTACCACGTTCAAAATGTTTTCTTTAAATACACAAGCGGGGACCAAAGTCCTCTTAATTAATAAATTCTCCGATTTTATGTATGTTCGCATTTTTAATGGGAGTTGTATTCCGCTCCTAGTATTGTTGTAATTTATTTTGGTGTTATTTTCAAATATTTTATCGCCTGCAATGTGAATATTTGTGCCTTTTAATTAAAATTGCATCGTGTGGAGAGAGAGCGAACTAATAAACTCAAAACCAAATTGTAAAATCAATCAAGGTAGAAATAGATGAGAAGTTCCGAACCCATCTCTGGTCTTTGGGCTCAAAGAGGCTAGAGGTTTACCCTCCAAGACACCTCTTGTGTCACAAGACTTAGACATTAATCCTAGGCTCCTTTGGGAGAGAGGTTTACCCTCCAATACCCCTCTGGTTGGACCAAAATGGATAATAAGCGCAGTCTTAGGCTCTCCGAGGTGAGAGAAACTTTCCCAATGTTCTATTGGGTGGCGACTCCATGAAGCCTCCTTGTTGCCCAAAATAGATGCACTTGTAATTCGTTGCAAGTTGGCAATGGACCTCAAATGCCCGATCGCCCTCGTAAATCAGAGGATTGCCACCAAAGTTCTCAATGACCTAATTCACAAAGAAGTGGAAGTATATGTCGACGACATGATGAGTAAGTTGGCTACTAGAGAAGGTCACTTTGAGGCTTTAGAAAAGTTCTTTTAAAGGATTAGTAAGTATAATCTGCGCCTCAATCCTAAGAAATGCATCTTTAGAGTTACCTCAGGTAAGCTATTAGGCCATGTGGTAAGCCAGCGAGGAATTGAAGTAGATCCTAATAAAGTCAAAGCCATAAGAGAGATGTCGGTGCCCCAGAAGGAGAAGGACGTCAGAAGTTTCCTAGGAAAGCTTCAATATATCAGCCGGTTTATTGCCAAGCTAGCTTCAGTATGTGAGCCTATTTTCAAGCTTCTTAGGAAGAATCAACCGGTGATATGGAACAATGACTGTCAACTGGCATTTGACACCATTAAGGAGTATCTGTTAAATCCTCCAGTATTAAGACCACCACTCCGTGCCAAGCCACTAATCCTGTACCTAGCAGTGGAAGATAATTCAGTAGGTGCTATGATATCTCAAGAAGAAGATTTTGGTGTGGAGTTTGCGGTTTACTATCTTAGCAAGAAGCTCCTACCGTATGAAGCTAAATATGTAGAGGTGGAGAAGATTTGTTTAGCAGTTATCTGGGCTTCTAAGAATTTGCGACATTACTTTCATTCCTTCAGGGTACAGGCAATAGCCAAACATAATCCTCTTAGATACCTCCAAGAAGCACCCTCTCTACTAGGGAAGATGGGAAGATGGTTACTGCTGTTGCAGGAGTTCAACATTGAATACATAACCAAGAAAACCATTAAAGGAAGAGCTGTAGCAGAATTCTTAGCCGAGCATCCTATTGAGGGAGACCAGTTTGAGTATAATTTCCCGGATGAAGATGTCAAGGCCATAGCAGTGCAAGGGTGGCAGCTATTCTTTGATGGGGCAGTAAACAATAAAGGGGCAGGAGCAGGAATTATTCTTACGACCTCGGATGGTGAAAGGCTACCATTGGTAAGAAGCTAAGGTATAAGGCTACCAATAATGAAGCAGAATATGAAGCTTGCATCTTTGGATTGGAAGCATTACTCGGTCTGGGGGCAAAGACCGCAGAAGTATTCGGAGATTCTTCCTTGGTAATTCATCAGATCAGAAGGGAGTGGTCAGTCAAGGAAGAAAGGCTGTTGCCTTATGTGAAGCACTTGAGAATGTTGAGCAGCCAGTTTGAGACTTGCACTTTTCACTTCATCCCTAGAGACGAAAATCAGTTAGCTGATGCTCTAGCAACTTTAGTGTCTATGTGGGATAATCCAACAGGAGTTGCGATGAAACTCGTGCTAATCTCTAGCTCAGGAAGGCCTTGCTTTGACGCTAAGCAGGTGATGGATGTCGAGACCACCAATGAAATCCATGGTACTATGACATTCAAAATTACTTAGAAAGGTCAGTCTTTCCAGAGGAAGCCACTGAGAAGGATCAAAGAATGATCAGGAAGTTATCCACTAAATTCATCAGTGTTAATGGCACTTTGTACAAAAGGCAAGCTAATGGTATCCAGTTAAGATGTCTCGCGGAGAAAGAAGCTAAAAGAGTTATGGAAGAGGTTCATGCTGGGATCTGTGGAGCTCACATGAATGGCTTAGCCTTAGCAAAGAAGATCATACGGCAAGGGTTTTATTGGCTCACAATGGACACGAATTGTTCAAAATTTGTGAAGCAATGCCAGTTATGCCAACAGTATGCGAACTTGAGGCATGTGCCAGTTTCAGAGTTACATAATTTGACATCTCCATGGCCATTTGCAGCTTGGGGAATAGACATCATAGGCGAAATCCGTCCTACAGCTTTTAATGGGCACAAATTCATTATAGTTGCCATTGACTACTTCACTAAGTGGGTTGAAGCTGAATCTTTCAAGAAGGTTGATGCAAGGGATATGGCTAAATTCATCGAGCGGAATCTGATATGCAGATATGGTCTCCCACATCACATTGTGTCTGATAATGGGGTACAATTCCTAGTAGAAACGAAGCAAATGCTCCAGAAATATGGAATCCAACATCATAAGTCTTCTCCCTACCGTCCTCAAGTAAACGGTGCAGTTGAAGCAGCAAACAAGAATGTGAAGAGGATATTGGCCAAGATGGTTTAGAGCTATAAAGACTGGGTTGAAAAGTTACCCTTCGCACTTTGGGGATATAGAACTACAATCAGAACCTCTACGGGGGCAACACCATTCTCTCTGGTATATGGAACTGAAGCAGTCCTACCAGTTGAAATTGAGTTGAAGTCTTTTAGGGTAGTCATGGAAGCCGAGATTCCAGAGGCAGAATGGGCGCAACAGCGTTTGTCACAGCTAAATTTGCTAGATGAAGATAGGTTGCGGGCCTATTACCACAATCAAGTTTATCAGAAAAGGTTGGCTGAGTCGTTTGGCAAGAAAGTACGAAAGCACCCGTTGAAGGAGGGGGATTTGGTCTTTAAGATGATGAGGCCGGGAGTGCCGGACATATGCGGAAAATTCAGGCCCACCTGGGAAGGTCTGTTCATTTTGAAGAAGCTGAGAACAAAAGGAGCAGCAATTTTGGCAGACAGTGATGGGAATGAGTTCAAGGACCCGGTCAATGTCGATAGACTTAAAAGGTTCCATGGCTAAAGACCAAAAATAAAAAGAAGAGAATAAATGCCCCGCGGGTCGAAAACCAAAAAAAGGCGGCCTTGCTAAAATTGGGCGCCCTGTCAGGGTGAAAACCGAAAAAAGGCATCTTGGGAAAAAATTAAGGGCCAAGAGAAAATATTCAATCGAGAAAACCCGAGAGGGCCGATTGATAATAGGAGTTTGATGCTGACAAAATCCACTCCGAGATCAGGTGTAGTCATAAGCTTTTGAATTCTTGTCAAATGAAAATCATGTATGATGAAATCATATAGAAATGTACACAATTTTTCAATGAATAAAGAATATATTTTCATTGATCTTTTAGTTCTGTCTTAAAAAGAGATATACCAATTGTTCATCTAATGATTATTGCTCAGTCACTTCATCGGATATGTGCTACTTGCTCTTAACAGAAGCTTTGATGATAACCTTCTCTAAAAAAATAAAAAATAAAAGAAGAACAAAAGCCGCTGGATTGGGTTGAGTCCATTCCAGGCAAAAATTAGGCAAAAGGTCGTGTGAAAATCCCTTAGGGGATGCATTTCCCGCAAAGAAAAGCTAGTGTGAAAATCCACAAGGGACGCACTACCTTTAAAACAATGACGTTCAATGCCTGGAGCGATAAGGCGGCGTTATTTCAGATGAACCTCTTTCAATCAGATAACACACAACACAGAACATGAATCAGAATCCCGAGTAAGGCATCATTGACCAGGGGAGCAAAGGATGTACACCGGAGGTCTTTTTTCAAAAAACTTGTCGACGATCCTCAGAATTCCGGAGGCATGGTAGAGCAGGCAAGCTATAGCCTCAGCAAACCTTGGACCACCTAGGGCATGGTCTATACATTTTTGCAAGCATTTGCATTCCATATCATACATACATGATTTCTTGTATATTTCTATGCATACAATCTAGTAGGAGAAATCGGCGGGGAACACCAACAAAAGCCGAGTGACGACATCAGTCCAAACGTCCAAAGGGGCATAGCTCCAAGATTCACAGCAGTTAGCACGATGGCGGCACTACCCATAAGAGGTTAGCACGACCACGACATTACAATTCACAGCAGTTAGCACGATGGCGGCACTACCCATAAGAGGTTAGCACGACCACAGCATTACAATTCACAGCAGTTAGCACGATGGCGGCACTACCCACAAGAGGTTAGCACGACCACGGCACTACCGATTCATAGCAGTTAGCACAATGGCGGCACTACCCACAAGAGGTTAGCACGACCACGGCATTACCAACTCGCAATGGTTGGCACGATAGCGGCGCCACCCACAAGAGGTTGGTGCGCCCACGGCGCCACCAGTTACAACCAAAAGACAGCTTGCCGATAACACGGCAACAGCCATCATCATAACTCCATCCAGCAGGAAGGTCACCGCTTCAGGTACGCGCTTCTTTCCTTTCCTAAATTTTGACTCACCTAGGCACTCATGCACTAGCCTCCCCAAAATTGGGGGCAACTGTAGACACCGGGTCCCGAATAGCCTTGATCAGGATTACCCGATGATGAAATTTAGCTACGCCGGCTTATGGGAGAAAAGATTGGAGCTCGGAAGTGATTTTCCTTGTCTTTTTGATGAGTAAAAAGTGTATTTTAAAAATATTTTCAAAAATATTTTGGAGAAGAAAAAGCGTGTTTTAGGTCGGGGCATTTTTCGTGAAGGTCGGGGCACGGCAGCGCGCTGGGCGCGCGGAGCGCCTGCCTGGGCGCTGGGCGGCGCGCAGCGCCCACCGCGCGCGCAAGCGAGCGTCGCCTGCGCGAGCGACGCCCAGGGCGTCCCTCGCTTCGTGCGCGCACTGCGCGCGTTTCTCGCACGCAGTCGCCCACTCTTGCCCCATTTCACCGGGATTTCGCCCATTTTCGACCCCCACTCGATTTTGAACGGTTTTTGGACGGTTTTGGGTGGTTTTTGAGGTAAAAAAGGGTAGAAAAAATTCAGAACAGGGGGAGGACGAATTAGAGAGATTTTATAGAGAAAAAACTGAATTTTTGAACTTTTTATTTGAGAAAAAAATCCATCTTATACACTTGCTTCCAAGGGTGATTTTTCAAGTTTCCAAGTTATTTTTCAAGCATTTTTCACAATGAAAAGACAAGGAATTCAACACTTCTACCTTCAATTCTCCAAGATTAAATTTGAGGGTAATTATTCATGGCTTAACTCCTTAATTCTCTTGTTGATTTTAATTTCTTTTATTTCCAATTAACTTTTAAACATGTAAATTCTCTTAGTCCCCATTTTCTTCTTATTATTTTATCTTCAATTGTTCATATAACAAATAAACTCTTTTAAATCCGAATATATTTTCATGTCAAATTGTTTTTTATACATATCAATATTTTAATTTTTACTCATAGTTATTATAATTATTTATTTGATATGTTGAGCATGGTTAATATTTTTTATCCTTATGTATGTTAAATTGCATCATAACTATTTTTATGCATGTTATAGTATTTTATGCATGTTATATTTTCATTATACATATTATCCTCTATATCATATTATTCTTTTTGTTTAATTTCTAACATGAATTTCTTTTTTTTATTTTTGGTTGCAAATCATTATTTTATTCTCATTTGAGCATTCATGCGCGCGAAGGAGGACATGCGGGGTTTGGTATTTTCATTGCACATTTTAATTCTCATTTTGTTTATATTTTTTATTTCCTTGTACATATTCAATAAATAAAGTGTTTTTTAATGCACGCTTAAATAAAAATCACAATAATATTCCTACTAAATTAACTTGGATTTTTTCATAATAAATGGGACCAATGTCCTAGTTTTCATCCCAAGTAAAATCACCACGTTCAAAATGTTTTCTTTAAATACACATGCGGGGACCAAAGTCCTCATAATTAATAAATTCCCCGGTTTTATGTATGTTCGCATTTTTAATGGGAGTTGTATTCTGCTCCTAGTATTGTTGTAATTTATTTTGGTGTTATTTTCAAATATTTTATCGCCTGCAATGTGAATATTTGTGCCTTTTAATTAAAATTGCATCGTGTGGAGAGAGAGCGAACTAATAAACTCAAAACCAAATTGTAAAATCAATCAAGGTAGAAATAGATGAGAAGTTCTGAACCCATATCTGGTCTTTGGGCTCAAAGAGGCTAGAGGTTTACCCTCCAAGACACCTCTTGTGTCACGAGACTTAGACATTAATCCTAGGCTCCTTTGGGAGAGAGGTTTACCCTCCAAGACCCCTCTGGTTGGCCCAAAATGGATAATAAGTGCAGTCTTAGGCTCTCCGAGGCAAGAGAAACTTTCCCAATGTTCTATTGGGTGGCGACTCCATGAAACCTCCTTGTTGTCCAAAATAGACGCACTTGTATTTCGTTGCAAGTTGTCAACAGACCTCAAATGCCCGATCGCCCTCGAGCGGGCGGTCAAAGGGGCGGTCGCGGGTCCGGCGCGCGTCACAGACGGCCTTCTAGACAATACCGACGGGCGTACCTAGTGTGACCGACGGACGGAGTGGTGCGTCACCTACGTCCCGTCTCTCGGAATGGGGACGAGCGTCGGTAACCACTCTGCCCGTCGGTCACCCCTGGTTGCAGAAAAAATTAAAAGACCTTCAAAATTTCAATTGAAATTATTTGTTAAAAAAATGTTATTAAAAATAAAAAAAACAATTAATATAAGTCAATTAAATTATACAAATATTAATCCAGAATGTTTACCCTCAGATTTTACCTTTTTGGGTGAATGTCGAATGATTTTGGTCCCCCCACGCTTCACAAGGATCGAATAAAAATGGATCAAGGAAAGAAAATGTATGTTTTTCTTTCTTGGAAATTTGACAGTGATTCAAGTATTGGAATTAGCGGATTGATGGAAACGAATGAATTTCGTTACCTCAAATTAGCTTAATTCACAAGTAGAATTTGAAAAAAAGTCAATTAATTGAAAGAATTTTTATCAAATAAAAATTTTGAAAATAATAGAGATTTTTTAGATTTCAGTAAATTGCTCACAAAAGATTATTCCTTTTAAAAATTTGCCAATCTCTCAAAATTTGCTAATTTTTCTCCCCAAAAATTTGTTAATTTTTCTAACCCCCAATAATGAAATTTAATCCACTATTTATAGAGTTTTTAGGGGATAATTAGGATAAACATCAATTTAAAGTTTGAATTTTAAAAAGATTTTAAAATTCAATTTTTAACCAAATATCTGCCCCAAATCTCATCCAAATTTGAAAGATATCAAGCTTATCAGATTAAATTTTACCAAATCCGGCGTTATCTGATCAGATCCACTACCGACGGCTGTCCCTAGAACTACCGACGGCCCGTCCCTAAGAAGGGTACGCGTGGAAATCTGGACAACAGACGGGCCGAGGCGCGGGACTAGGGACGGGCATCTCTATGCAGACACGTGTCCGCCACTTATACTACAGACGGGCTGTCCCTACAATGCATAGAGACGGAGAACACCAAATAGAGATTGGCGTCCCAACTCCGACGGTCATCCCGTCTGAGGTGCAAAATCTCAATTTTCAATCTAAATTTCCCAAACTCTTTCAAAACCTCACGCTATAAAGAAAAAGATTTTAATCCTTTTGAAACCGAGAGACGAAAACCTCTGAATTCCATCCATTTATCCGAAAACCGATGTTGATCTCTTCATCGGGTAGCTCTGAACTGGAATGCCTCAAACCCGGTGTCTACAAGGTCCCATGGAAAAGGCTAAAACAAAGGGGGCATCCTGGGCAAAAATTAAGGGCTGAGAGAAAATTTTCGATCATGAAAACCCGAGAGGGTTGATTGATAACAAGAGTTTTATACTTTCAGGATCCATCCCGAGATTAGATAGGGTCCTATATTTTTTGAGATTAATGCCAAATAATTATCATGTGTAATGAAATAAAGCTGAAATATACGTATTTATGCAATAATATGTTGATAGATCAGAGCAGTTCACTTTCCATACTCAAAGTTGTCTAGTTCCAATATAAAGGTAGCACATTTTTACTATCTACCCTCTACTACTCTCGCTACTCGGGTGCTTCAGCTGATTCATCTTGCTATCAACTGTAAAGCCAATTCTATATCACCTTCAGAAGGAGAATCAAGCTCATACAACCATAGTCTAGGATATAAGTAGATGTTGATCACCTTTGGAGGATCTCCAATAACAGCTTTAGATTTTCTTACAATCTGTAAAAAAAAAATAATAAAACAAAACAAAAAAAAAAGCACATTAGAGATGAAAATCATAAATGGCTGTAACACCCTACACCCGTAAGTAGTACGGATATCGGATGTCACAATACTATACTGAAATATATTGTAATGCACTCAACAGTTTCAATAGGAATTATTTTTTTCAACATTAACAATCACAACATACACATATACAGCTGAGCAGTACTCTAACATACAATTCAAATGCTTATACCATATGTTATTGCTTTCATCTACTGCGATTGTATATATGCCATGCCAGTCCTTCTATCATTGCTGCCGAATACTTCTTTCTATCGTCACTATATCTTCGGCCACATCAAAATCTACCATAACTTGTGCGCAGTAACACTCTATGTGCTAAGCATTAAAAATGCCCAATGGTGAATACATATCCTAAATTTTCCATAACCAAATCTATATCCGTGCACACACAAGCTTATTCCGTAATCACATCTTTTGAACATTAATTATTTACTTTGTTGTCTTTTATGTCACTATACTTTAACATTTTCAATTCTATTATCGGTGTCACTATTAATTATACTAATACTCTTAACACTTATAACACTACGATCGGACTATCAATTAATAATTAATTACCTTAACAAACCTTGATATTACTTTATCTATATTTATAATCTTTAATTTCCTTTTCTTTACTTATAACTTATTTACAATCTATATTTGGGCACATCATTAGTCATCTAATAACTTATTAGAACAGTCATTAATGTAACTCTTGGCAGTACCAATTTAACATTTTTACTTTCTTTATCTCCTTAACGATTCCTCTACTTTTCCTTTAATTACACTAACTCTCTTGCATTTTACAGTTGCACTAATATTTTCCACTTGTTCAAATCTTATATAGTTTACTTAATTTCAATTAACTGTATTTGAAATACATTCCTGAATTATTAACACTGAAATACAAATTACTGCCTTATCTAGACACTTATTATTCCTATCATTACTTATTTAAAATACATTCCTGAATGATTAACACTAAAATACAAATTACTGCCTTATTTAGACACTTATTATTCCTATCATTACTCTTTTACTTTTCTCGATCAAAACTATTGCTATCATTAATGATATTATTATCAATCTTATTATTCATACTAACAATTGCCTACCCATTGGCAATAATATCAATTTAAATTTATAGGCTTGACAATTACACGACTATATTTTACTATTATCTTTACATTTATTATTCCCCACTATAATTATTTAAATACTTTTGTCATATTTTATTTGGCAGACTATACAATCAGTCCCATTAGCCCTTTTTAATTCCACTCAATATCCTTATACTATAATTATAGTTTATTAAAGTCCTTTACATTCTTCATACTTACTAATTTACCCTTCCATGTCACTTTATTATCATTATCAATATTATTCTCATTAGTTAGATTTATTGATTTCTATTTTCATTTCTTAACTTACAATAATATAACCAAATTAATGTTCTGATAATTTCATTTAATAGTCCATCTACTTATTAATGTACAATTAGGTCCTTATATTAGCACTGTTAGGATCAATTACCCTTAAATCCCTCATTTTTCACTTATTCATAATAAGGCCACTACTTCACATTTTTGCTCTTCATTATTTCTTAATTACAATTATGTCACTATATAAACTTAATTAGATTACACACACATATCCAATTATATATATATTAAATCAATTAAAACTATTATTCACTTAATAATTATTTATACCACATTATTCCATTTTTATTGATTATTTATTCATTAATTATCAACTATGCATTTAATATTTATATTAATGATTAATTTCACTTTAATCCCTTAATTAACCTCACTATTGTAAAATTTACAATTAGGTCCCTAAACTTTTATCAAAATACGAATTTACCCTTAATTGTCTTATATTTACAAAAATGCCACTAGTTAATCTTATTCTTACATTTATTTATCATTTGACCTATAAATTATCATTTAATCTATCTTTAAACCAATTTACACTTTAATCCTAATATTTTCCTTAGATTTCTATTTTACCATTCAATTTGACTATAATTACAATTATGCCACTATATATTCTTAATTTCACTTTTAATTTATTTTTATTATACAAATTTACAGTTTAGTCCTTCCAATAATATCTTCATGCAAATTACAATCTAATCCCTAACTTGTCATTGAATTACATCATTAATCATCTAATTACACTTTTTCCATTTAATAACACTTAATATCTCAGTTATATACTAAATTACTATCTTACCCCTACACTTTTCATTTTCTTTAACTTAGTCCTCAAACCACTTATTTAAGTCATTTATCCACTTCGATACTTGCATTAGTGAATAATTACACTTAAATCTTTTAATTATTTATTCATGTGTAAAAATTACGTTTAGGTCCTTAAAGTTTTACAAAAATTACGATTATGTCTCCAATTTTATCGTATTTACTAAAATACCCTTATTTACACTTATGTTTCATCTAAGTCATTATTTAACTTACAAAATTACATTTTGGTTCCTAAATTTCCACTTTTGTGCCAAATTACATTTTTAATCCCTAAACTTTAAATTCATTACACTATTATCATTTTATCTACACTTTTCACTTAATTATGACTTATTTTCACTTTTGAGTGTAAAATTACTATTTTACCCCTAAACTTTCTATTTCTTTCAATTTAGTCCCATTTTCATTTATTTTCTCATTTATCATTGTTTCAATCAATTTAAAAGCACTTTACCATAATGTCTCAATCTTATGCATAATTACCATTTGCCCCTAGTATACACTCGATAGAAATCTACAAACCGAATATGCGGGACGTGGATCCCACAAATCCACTACATTATAGAATGATTCTAAAGGAACCATTCAATATTGGCACTGCACTACACTGATCACTGTAAACACTGAACACTACACTGAGATAGACCATCATTGGCCTATCGATAGTGAGTCGCCATGACTCAAACCGCGGTGTGGAATTCATATGGCTAGCCAATTATATCCTGGACTAGATTTCACTACCAGACTACTACTAAGGGCAAATAATATTAGATTTTCACTTATATCACTTAATATATCAACATATACCATTCGATCATTAAATACATTTCACATTAAAATTTACATATCACTTATAATTCACTTCCATTTCATATATTTATCATTTATATCTTCAATTATGCCTTTGAGTACATTTAATCATATAATAATCATTTTCACTTCATTCTTTTTCTATCAATTTCATTCTAATACACTTATTGTTCAATTTTAATATCAATTATGCTATTTCTTTACTTTAATATACCATAGCCCATAACATTCACTTTAGACATAATGTATGTTCAACATATAAAATATTCAATTAAATAATTAAAAATTCTAATTAATTTATTTTACACTCCATTTCATTTATACATTCATTTTTAAATGTTTCTATCACCAATTTCACAAAATTAACTATAAGATTTTCAATATACTCATTCGGCCATCACTTGTTCTATGATTTAAAATTTCTCTTTTTAAACATTAATCATTTTTATCTCACTTATTAACCTATATTAACTCTAAACATAACATTTTACACAATTTATATCATACATATCAATATTTTTACATTATATATATTAGATTATCATACTAAATTATTTTCAATTAAATTTCATTTATTCCAATTAACTAAATACCCACTCTATTATCATCTCAATGTCATTTTATGCCATTACACTTAATCAATTATCAAAGTGTACAAAATTACCCTAACCTATTCCATTCGGCCAAGGTGTGTCCATACCATTTCACTTAGTTTTCTTTCTTCTAATCACTCAATTAACTAAATTACATAGTATACATCACTAATACACTTGTTACATACTTTAAACATAAAAGTATTTCAAGTATTCCTTAAGAATACCATTTGGCCAAACCTAGGGTTCCTACATCCATTTATTTTCTTTCCATTTTAATGATTCAAAATCCCATTTTTAACCTTCCTAAACATGTTTGTCAACTTTATTTTAATCAACCATGCATAAATCACACACATGTAATATAAAAATAACCTAAAATCATACTTTTTCAATGGAAAAAGAAGGATATTGTATCCACTAACCTTATTTCCTTGTTCTCCACATCTTAAGCATGCCTTTGCTCTTTCAAAAACCATCATCTCCTTTGAATTCCTCATGTGGCCCAATATACAATCCAAAGAAATCATGATTATTTTGCTTCCTTTTTATAATATAACTACATAAACATCTTCTACATATCCTAAAATACATATTAGAAACTTTAAATCAAATTATAGAACTCTAAATCACTTACCTCATTTTTAGCACATAACCTTTGTCACTTGATTTGTCCCACTTCTAGCCCACTAAATGGACTCCAATCACCATCACCATGTTGTAGAGAAGTTTAACTTTGCCTAGAAGGCTTGGATTTGGGGAGAGATGGAGAGAAAATGGAAGAAAAATGGAGAAGAAAGGAAGAAATTCACTAAAGCAAAAGGAGGAGAGGAGAAGGTCGGTTTCTCTAGAGAAATATGGTCTTTGGGGGTATTTATAGGTGTAATTTGAACTGACCTAGGTCCAACCAAAGTGGTCAAACTGGTTTGATCCAATTTTTGATTTTTAAGCCATTTTCCACTTTCCAATGGTAAATATAAGTTTCTCAACTTATTTTCACTCCCAACCAATTCCATCAATATGAAAATTAGCCTTTCTAGAAAATTTTAGCTCAATCGGAGTCCGTTTAGGGCCCGGTTCACTCAAACTGGTCGGATTTAACACTATTCGGTTCTGCCATAATTTGTTAATCTATTACTGTCAAAAAATCCTAAAAATTATTTTAAGCCTTTACAAAACCCACAATACACGAGTTAAAGCTCATTTACTATTTTTAAAATTTGGTCAAACCCTGGTTACTATTGAACCCAACCAGAGGCTTTTCTTCAGTTTGACTTTCGGGGACATATTTGACCTCATTTTCACTCCAAATTATACCATCAGACTCCTTATAACTTGTACTTTTCAATGGTCCACTAAAAAAATTTTCACTACTGGCTTCCTGGTAGGTCACCCATCAGGGGCTTTCTTGACCTGAACACGTTTAATCTTTCTCCTCTACCGTATTTTAAGGCACAATCATTGATGTTTTCGTATGAAATTCACACTATGAACTTTACAAATTTCACTAATCACGACTAACTCGTTAGTCAGGCCATTACAATGGCTCTTCAAGCAAAAGTTAGGCCAAAGGACAGGGTGAAAACCTAAAAATAAGTGGTATGTTATTAAAAAAAAACCCGCAAGATTGGGTTGGGTCTATTCCAGGCAAAAATAAGGGACAGGGTTATGTGAAAATCTCCAAAAGAACGCATTTTCCGCTAAGAAAAGCTAGTGTGAAAATCCACAAGGGACGTACTACCTTAAAAAAAATGACTACAGGGATCAGATGAGAACCTCGCAAACCCAACGGTACGAAATCAAAAAACAATTCCAAAGGGCATCGGTTGTAACACCCTTATACCCATAAATGATGCGGATACCATATGTCACAACACTGCACTGCATTGCCAATCAATGATGATACACTTGAAAGCTCTGAATTTGTTTTTTTTATATAACAAACACAATAATGCATACACAATAACATAACAATACATTAACACATAAATTACCTATCCATACTATAGCTTTCCCCAACTACGCTCGTATACATGCCATGCAAATCCTTCGGTCCTTGCTGTTGCTCAATCTTCAATTGCTTCTACATCTTAGGCCACGTCTAACTATTATAACCTGCGCGCATTTAACACACTATGCTCTGAGCATTAAAATGCCCAGTGGTGGATACTTATCCTAAGTTTTCCATACTAATCCTACATACTTGATTACTTAATTGTTTTACTGTATTTAGGTTATGAGGTCAATTATTTTTAGGTCTTTTAAACAGTTTATAATATACCTTAATGGTGTTCACTATCTTTATCTTTGTCATTATCACTATTATCACTTATCAATGTCTTTACCTTTATCACTACTCTGTAATTCGTCATTCGTTATTATACCATTAACACTTTGACTATCACTTATACTGCAAACCTTTATACTTAACGATTCCACTGTTATTTACACTATAAATCTTTATACTTGTTCACTTTGCTATCATTGATCAATTTCAATGTTTTACTCAAATTATTTGTTTTATTCTCTTTATTACTATTATCATTAATTTTATGTTGTGCACTAATGATTCTTGTTGCTCTACATTTTATTCGGTTTGTCATTTACGATCAATTTGATATCTATCCCTTTTTAATACTTTTATCTTTGTAATAACCTATTAGATTCTTTCCTTAATTTGAATGCTCAATTACAATTTAATTTCGGACACTAAATTGTTTATTAATTGATGCATTAATTTGTCATCATTTCACTAGTAGTGACATTGATCTAGTACTATTACTTTCTTTACGTTCCTGCCACTTCCTTATTTCCTTTTCACTACACTAACTTTCTCACATTAATCTCATTTACTATGTTAAATCGTCCGATAAGTCATTTACTTAATTTAATTTCGTTTGAATTTATTCTTATGTGGTTATCACTATACTTTAATCACTATCTTATTTCTTCCTTTACTATTTTGATTCAACACTTATCAATAATTTACTTTACAATATCACTTATCAATGTCATTTCACTTAGACACTCGTTTTGTTTAACAATTGTCACTTATCACTTAGCTATTGATTGACCTATAACTGTCTCTTTTTACTATTCATTTGGTCCATATATACGTCATTATAATTTTATTACTAATACATTATTTCTTATTTGACTTTGGTCACTTATATTATTATTATTATTATTATTATTATTATTATTATTATTATTATTATTATTATTATTATTATTATTATTATTATTATTATTATTATTATTCACAATAATGGCCTGTCTAGTTTCCTTTATCTTAACACTATTTATTAATCATTCTAGCCTTTATCACTTTTACCATGAAAATCTTTATTTCCCAATATAATCAATTAGGCATTTCTACTATTCTAATTTATTCCGTCTACACTTAATTTGTTAATTCTTCTTATTACCTTTATTCAATTAAATTTTATTTTAACTTAATTCACTATAGCCTCTTAATAATTAACTTTACAATTTAATCTCTTTACACTACATAAAAAAGGCCCTTTAGCGACGGCAGTTTTAGTCGCTATTTGTCAATTTTTAGTCGCTAATTAGTCATAGCGAAGCGGCGACGAAATGTCGCAATTCCAGCCGTCGCTAAAAATTTAGCGACTAAAAGCAATAACAGTCGCTAATATTTGCGACTAAATTTTAGTCGCTAAAAGTAATAATTTCCATCTTAAGTAAACAAATAAGATCAGTCGCCATATGTAGAAAATAATGTAATAGCGACTAAAATTTAGTCGCAATATTTGTCGCTAAATCAAAATTAGCGATAGCAAGTCTGTCGCAAAATTTAGTCGCTATTTTAGCGACAAACAGTCGTCAACATATTTAGTCGCTAATTGCGATTTTGTACTTTTAGCGACGGATTATTTTGTAGCTAATCCGTCGCTATTTTTTATTTTTTTTAAAAGTCCTCTTTTTAAACAATAAAATAAATTAATATGAAAATAAACATTCACATTCTTAGTAACCAAAATCAAATTCAGAAACATATAATCCAAAACATATGTAATTAATATTAATTCATAGTGAACAGATAATAAAAAGTACTGATAATTATATAAATTTATCGTACCATAAATATGTATATAATGTACTAGTAATAATGTCATGAAAGAAAACATATGTAAAGTCATCTGGAAGTACTGCCGCCACCACCAAAATGAGAATCAGTATGCGGGTCTGGACCGCTTGTACCTGAAGGCCCAACGTCATCATGTGGTGCGAGAGATGCAGTAGTGGTACTGGGCTGAGGGACTGATGGCTGAGAGGACAAGTGAGGAAGCAACGAACGAATAGTCCGCGCTACAATCTCCTCGACGTCTTCCTTAGTCAGGCATGTACCACCAGAATGAGTTGCAATGCTTGTACCAGCAGCACATGATGGACCGGATTGATAAAGACCAGGAGGGACATATGAGCAGAGACCATAAATTGCTTTCCTTTTGTTGCATCGTGCGGCCTTGATAAATAACTCTGACTCATCGACAGATGAATCATCTTGCGATCTCTCTGATCGGAGTTGTTCATACCGCTCCTATAAAATGACAACAATATTGAACAAACGTAAATTTAAAAACATTACAAAATTTACAGTAATATAACATGTAGACAACTGAATACTTGAGTAACTACTAAAGTACTTGATACTTACATGCACCTCCCTGCTGCGATCCACCACATAAGTTTTCCCATCATGATTTATGGTGTGTGTGTGCAGATAAGCCTCGGGAATTGTAGATGGTCGACCCATCTCCTTCTCCTATATCATCTACAGTAATAAATATTTTTTGAAAAAAAATGAATACGAGTAAAAAAGATAAATATTTTCATGCACGATTAAGACATGCACTTGCATTATTTTCCATTATTATCCTATTTTACTGGAATATATGAAGTAAACACTTTCAAAAAAATCCAAAAAGATTTTGGCATTATCTCCCCATATTATTGCCATCCTCCTATAAAGAAAAATTCATTTCACACTTTAAAGAATTACAAATTAATTCCAATCTCCTCAACAAACTCCAACACAATTTGCCCCATCCTCCTTTACATATATATCTCAATCAATATACATATTGTTAACTAATACGCATGTCTATTAATTTCACCAATGGATTGATTCTATAATACCCAAATTTGATAGGCAAATTAGCTTCAAAAGAAATATAAAGTGAGAAATTGAGAAAATTAAAAAAAAAATTGGCATAATCTTCCCATATTATTGCCATCCTCCTATAACGGAAAATTCATTTAACACTTCTAAAAGTCACAAATTTATTCTAATTTCCCCAACAAACTCCAACACAATTTTCCCATCCTCCTTTACATACATGTATGTATGTGTGTGTGTGTGTGTATATATATATATATATATATATATATATAATCAATATATTAATTACCATATACGCATGTATATGGATTACAATTATTGATTGGATCTATATATTCAAAATTCCGAAGGCAAACCGTTTAAAATGAACTGAAATGAACATATCAATTAGTAAATAGATGCAACTGAAGGTCAATAACATAAAATTATAAGTGAAATTTCTAATAAATAAAATACTTACCAGTTGTGATATATGCTCACCAATAGATATGGTACCACCAGTTTATGATCCAGGAGCCTTATCTTCAGATCCTCCATAACGATTGATCTTCTTCTGAGTGGAGAGTTGAAGGTGCGGAGGAAGATTGAAAATCTGATGCCACCGGTTCCATGCAGCCTCTGGGAAATCTTTAGGCTTCTACTTGGAGATCTTTATGTGATACACATAATCTTTATATCTTTGTGCAGCCTTTATTTCCCAACCTGCCCTAACAAGACAATTGACACTAGAATCCCAGTGGCACTTTTTTTGCATTTGCATTTAAATTGGTTCATTAGTGTGTATAATCGTACAATACTATAATATAATTTTAATAATAAAATATGTAATGGAAAATTAAAATTAATTTTCAAATAAATATATACGTATACCTTGAACTCTCCCCAATAAAACTCCTTGATTTCTCTAGCAACCTCCTTCCAACTGACTCCATTAAGATCTATCCGCTGATGGAAACTACTAGTTATAATCCTAGAGCATTGGGAGGAAGGTTCCAACCTGAATAGTATATGAAATAATAGGAATGTGTTTAAACATGTTTTTATATATTTCTAGCAATTTATATGGGTGAATACTCACAGTCCCTATTGATTTACTGTAATGTACAATCTACTACTATTTTCACTGGAGACATCACATGTAGTAGATGTACTGCTGTTGGCCGTGTGCGGACTGGGGGTTGATGTTGATGGTGTATATGCCACTTGTGTTGATTGTTCATTCCCAGATGTGGGGTTGTTGAATCCCCAAATGGTGGAGTTGTTGAATCCCCTTCAGATCGTCCTCCCCGATGACCATGACTGATAAGCCCTCTACCTCTACCACGACCCATACCTGCAAAATAGTGAACTATACATGTATGTGTTTAACAATTATAACAAGTAAATACAACAGTGTCCAACCAATATTTTTGAATCGACTAATAAATATGCATTAAAAAGTAACAAGTTAACACGTATGTCGGTTAAAAATTACATTTAATCAATTAATCACTAGGTGATGAATTTTGGAATTCCTCTTCGTCGTTCTCATTACTATCGTAATCTATAAATTCCTCCTCTTCCTCATCCACCTCAAGTTGTTGAGCAATGTCATCAGTGTTATCAATTTCAATTACCACTCCCGAAGGGTCACGCAAGTCTATATCATCGTCCGTACAAGTATCAATTGTCATATCTTGCATAGTAACTTCATCATCTTGGAATGCATTACATTCTGTAGTATCAATGTGATCTCTTATATCTGATATCGCAATGTAGTCCCTTGGTTTAACTGAGAACACAGCTAACCAGTTAGCGTTATCTAATTTTAAAGCCAGATATCTTGCATAATACACTTGAGTTGCTTGCATTGCTAGGATAAATGGTTCATAATGGTTAAACCGACGATGCTGGTTTACATCAACAAGTCTATATTGGCTATGAATCTTAATACCAATGTCTACAGTGGGATCAAACCAATGACACTTAAATAATACAGTTCACTTTATTCGTAACGATGGGTACTCTATCTCTATGATCTCTTCAATCCATCCATAGTAATCAGCAATGTTATCAACTGAGTTTGACCCTTTTTTTGTCATCAACTGATATTTTTGCCTAGTGCAATAGATTCGATAATCTTCTCTATAGATAATGTAAAGGTAAGCCTATCTACATAAGTACATAAAGACCCTACAGTATGGTTGATTCCCTTGCATACTTTTTTTAGTTACTGCATTCTACAATAAGACAATTTAGGAAAAAATTATATATAAAAGCAACTATTTCATACGGAGAACAAGAGTTGATCGACAGACTTTTTAATGGGCTTATATGGTTTTCTAAATATTTTTTATGTTCAAGTCCGGCACATGATCAAATCTAGTTGACTCGTGTATGTGTGTGTGTGTGTGTGTGTGTATATATATATATATATATATATATATATATATATCTTCATAACTTATATTATTTTTGCAACAACACACTATTGGTTTAATGCATTAGGCAACAAATTTATAAAATAATTTTTTAATATTTTCTTAACTTATAGTAGATGACGGTAACTTTTGCCAAAGTTCCATTTAGAAACCAAAGACCAAAAAATTCTATATTATTTTTTAATGTCCCAATTTATTTTATTTGTCATAATTCAAATATGTCATGATTATTTTTTTTTTTTTTAATAATCATATGCTATTCGAATCTCATTGATTCGGCTAATTTAAATTTGCAACGGATAGTTCCATAAAAAGAGATAAATTACTACATTTCAAGTATTTAAAGATACTTGATATGTAGAACTCGAACTCAAAATTTCTAATTAAAAAAGAAAGAACCACTGTCATTCCATTTTATTTCTTGAAAATTTCAGTATGTCATTATTATTGCACCTACATTAAGTATTAGCAAGAAATAAACAAGGATTGATATATATATATATATATATATATATATATATATAATTTGTTTTTTCAAACATGGGCATATAATTCAAAACAACTTAATTGGTGATAATGATGATATATTTTGCTAATTGGGATCATCAAGGGATGATGTAATTCATTATCAATCTTGACTATCCAAAGAAAAACATAAATTAAGACAAACTCTAACAACTTTAGATAATAACACAACCTTAAATATAGGTTATAATTTTACAAATTTGATTGAAATGATATAATTTTGTTCAATATCATTTGCAATATCATATATACTTGCTCATTAGAGATTGCATTAGCATTGTTTTTAGCTGTCCTATACTAAGGTTTTTAAAAATAAATGCCGTATTTAGTCACATAATATTAGTTTAAATGCAACCTAACCCAAGATTTAAACAAAAGCATAAGAACATTTGATGAACACCCATTAATATTCAAATACACGTGAATTTGATTAGATTAAACAATTTAGATATGCGCACTCCGCATGCATCCGCATCCGACTACCACTCTTCATAACTAGCTATTGATATAATTTATTTGGATTAATTACAATATTACAATATGAAAGTTGATATATAAATTTGTAATTATATGAATTATTAAGTTTTCATATGAATTTGTAAGATTTTATATGAAAATTGTAAATGGATAGCGTGACCTCCTTTCTTAGTAGATATGAACAACAATTTTAAATGTATTTTAGAATCTCAATTAGAGAGGAAGAAACTTTTATTTGAAGTAAAATACTGTAAAGAGACTTGAAGGTTGTCTTTAAGACTAGTAGTGAGTGGAGACTTTCACAAGTTATTCCAAATTTGCATTCTAAGTTTTCATTTGCTTCTTATTTTACCTACTTTTATATAAAAAAAACTCACAAAAACCCATATTCCAAATCAGATTTTGAGTTCCCATTTAAAGGATTTTTATTTTAAAAAGGCCAATATATATAGCAATGGAAGTAAATCAACAATTCATCCATGGAACACTTGAAGCTACAATCTTTGATGCAACATAATTTCAACTAATACTTTGTATAAACTTCACTAATGCTTTTTACTTTTTAGGCATAAGGTTCCAACATAATTTCAACTCCAACTAATATTCATACTTAACAATCATTGCTACTTCAACATAACTACACATACCATGCATAACATCAACGACAAATCAATAATCAAATAAAGTATGCACATTGACATTGGTAGAACATTTCTATGCCAAAATTCATAACCCACTTTAACAATTTACAAAATCAAGAAAATCAGAATCTTAAACCTAAGACAAACCGAAGCATCAAGCAGCAGAGATCAGAACCTAGAATGTTTTTTGTAAAATTCACAAAATTATTGATTACCAAATCCATTACAACCAAAAATCACTTCATTCAAGCTTACAGATGAAGGACAACATACAAATTTCGGACTCATAACACTCAACATACCTTCTTCCTCGTTAGACTGCTCACTGTTGGGTTCTGATGGCAGAGACTCTGATCTGTTGCGCTTCCTCCTCCCTTCATTTCCTACGCGCCTTCCACCTCCCAAGAAACATGAAAATTACAATAAATATTGTGCTATATAACTACAGCCTCACAATCTTCAACCATCTGGAAAACTTAAAAAGAAGAACTTTGATCGATCTCATTACCTTAATTTCGCACGGTACAAAGGAAGCGAGCAACGACGGTTCTATCGACGGCTACAACTCCGGCGATCGCAGGCGGCACCTCCGGTTGAGGGGGATAGGGGATTTCGGCTTATCTGGGTCACTGCCTCTTCCTCTATTTAGGACTTAACGATTTTGGGGATTTAGGGTTATTTGGGTCTGATAAAAAATCACTAAATAGCGACTGCAAAATTCAGTCACTATTAGCGACTAATTACTTTGGTCGCTAAATCTATCGCAATACAAATTTATAATTTTGCGACAGAAAGTTATCGCTATTTTGTCGCAAATTCTTCAGCAGAATATAGCGACTACTTTTTCGTCGCTATTATTTAGCGACTACTTTTTCAGTCGCTAATTTAGTCGCTAAAAAAGGCGCGACTCTTTCGCGGCAAAATTTAGCGACTAAGATTAAATTGTGTCGCTATTTAGTCGCTATTTTACATCAAAGTTAATTTCCGCGACTAAATTTTATAACAGTTGCAATTTAGTCACTAATTTAGTGACTAAATATATCTGTCGCTAAAATGCCTTTTTTTTTGTAGTGTTATGTTTCTTACAATTTAAAACACTATTTTTCCATTTCACTTGATTTGTATTATCATTATTATCTTCCTTATTATTTATTTGTTTTCAAATATCATCCCTAAATTTACATATACATATAACCAATTTATTAATTTGCTTAGTACTAGCCTTGTTAAAATCAATTACATTTAAGTCTAATGAATTTCACTTATTTATAATAATGCCACTAATGTACCTATTTACCTTTCATTGTCACTAGCATAATAGTTAAATCATAATTAATTTAATCCCTTGTTCACTTAATATTTAAATCAGACAATATTATTCTAAAATTCTTAATTGTTCGCTCACTAATTATAGACACGCATTTATTATCTCTCTTATTGCATAATTACATTTTAATCCCTTCCTTAGCCTCAATATCGTCAATTTGCAACCTAGTCCCTTACTTTATGTTAAGTTACAATTTAGCCTTTAATTATTTTATAATTACGAAATTGCCACTATTTAATTTCATTATTACATTACTTTATTATTTAGCATACAAAATGTCCATCTAGTCACTACCATAATATTTTCCTCATCTTACACTTTAGTCCCCACATTATTCACTAATTTCAACATTACCATTCCAATTTACTATAATTACAATTATACCACTAATTATAATTAGTCTCACTTTTAATATTATTATGAACTCACAATTTTACATTTTAGTCCTTAAATCACTTTTTTAAATCATTTATTCACTTATCCATAAATTTTCACTAACTATAATTTAATTAATTAATTCCAATAATTTATTCAATTATTTCCTCAATATAATGACCCACTTAAATTCATTAATTAATTAACTATACTACTTTTTTGCCAATTAACATATTTTTATACTAATTTACTAATTAATCTCATTTTAATCATAATATTTATTAAATCACTCTAATTACATTAAATATACATATATTCCATAATCACTCCACCAATTATAATTACTTACACTTAAGTCCTTAATCTTTTCACTTAACTCCATATACATCCCTAACTTTTCCATTAATTACATCTATGTCCTATCTTTTACATTAATTACATTCATGTCCTTACTTTTACCATAATACCATCCATATCCTTTCTTTTTCACTAATTCCCTTTATGTCCTCATTTTCTACTTAATTACCATTTTGCCCTCACTTGTTCAATAATTACCCTTTTAACCTTATTTACTTTCCATTTTACACTTGTACCCTTATTTACTTATTTAATTACAATTTTACCCTTTTTACACTTAATTACCACTTTTAACCTTATATTTTCACTAAATTACAATTAGGTCCTTATTTTATCACTTTTTCTCTAATTTACTATTTTAGCCTCATATTTTGCCAAAATTACAATTTTACCCTTACACTTACACTTTTTACCTAACTTGCTCACTTTTTACCAACTTCTTGTAAAATTACTGTATTAGCCCTAAACTTTTTATTTACTTCATTTTAGTCTCGTTTTTACTTTTTTTCACCAATTTAACTATTTTAGCCATTTTTTATCACATATTTACCAGAATGCCCCTAGTATACACCCAGTAGAAAATTTATCGATCGGATACGCGGGACGTGGACCCCACTGATCCACTACACTATAGAATGACCCCAATGGGACCATTCATCACTGCACTACACTACACTGATCACTGTAATCACTGGATACACTGTAGACACTGAACACTGCACTGAGATAGACCGTCACTGGTCTATCAATAGCGAGTCGCCATGACTCGTACCGTGGTGTAGAATTTCTATGGCTAGCCAATTATATCATTAAAAATCACTTAAAATTCACTTTATGTCAACATTCACATTATGGCCATGGTATCACTTTCACTTATATTTTCTCATACACACTTGTTTATCACTATACATTCATTTTATACCATAATATACCATTAAACATCAAAATACATAATGAATACCACATATGTTCAATTCGGCCTCAACACTAACTTTTCATGTCATTTACTTTAATTCCACTTAATCCTTCAATCATACACTTCACATGTTGTATTAGCCATAAATATCATTTACATGCCATATTACACAGCATACCTTATTAATACCCTTAATAACCCATTCGGCCAAACCTGTACAGATTCATTATGTTCATATTTCAATTCTTTAATTAGTCTATCATGCATTATACAAGTTATACACAACATGTAACACCCCAGTACCCCCGTTGGAAGGACACCAGAGCGTTACCCGATAAAACACGATGATAAACACATATATACATACATGCGCATAAGCGAAAGCATACTATAAGGCAAAAGATAGCCTTTATACATATACAAATACTTACAATAATTACAAAAGAGCTCTAAACATTTACATATGCCATTTAATAAAATTACATAATACAGGAATTACAATAAAATAAAACTCTAACTCCTATGTGGCCAACCATTGCAGATGCACGACACGACCCGAACCACAAAACTGTCACCTGCACAGGAAAACAGCCCGTACTAAGCGATAACGCTTAGTGGGGAGGACAAAACAATCGAAAATATGCATATACAATACTTGCAATAATAACTTATAAATACAACCTAGCTATGAAACGTATAATCAATATCTTATTCAAAATCATAACAACCAATTATACATATAATAAGCATATGAATACATTTTTCACTTCATGCATATTCCTACAATATAAACAATTTACTAATCTAATCATGTTTAATTTTAAACTTCGTAGCATAATACATCATATTTCATATACAATGTCATACAACGTATATTCACATTCGTATGTAAAAGAAAGACATGGCATCAACATTTATTACGTATGTTCTAATATAACACTACACATTCCAAACATGTAGATTAAAGTACGTATCACAATGCTAACTATGAACTCATATACATTTATCATGTAAATATATGCTTAATCATCATATTCATATGGAACACGTATTAACATATTAGCCTAATTAGCCTGAATGTACACTTAAGAAGTGGATGCGATCATTTGGATACTGATAGGACACAGTATCCCAAGCATATGGAGACATGAGTCTCAAACATATCATATTCATATGGAGACCGAAGCCTCAATTCATGTGAAATGACCCAAACGGGGTCAAGACCAGGATCTAAGCGGGACCCACATATAGCAGCTGCACACACACTGGCCTAGATAAGCGCTTATCTATCCACTACTATTGACTATTCAGGCTCACGAACAACTCCTATGCATTCTAGTATCTTTATAATATGCTGAGAACTAGTTCAAGTATAATCATATCAGTTTATGAATACTTGTGTATCTAATCAAGATGAAGACATATAAATCATGTACAAATCTAATTAAGAACTTATAATTTATCAAGTAAAAAGCAATATAAGACAAATCATGTGTCATGTAATGAAAACCCATGTAAAAGAAGCTTTTGAACTCTTTTTCAAAATAGGGCAGGAGAGGCCTCACTGTCGCGCTCGCGACAGGAAGTCACGCTCGCGACAGTGAGAGGAAGAGAAGCCAGTCACGAGTTGCACATGCAGTGGCGACTCATGACAATAGCGTCTCGCAAGCGCCTTACAGAAAAGGGCGGTCACGAGTCATGATCCTCTCTCACGACTCGTGACACCAACACGTCTCTCCTCGCAGAAAAGGGACGGTCACGAGTCATGATCCTCCCTCACAACTCTTGACACCAAAGTGTCTCTCCTCGCAGAAAAGGGATGGTCACGAGTCGTGATCCTCCCTCACGACTCGTGACACCAAAGTGTCTCTCCTCGCAGAAAAGGGACGGTCACGAGTCGTGATCCTCCCTCACGACTCGTGACTGCCAAGGGAAGAGGATCATGAGTCGTGATCCTCACAAATGACTCGTGACCTTCCTCTCACATCTGCATAGCGGTAATCCCTCTAGAAGGAGAAGAGCCGCGCTTGCGACAGGATCGATTCTTCTCGATCTCCAGAAACACAAAAATAGAATTTGAAGGAAAACACAACCCAAATTCACCCAAACCCATATGTCATGCAATTTCACAAAAACACGTACCTTTATCGCTTTCCAATCATGCTTATAACACTTAGAAGTCAAATTACATAACAATTACACAAATCAAAATAACATATAATAAGGTTGTATAAACCCAGAAATTCATCTCATATTCATGTAGGTACACTTCTAAATCAACATGCAAACCACTGTAACTATCTCATCAAAATCATGTACACAATCAATTCTATTCATGCATTTCATATACCAAATCACACAAATAACAAATAATTGCATATCAACTTAAAATCCAAAGAGAAAAGAACAACCACTCTCAAATATACAAAGGCAAATACAAACTCCCAAACCTGGTGAAGATCTCCTTCCATCTTCAAAAACCATTCTTTTCTAGCCTTGTTCTTCTTCTATACACCCAAATCTTGCACAAACAAACCCAAAATCCTTAATCCAAAACCCTAGATTCCCCAAAATCAAAACAACTAGAAGAAGAAGAAGAAGAAGATCCAAGCACAAATAACCAAAACCTAACCACTTACCTCTTCAATCATGCTCCCAACTCTTCCAAAACAGCTCCAACTCACACACAACCAAGAGAAAGAACGCAAGAAACGGGAAAGGGAAAAAGAAAAGAGAAAACGGGAAGGAGAGGAGGGCAAAAACGTGAACTTCTGCCCTTCTCCCTTTCTTCTTTTCCTTTTCTTCTTTCTCATTAAATGCTCACACCTACCAAGCCACTTGTCACCATCCTATAAACCCAAGTGTCACAATCTTGACCCTTCACTTCCTAAGCACCATATACCTCACACACACTAGATAACTTCCAAAATAAACATATAATCCTTGGTACAATACACATGTTCCACTAGATAATTCCTCACTTAACATCTTATTAATTTAATTTCTTCAATTAAGTCCTTAATAAATCCAATTTCGCATACACTAATTACCGAAATGCCCTTAATTTTTTCGTCTTAGCATTCAAATTCCGACCAGGCCCTTTTTGGGTTGTTACACAACATATCCATTATTTATAAGTCATAAACATCATTTATACATTACGTTTTCCTTAAGGTATCATTCAGTCAAAGAATCATCTTTACAATATGTTTACATTTAATTCATTTAATCACTCAAACCTTCGTTTCACATGTTATACTCCTTATAAATTCCATTTACAAGCCATAAAAACCTAATATACATTAAGTTTTCCTTATGTTTCCATTTGGCCTCACTTACTCATTTCATACCATAATGTTTTAATTTATTCTAAGCTTATTTATACACTTATTTAAGTCCACTAAACATGATTATCAAGTTTGATTTAATTAAGCATGCCTAATTCTCATGTTCACACTTAGACATAACCTAAAATTCACACCTAATAAATGGAAAAGGAAGGATAATGTATCCACTCACCTTAGATTCTTGTTCTCCACATTATAAACATGCTTCCCATGCCATAACTCATTAAAACTCCATCATTCCCTTTAATTCCCTAAGGTGGCCGAATTCAAAAATCCACATAACTTTAAAACCAAACTTTCAATATGAAATCTAACATCATAAATGTGTTCTACACCCTCAAACATCCCCATAGGGACCAATAAACTAAATTAAAAACCGTTAAATCACATACCTCAAATCTTGACATAAACTTTGCACACTTGATTTCCTCAACTTCCAGTGCTCCAAACAGACTCCAATAACTTCTATATGATTGTAGAGGAGCTGAAATTTTTCTAGGATGTTGAATTTTGGGGAAAGATTGGAGAAATGAAGAAGAAAAATGGAGGAGAAGTGAAGAAAAACCATTCGATTTTAAAGAAGAATAAGGAGGTTGGTTTTGGCTGGATTTCTCTAGAGAAATCTGGCCTCCTCCCTTCGTATATACCCCTCTAATGAACCTAACCAGTCCAACTAAGGTGGTCCAACCGATTTAAACCAAAATTTCAGTTTTTTGGTTCAATTGCACTTTTTCAAAGAATCTATATGTTCCTCTCATTATTTTCACTTTTAACTAATTCCATTGATCTTCATCAAAAATAGGCTTCCTGAAAATTTTTAGCTCAATCGGAGTCCATTTGGGCCTCGATTCACTTAAATTGGTTCGATTCAATCAATTTTTCTTCTGTCGTAAAATACAACTCTAAACCTGTCAAAATTCACAGATAACAGTTCTATTATCTTATTTTACACACCCAATATCCATTAGGTCTTATTTACTATTTATAACCCCTCGATCAAACCCCAGTTCAAATTGAACCAAACCGGAGGGCAACTTCAGAATTACTTTCAGAGGTCAATTTAACTCCGCTTTTCGTTCAAATTTCACCAGTAGACTCCTTCCAGCCCACAGATCATTTTCGCGAAATAATAAAAATTCTAAAAACGGACAGCCGAGTTCGCGGTATAGCCACCTCGAGGTTACCCATCCCGGTATTGCTATCTTTCGGCACACTTATCATTAAACTTTGACACTAGCAAACTCACTCCCTACACTGTTCGACGCTGCGATCATCATGATAACATTGAAATTATTAACTGACACTTCTAGACTGGTATTTGGGCCATTATAATTCTCCCCCACTTATAAAAACTTCGTCCTCGAAATTTTCTTCATGCATCACTTTCACATATCAATGTCACTATATTGTAGGGTCTTCAGTTCAAATCACTCATTCACTTACATCAGCTATCATACCTTACACTCCCTTACGATTCTGCAAACTTATACTATCCTTATGTATCCTTCAATACATTTACTCACTTCTACTATCAATACCCAATCATGGCATGTATACGTGTCACTTCGTCCTTATTACACTAAATTCAATCTTAGCACCGCCTAAACCTTTACTCTGATACCAAAATAAATGTAACACCCTTATAGCATGCGAATACCGTAAGTCACAACACTGCACTGTATTGCCAATCACTGATGATACACTTGAAAGCTCTTAATTTTTTTTTAATGACAAACACAACAATACATATACAATAACATAACAATACATTAACACATAAATTACCAATCCACACCATAGCTTTCCCCAACTACGCTCGTATACATGCCATGCAAATCCTTCGGTCCTTGCTGTTGCTCAATCTTCAATTGCTTCTACGTCTTCGGCCACGTCTAACTATTATAACCTGCATGCATTTAACACACTACGCGCTGAGCATTAAAATGCCTAGTAGTGGATACTTATCGTAAGTTTTCCATACTAATCCTACATACTTGATCACTTAATTGTTTTACTGTATTTAGGTTATGGGGTCAATTATTTTTAGGTCTTTTAAACAGTTTATAATATACCTTAATGGTGTTCATTATCCTTATCTTTGTCATTATCACTATTATCACTAATCAATGTCTTTACCTTTATTACTACTCTGTAATTCGTCATTCGCTATTATGCCATTAACACTTTCACTATCACTTATACTGCTAACCTTTACACTTATCGATTCCACTGTTATTTACACTATAAATCTTTATACTTGTTCACTTTACTATCATTGATCAATTTCAATGTTTTACTTTAATTATTTGTTTTATTCTCTTTATTACTATTATCATTAACTTTATCTTGTGCACTAATGACTCTTGTCGCTCTACACTTTATTCGGTTTGTCATTTACGATCAATTTCATATGTATCTCTTTTTAATACTTTTATCTTTGTAATAACCTATTAGATTCTTTCCTTAATTTGAGTGCTCAATTGCAATTTAATTTCGAACACTAAATTGTGTATTAACTGATGTATTAATTTGTCATCATTTCACTACTAGTGACATTGATCTAGTACTATTACTTTTTTTACGTTCCTACCACTTCCTTATTTCCTTTTCACTATACTAACTTTCTCACATTAATCTCATTTACTATGTTAAATCTTCCGATAAGTCATTTACTTAATTTAATTTCGTTTGCATTTATTCTTGTGTGGTTATCACTATACTTTAATCGTTGTCTTATTTCTTCCTTTACTATTTCGATTCAACACTTATCAATAATTTAGTTTACAATATCACTTATCAATGTCATTTCACTTAGACACTCGTTTTGTTTAACAATTTTCACTTATCACTTAGCTATTGATTGACCTATAACTGTCTCTTTTTACTATTCATTTGGTCCATATATACGTCATTATAATTTTGTTACTAATATATTATTTCTTATTCGACTTTGGTCGCTTATATTATTATTATTATTATTCACAATAATGGCCTATCTATTTTCCTTTATCTTAACAATATTTATTAATCACTCTATCTTTTATCACTCTTACTATGAAAATCTTTATTTCCCAATATAATCAATTAGGCATTTCTACTATTCTAATTTATTTCATCTACACTTAATTTGTTAATCCTTCTTATTACTTTTATACAATTAAATTTTGTTGTAACTTAATTCACTATAGCCTCTTAATAATTAACTTTACAATTTAATCTCTCTATGTTTCTTACAATTTAAAACACTATCTTTCCATTTCACTTGATTTATATTATCATTATTATCTTCCTTATTATTTATTTGTTTTCAAATATAATCTCTAAATTTACATATACATATAACCAATTTATTAATTTGCTTAGTAGTCTATTTCTTTTCTATTTACAATTAAATATTACTACTAGCCTTGTTATAATCAATTACATTTAAGTCCAATAAATTTCACTTATTTATAATAACGCCACTAAAGTACCTATTTACCCTTCATTGTCACTAGCATAATAGTTAAATCATAATTAATTTAATCCCTTGTTCACTTAATATTTAAATCAGACAATGTTATTCTAAAATTCTTAATTGTTCGCTCACTAATTATAGACACGCATTTATTATCTCTCTTATTACATAATTACATTTTAATCCCTTCCTTAGCCTCAATATAGTCAATTTGCAACCTAGTCCCTTACTTTATGATAAGTTACAATTTAGCCTTTAATTATTTTATAATTACGAAATTGCCACTACTTAATTTCATTATTACAGTACTTTATTATTTAGCATACAAAATGTCCATCTAGTCACTACCATAATATTTTCCTCATCTTACACTTTAGTCCCCACATTATTCATTAATTTCAACATTACCATTCCAATTTATTATAATTACAATTATACCACTAATTATAATTAGTCTTACTTTTAATATTATTATTAACTCACAATTTTACATTTTAGTCCTTAAATCACTTATTTCAATCATTTATTCACTTATCCATAAATTTTCACTAACTACAATTTAATTAATTATTTCCAATAATTTATTCAATTATTTCCTCAATATAATGACCCACTTAAATTCATTAATTAATTAACTATACTACTATTTTGCCAATTAACATATTTTTATACTAATTTACTAATTAATCTCATTTTAATCATAATATTTATTAAATCACTCTAATTACATTAAATATACATATATTCCATAATTACTCCACCAATTATAATTACTTACACTTAAGTCCTTAGTCTTTTCACTTAATTCCATATACGTCCCTAACTTTTCCTTTAATTACATCTATTTCCCATCTTTTACATTAATTACATTCATGTCCGTACTTTTACCATAATACCATCCATATCCTTTCTTTTTCACTAATTCCCATTATGTCCTCATTTTCCATTTAATTACCATTTTGCCCTCACTTGTTTAATAATTACCCTTTTAACCTTATTTACTTTCCATTTTACACTTTTACCCTTATTTACTTATTTAATTACTATTTTATCCACTTAGTTACCACTTTTAACCTTATATTTTCAAAAAATTACAATTAGGTCCTTATTTTATCACTTTTTCTCTAATTTACTATTTTAGCCTCATATTTTGCCAAAATTACAATTTTACCCTTACACTAACACTTTTTACCTAACTTGCTCACTTTTTACCTACTTCTTATAAAATTAGTGTTTTACCCCTAAACTTTCTATTTACTTCATTTTAGTCCCATTTTTACTCTTTTTCACTAATTTAACTATTTTAACCATTTTTTATCACATATTTACCAGAATGCCCCTAGTATACACCTAGTAGAAAATCTATCGATCGGACTACACTATCGAATGACCTTAATGGGACCATTCATCACTGCACTACACTACACTGATCACTGTAATCACTGGATACACTATAGACACTAAACACTGCACTGAGATAGACCGTCACTAGTCTATCAATAGCAAGTCGCCATAACTCGTACTGCGGTGTGGAATCCCTATGGCTAGCCAATTATATTCTGGACTAGATTTCACTATCAGACAACTACTAAGGGCAATATATCATTAAAAATCACTTAAAATTCACTTTATGTCAACATTCACATTACGGCCATGGTATCACTTTCACTTATATTTTCTCATACACACTCGTTTATCACTGTACATTCATTTTATACCATAATATACCATTAAACATCAAAATACATAATGAGTACCACATATGTTCAATTCGGCCTCAACACTAACTATTCATGTTGTTTACTTTAATTCCACTTATTCCTTCAATCATACACTTCACATGTTGTATTAGCCATAAATATCATTTACATGCCATATTACACAACATACCTTATTAAAACCCTTAATAATACCTTATCAAAAATAGGCTCCTTGAAAATTTTCAGCTCAATCGGAGTCCATTTGGGCCTCGATTCACTTAAACCGGTCCGATTCAATCAATTTTTCTTCTACCGTAAAATACAACTCTAAAGCTGTCAAAATTCACAGATAACACTTCTATTGTCTTATTCTACGCACTCAACATCCAATAGACCTTATTCACTATTTATAACCCCTCGGTCAAACCCCGATTCAAATTGAACCAAACCTAAGGCCAACTTCAGAATGAATTTCGGAGGTCAATTTAACTCCGTTTTCAACTCAAATTTCACCAGTAGACTCCGTATGGCCCACAGATCATTTTTGGGAAATAATAAAAATTCTGAAAACCTACAGCCGGGTTCGCTGTATAGCCACTCCGGGGTTACCCATCTTGGTATTGCTATACTTTAGGCACACTTATCATTAAATTTTGATACTGGAAAACTCACTCCCTATACTGTTCGACGCTGCGATCATCATGATAACAATGAAATTATTCACTGACACTTCTAGACCGATATTTGGGCCATTACATCGGTCCTACCTCAAATTGCTACCAGCACCGCTATTGCCTCCCAACTCACTTAGATGAATTCTTATCCTGCATTTCTGCATGACCCATACATTTTATTTGTATGCTCACCATTTTTCCTGCATATTTTGCTTTCCAGTTTTGCAGTAAGAGAGATTTGATGCAGACACCGGCAACTAGTGGAGACTGTAGACACCGGGTCCTAAGGCAGCCCAGATCAGAGGTTACCCAACGATGAAATTAATGCCTATCCATAGTGAAAGAGGTAAGAAGTGATAATTTGCTTATCAAATTTTCTTTTTAGAAATAAAAAATAAAAATAAAAAAAGAGTTTTGAAATTATACTATTTTAATCAAAATTGGTTATTTAAAAAAAAAATTCTTTCATTTACAGCAGCCGGGGGGGGGGGGGGGGTGGCTCCCTCATATGCCAGGCAAGCGTGTGCGCGCCAGCGATGGGCGTCGAGCGCCCAGATTGCCGATTTTAGCCTTTTTTCGGGATTTTTTCCCTAAAATTGATTTTTTATCCCAGTTTTCTTATATTTTCATAGTTTTTTCAATTTTTAAAATTAAGATAGGTTTTAAATTAATTTTTATTTATTATTTTTAATTAAAATTTATCCTTAAAATAAATATCAAAATTTAATCTTAAATAAATATCAAAATTTAATCTTATCTTCTAAATTCTAATTTGAATTCAAAAAGATTTGATTTTATCTACAAATCTAATTTAAATTCAAAAAGATTAGATTTTATTTTATTTTCTAAAATATAATTTGAATTCAAAAAGATTAGATTTTATTTTCTAAAATCTAATTTGAATTCAAAACGATTTGATATATATTTTTAAGGATGATTCAAATTTTAAAAATATTTGAATTTAAAAATATTCTATATCTATCTTTAATGATAATTCAAATTTTAAAAAGACTTAAATTTCTAATTTTAATTTTAAAAAATTTGAAATTTTAATTTAAATTCTAAAAAGATTTGAATTTTTAATTTAAATTTTAAAAAGATTTGAATTTTTAATTTGAATTTTAAAAAGATTTGAAGTTTTTATCCTTATCCTCAGTTAGCTTATAAATAGTAGGCTAAGGATTTAGAAAAGGATTGGGATTTTTCATTTTCTTCTTCTCCAAGAGAATTTCTCTCTACTTTTTTAGTTTTTTTTTCTTCAAAGAGACTTTTTTTAAGTTAATTCTTAATCAAAAAAAGTTATTCTTGAAACAAAGAAAATAATTTTTTATTCTTGAAAATTTTTATTTTCTTCCATTATTTTTTTTAAGCAAGTTTGATTTCTTGGAATAAAACTCCAATTTTTATTATTTTCAATTTTTAATTTTGTGGACCAAAGTAAGGATATCAATTATCTTTTTCCCTCCATCGAATTCGAATTCTAAGGGTAAATATTCTGGATTCAATCCTACTTTTCTTTTATTTTCTTTTATTATATTTTTTTCACAATCATTTTATCAACATGTAGATATTTATATCTATTGTTTATATATTTATTTTATCTCTGATATTTTCTTTTATTTTCTTTATTTTATTTCATTGTCCCACTCACGTGTTATTTGTTTTTCTTGTGAGTTCACTTATTTCTATTGAATATGGGGCGCTGAGAAGGGGAGCCCGCTAGGATGATCTGAGGACGCCAATTTGGTTTATTTTCTTTACCCTATTTCTTTTTAGTATATTTTTATTTCCAATTTATTGTAAATATTATTTTGAGCCCACTAATGTAAAAATGGCTAAAGATTTCTACAAATAAATGGGATTTTCCTAAATAAAATAGGACCAATGTCTTGATTTTTTGTCCAAACAATATAGATATTTTAATATTATTTTTCTCTAAATATGCATGCGAAGACCAATGTCTTCATCCTTAATCAAATATCCCACTTTGTGCATGTTCCCCTTTTCTGCTCATTTACAATAGGGGTTGTATTCCGCCCCTAATTTTTTGTAAGCTATTGTATTTTTGATTTACTTTATTTTGAGCTTACTTTATTTAATGCTTTCATTATATGATTGATTTGATACTTTAATTATTGCATTGAACTGAATGAGAAAATAGGATGAAAGATTAAATTCAAAACTCAATTATAATTTAATCAATGTATGAATAAATGTGAAGTCCCGAACCATCTCTGGTCCTAGGCTCAATGAGGTTAGATGAACCTTTCCAATGTTCTATTAGAAAGTGAATTCCAAAATATCTCTTGTTGCACAAAATAGGATCAAGTTGCATTGTCTTAGGCTCCATGAGGTTAGATGAACCTTTCCAATTTTCTATTAGAAAGGGGATTCCAAAATATCTCTGGCTTGCCAAAAATAGACGTATATGCATCGTCTTAGGCTTCACGAGATTAGATGAATCTTTCCAATTTTCTATTGAAAGGAGAATTCAAAAATATCTCTGATTGCCCAAAATAGACACACATGCGCTGTCTTAGGCTCAGTGAGGCTAGACGACCTTTCCTAATGTTTTATTGGGTGGCTACTCTAAAACACCTCCTTGTTACAAAAAATAGATGCCCTCGTAATCTTTACAAGTCTTATGGACCTATCTCGAATACCCTAAAAGCGGGTTTTCGAGGCGCCCGGGGGTTCGACGTGCATCACAGTGGTGACTCCGCTAGGGACATAACCAAGACTTCACTTTAAAAGTACCTTAATCAAAACTTATAATTGATTTTTAATTTAAAATTTCACCTTTTTTTTGAAATTGCGTTGCATATCATTAGAGACTTAGATCTATGCTAGTTTTATCCCTCTTTTAACCCCGATGTATTCCGAAAGCACGAACCTAGGTTCACTCAATGTGGGAAAGTGTTAAGGATAATCACCAGCCCAAGTCTAGTACCATGTGATATATCAAATCATAACCTAACCGGTCGCTATGCTCATGACGAGCTAAACCCATTGGTAGGGATCATGCTTGGACAGCCCAAAAGTGTCATCACCCTGGCCAAAGCTCATGTAATAAAAGTAGATACTTCCCCTAGATGACATGAACTGTAATACTATGCTTGCTGTATGGATCATTATGTATTGGACAAACCCAGATAATTTGACTAGTCACCCAATCAAAGGCTTTCATGCCCCGATAGGCCCATGTCAATTTATTCTAACTGCCTAAATACACAATAGTCAGAACCCATACGTATGTTCATTAGTTAAGAGTTGTTATGCTTCTGGATTCCAACCATGCACCATACGTATCCATAGGGTTCCCTACTAACCCATGAATCAAGACCACCTAGGAAAGAGACCGCGTGAGCTCGTGTGTGGGAGTGATAAGGTTGGAAGGATCTACTTGCTTGCATATGGTTGTGGATGCTGCATAGCACGACCATGCATTATATGTCATTCATGTATCATCCTGACCGGATATGTCTTGCAGCCATCATAGATCTACCCAGGTGGTCAAGAGGTCCCCATGGGCGACTACGTAGAAATCCGTTCTTTAAACTACTAAAAAGGGTAGAATATTCAGATTCACTTTTCGAGAGCAGTCATGCTACCTCCTTTCAATTCTCTATAGATTGTGAAATGGCCAATTCACTAAGAGGAACAGATGCCACCAGGGCTTTGATAGCCGAGGAAGTTGGTAGGGGGTTCGAAGAGTTTGAAAACAAAATGATGGCCATGATGGCTCAACCTGCCGCACAAAACCCTCTAGCCCCTCCTATGAGATAAAATAAATAGGAGGAGGCCAAAGAAGACCCACAAGAAGAAATTCGTCTACTACAAGTGAATTTGAGGGCTACCACTGCCGCAGGGCAGAGAAGAGGGATAACCCACAGAGTAGAGGATGATTTGGAAGAGGATGAGCATGAGGAGCCTATGTCAATGAGAGGAAAGGCACCTCAGATGGAGGAAGCCATTTGGAAGAAGATGGAAGAGAGGTTCGAGGCCATGTCTCGGATGCTGATGATGGGAAAGGGGATGAATCCCGAGGACAAAGAGCTAGAGAGAGAGGATTTAATCCCTCAGAATTTTAAGACGTCGGACATTCCAAAGTTTGATGACACCTCAGACCCCACCACGCATATTAAGCAATACTCCCTGGTGATAAAGGGGACGACGCTGACAAAGAGGCAAAAGATTGAATACTTCTATTTCAGTTTAACAGGCCCGACGGTGGACTGGTACCATGGGCTAGACAAAAGAACCAATGAGGATTGGGATCTATTGACGGAGGAGTTCCTATGACAATATGACTATAGCATGCAGATGGAAGTGACCTTAAAAGACCTAGAACTATTACAATAGAAGTCAGGGGAATCATTCCATGAGTACTTGACTAGGTGGAGGAACCGAGTGATGGAGATTAAGAGGAAACTAGACACACCGGATCAAATTAGGTTATTCATCAGAAATATTAGCCCATACTTGAGAGAAACACTAAAGATAAAGGGGCTTAAGCACTGAGAGTCCCTGAAAGACATAGCCATAGAAGCTAAAGGAGAATACCTGGCAAGAAATGTCAGCAATGACAATTATACTTGAAGAAATTACTGTAATCAGGGGGTAGGAAGGTCAGCAAACAGATTGCTGATCCGGAGAATCGAAAAAAGAAGGCGTAATGGGATTTTAAGGTGCTAATAAAGAGTCCCTAAAGGTGGTACCACACAGCAAGAAGTAGGAGAGAAGACTTTATATTAGATGTGTTTTTTTTATTTTTTTGTTGAACTTTTTCAATTTTCATATATGCAATACTGTTTACGTTAATTATATTAATGACTTTTTGCTTATGTCTCTCATGATTTCACTATACATGATCGTAACCACAAGTTATTTACATTTGATATTAACTAAATGAATACTGCTTCATTCAATCTCGAGATCCCGTTGGCATCTGATATCACTCCTGAAGAGAGGAAAATTCTGAGAGAAAATAATAAAAAAAAAGAGAAAAATGAAAAGGCCTTTGCATGGACCTGGAATGATATGCTAAACTTAGAAAGAGGGCTCATTACCTTTACAAAAAAGCTAAAAAAAATAATAGAAAAAAAAAGTTTAATCCTAAACCATCTGAGGCTAACATATAACTCAATCTCAACCATTAAAGGATACTTCAAAAATTGAGCCACCAAAGCTGACAAAAGTAAGATGCAACATATTCAAATTCCAAATGAAGAACTCACCATTTCAGCCAGTTGGCACAAGGGTCAAGATAAAGTAGTGCTAAAAAAGAGGCACTATTACAAGAAGTAGCCTTCCTGACTAACGAGGATGGAAGTAAGTTCAAAGAAACCAATAAATACCGATAAACTAAGGGAGGTTCCATGGCAAAGGCTAAAAAAAATGAAAAAAATAATAAATGCCCCACAGGTCGAAAATCGAAAAAGGTGACCTCACTAAAATTGGGCGCCCCATCAAGGTGAAAACCGAAAAGGCATCTTGGGCAAAAATTAGGGGCTAAGAGAAAACGTTCAATCATCAAAACCCGAGAGAGCTGATTGATAACAGGAGTTTGATGTTTTTTGGATCCATCTCGAGATTGGATAGGATTTTGTATTTTTAAGATTAATGCCAAGCGATGATCATGTGTGATGAAATCGGACTGGAACATACTCATTTATGCCATAATATATTAATATAAACATAGCAATTTATCTCGCATACTCAAAATTATTTAAGTTCTAGCATAAAAAGTAGCACATTGTTTCTCTTTTACCATACGGCCTTCAGGTAGATAATGCATAATTAGGACATGAGTCAAAATCTTGGGGGCAAGATGATGTACGGTGCATGGCAAAAAGCGTATTATCATTAACTGGGGGGCAAGGATGCACACGGGTCGGTTCTCTTTGAAAAGATTATGGGCCCGAATTCTTAAGCCAAGACGACACTCATCTAGATCTTTGGGGCTATCAGACAATGTGAGCAGCCAAGCCATACCCTCAACGGACCCTTAACCACCCAGGACACAGTCTATTCATTTTTGTATGCATTTCATGTCATACAATTCTTTTTGCAAATATCTGTACATAACTTTTCACACGCACACGCAATCTTTTGTACATATTCCTATGCATACAACTTTAGAGGAAAAGTCCAAATAAAGACCACACGTATAAAAGCGGGTCAAGGACAACTCCAACACAACATAACACTCACCCGTGCTAGAGAATCAGACCAAGATGAAGTCTACACAAGTTTAAATCCCTAAGTCCTCTTGAGAGGCAAATCTCCAAGTCCTCTTAAGAGGCAAATCTCTAAGTCCTCTTAAGAGGCAAATCCTTCAAAGTCCTCTTAAGAGGCAAATCTCTAAGTCCTCTTAAGGGGCAAATCCCTCTAAATCCTCTTAAGAGGCAAATCCTTCAAATTCCTCTTAAGAGGCAAATCTTCAAGTCCTCTTAAGAGATAAATTCTCCAAGTCCACTTAAGAGCCAAATCCCCAATGTCACACCCCGAAATGTACCCTAGAAGGATTGGGCGTATTGAGAATGGGTAGTGACCAAAGTTGTGCACATTGAAGTGTTAGGTATGTTAAATGGACCATTTAAGAATTTAAGTGAAAGTTTCGGCAAGTATGGTTAATAGTAAATTATGAAGATGGAATTAGAATTTGATTGAATGGATAAAGAATTAATTAGTGGGCCATGTGAAGGATTAGTAAATTATTAATATCAATGTTTGTGGTTATAAGAGTTTGAGGATTAAAGAGAAAATTTGACATAAATATCTATTTGTGGGTTATATGCATGATTTATGGGTTTTGAGAGAGTGTGCATATATAGAGGGAAGTAGTGTATGTGTTAGTGGAGTTAGTCTTGTGTACAGTGTCATGAATGGGTGTAGGGTGTGAGTGGTCAAGTTCCATCAATTATAGAAGGACATGTGGCAAGGATTTAGAGAAGGGTATAAAAGGGAAAGGAAAGAGAAAGGAAGAGCAGAAAATTGCCCTAGCCTCCCGTTCTCTCTCCCTCACGCCTCCTTCTCCATCTCTTCTTCCTTCCTCTTTGCTCGATAGTGATTCCTCTTCTTTTGGTTAAGTTTGGTGGAAATTGATTAACTTAAGAGATTGTTTTGGGTAAGTTTTATTGAGTTCTTTCTTTTTTTCATCTTCTTCATTTGTTGTTAAGATGTGTTCTTAATCTAGGGTTTTGTGTTTGTGTGATTGATGAGGATGTTTGTTGAGAAAGACTTTGGATGGGTTTGGGAACAAGAATGATCAATGAAGAAAGCTGTTAGGAGCTAAGGAGATAAGGTATGGAAAATTTAGGTCTTTGCGTGTATTTTTGAAGTTATTGTGATTTTTGGTTAGTTTTCTGGGTATTTATGAACTTGAAGTTGTTTAGGTATGTTTGAATGTTGTGTGTTTTGGATAAATTGATTTTAAATGTTTTGATTGTGAGTTTTGAACTCAAGTGAGGGATTGAATGAGTTTTTGTAGTAAAATTTCTGGTTTTATTAATTGGGGATTTTGATGATGTTAATAGCATGATTTAATTGTGTTTATGTGATTAAAAGTTGGGTTTTGTGTGAATTATGAGGTTTTGAAAGAGCAATTTGTATTGTGTTGAAGTTTGTTTTGAATGGGTATGATTTTGAGAGAAAGAAGTTCTGTAGATTTTAGCGAGGGATTGGAAATCCCGACTCTGTCATAAGCCCGACACTGGTCACAATCGCAACAGAGATCAGTGAGGGGGAGTGCACAGAGATCAGTGAGGGGGAGTGCATGAGATGTGCACATTGTGCACGAGATGTGCACCTTGTGCACGAGACGTGCACTTGGTGCACGAGTCGTGCACGTGTTGGTCCCCTCCCCTCTTGTGTTTGCTTGTTTTCTCTGTGGTTCTCCTTCACGATTCGCGTCTTTTACCATGAGTCGTGATGGGTTCCTTTTTTGCAGGTGAGTCTAGCCACTGTTGCGAGCACGACTTCTTGTCACGATCGCGATAGTCTCCTCTCTGCCTGAAAACTGTTTTAGAGAAACTTCTTCTTTGTATAGTTTTTCACCTATGTTATGCATATATGATTGAAAATGTGAATTATTGATGTATTCCCATGCATAGTAATTATTGAAATATAAGAATTTTATCTACCATGATTATGTTGTAAATGTATATGTGTAATGAAATGTGAACTTATTCGTTAAGTCTAAATGAATATGATAACTATAAATTAATTGTTAAGACTAAATGTGGACATGATATCTAATAACATAAATGTGTTTAATATGTTCATATGAGGTATTTATACGTAAATGAATGCATGTGCCCAATAAAAATGAAAGAATGTTATGCGTATTGGTGGAATGCCTATGTATGTGGAAATGAGACGAATCCAATAATAATGATATGGGAATTTAGCTTGCGTTAGTCGAGTCGTGGATAGATAGGCATGCCTATAGAGTTCTGTTAGTTGCAGCCCTCTGTTCTATTCTGGACCCTGATCATGTCCCCGTTTGGTTCCTTGCGAACCTCAATGTGTAGGGATCTTGTTTAAGATCACCAATGTGAAACTGTTTTTGAATGAGAAAATGTGATGTTGCTTTTTGATTCGTACCCGTAAGGTACCGCCATGCATTCAGTTCGATTCGTACCCATAAGGTACAGCCATGTGTTCTTTCGCTTATCCACACCTATGACTTAGCAGGCAATTAATGAATATAAAAGTATGTGAATGAATTGATAAATTTTGAAATGATGTGCAAAAGTTATGTGAATAAACAATTGATGCATTTGTGATAAATGCCATTTGACTTGTGCTCTATGCACTCATTTTTTCTGGATCCTTTATGGACACTTATGTGGAAAGGTGTGGTATCTTCGGATACCCCTGTGTTTTGTATAATAAGGCGATATCTATTAAATGAGAAGAAATGTATCACGTAGTGTTTGTTCTAAAAGACATGTATGAAATGTAACACCCCGAAACCACCCTAGTAGAGTGAGTTTTGTGTGCGTGTAAATATGTGTGGTTTATTTTGAGCATGCGTTTATTTTTTTAAATTAATTTATTATTATGCTTTAATTGGGTTATGTTCTAATGTGAGTGTGTGCATGAGAGTAGTGTGTGTGTTAGGAGATTAGAATTGGGTAAATGATAGAGGAGGAGAGTTAGGTGTGTTTATTCTTTAAGAGTGTGACATGTGGCAAGATAAAGGAAAAGATGGGATAAGTATGGGGAGAGTGAGAGAATGAATTTAGCTGTTCTCCTTTTCTTCCTCACGTTTCTTTTCTTTCTTCCCCTCTCACGTTGCCAAGCTTCCCCTCTTCATCTCTTCTTTGCTCCTTCTTGAATCCACCTCCTTAGTTATGAGTTCAAGTGAGTTTGGGGTTGCCTAAGCTGGTGTGGTAAGTGATGGGTATTAGTCTTCTTATTCTTCTTCTTCTTCTTCTTTAGATGAGTTTTGTAATTGTGAGTTAGGGTTTTGAATTTGTTTAGTGTTTTGGGTTTGTTATTCGGAGAATCCTCCTAAAGAATCCAAGGGCAAGGAAATAGCAAGCGGGAGTGGAGTCCCTTGATTGGAGGTTCATTGATTTCAGGTTTGGAAAATTTCTGCTCTTTGAATGTTCATGTGTTCTTATGTGAGTGTACATGAATTTCTGAAATTTTTGGTGTGTAATTAGTCTTATTTTGGCATATATATTATGGGTTTTTAGTTGTGAAAAATGATTATACATATGTGTGGGTTATTGAAGTGATTATGAGGATTGATTGAGTTTGCTGCAATTTTCTAGATTTTGTGATTCATGGAATGTTAACATGTAAAGTGATTAATTGATGAGAATTGATTGTTGAAATATGTTAATTTATGTTTGTTGTGGTGTTTTGGAGGCCATATTTGAGGTAAGATTTGATTAAAAGTTTTTGGGTCAGAATAGTTTTGCTTGAGGGAAAATTATGGGTTTCAGCTCTTCGTTGGGACTGGAAATCTCATCTCTATTGCGAGCGAGATGTTCTCGCGATCGCGATAGAGAGGAACGCCCAGATCTCGTGTTTTTTGCACTGTAGCATGCACTGCGTCCAACTCGTGCTCCATCCTCCGACTCGTGCTCCTTCAGTGTGTGAATCTTGCTGTGGAGCATGAGACAGAGGAAGTGTTTGGCACTGAAGCATGCACGCCGTCCAACTCGTGCTAAGAAGCACGACTCGTGCTCCCTTCTGTGCGCGAGTGGTGCATTTCGGCAGGGCGGGGGCAGTAGGTGAGGTTCAGCACGACACGTGCTGATGAAGCACGACTCGTGCTGTTGTGTTTCCTCAGCTTGTCGTGCGTTGAAGCACGACTGGGGTGGAGAAGTCATCCGACATGAGTCGTGTCCCTCAGCACGACTCGTGTCCTATGCCTTTTTGTCGCGAGCGCGACAGAGACCCCCCATTTTGCCTTATTTTCTTTTGTACTCAGTTTCCCAAAAATGAATTCTAAATGCCTTTTTCTTGTCTTTTTCCTACTTTTGATGTGTGAATTGTTCTACAACTATATCTATAAGAATTATGCATGACAAATTATATATATATATTGCTAGTTGAAAAATGATTTGGTTTATGCATGACCTGCTAGAGTCGAATAAGTGGATAGTTAGGCATGCCTAATAGAGTTACTGTTGCTGCAGCTACCGAATGATTTGGACCTTGATCGGGTCCCCCAACTGGATCTTCGTGATCCCTATGTACCGAATCTACGCGAAAATATTTTGGAATAAAATTAAAAAGATTTTTTTGATACCCTCGGGTATTTATGTGTTATGAGAATAATGTTAATACCTTCGGGTATCTACACGTACTCGTTATCCACTGTTTTGATAAAGCAGGTGCAAGGATATTATTTGTTATTATATGTGAACTTGGAAATATTGCATGTTGGGAATAATATGATTATGATGTTGTTACGCTTTAAGTAACTTACAAAATTTTAACACGTAACTGTGCCATTTGCTTGTAATTATTTATTGACACCACTGTGAGTGGTCATTGTGCATCTTTGTTTCCCCACTAAGCGATTTCGCTTAGCACGGGTGTTTTATCCGTGCAGGTGTGGAAGATTTTGAAGGGTTTATCAGCGGGATTCGCATCAATAAGGCCAATAAGACTAGTGGATAGAAGATTTTGTAGTTTAGGCCTTGTATTCTTTTTTATGTATTAAAGTCTTGTACTTTTAAAACTATGTAAAGAATCTTTTGTAAGTCATTTTGATGTTAATTATATGTAACTATTCAGGCACATTTTGTATCCTTTTTAGAATATGTTAAACCACCTTTGTTATATTAATGAAATGCAATATTTTGCTCTATAACTCTTTCTCTCATGAGTTATGAAATTTTAATTTATTCATTTGCATATGTGATTGGTGTGCAATTGGTTCTTTTTGAGCGTCTGTGGGTGACAACCCTTATCTATCGAGGACCTTCATCCTTTTCATAGGGTGAAGTTCTCTACGTATAGGTAAGGGGTGTTACATTTTGTGGTATCAGAGCAATAGGTTTAGATGTTTCTAGGCTAGAGTATCATAGAAAGTCTGTTAGAGTTGTATTGGCCTGATGCGAATTGTGGTTTATGTTTTATAGCTATTGAGTCTACTTGTGGATCGCTTGAGGGGTCAGCCGAGAGTACGAATCCCCAAGAGCAAGATCCATCAGTTGTGGGTCAGGCTCAACCTCCTAGGGTGCAACCTGAGGCCCCTCCGGCTCCCTTAGAAGCGATGCTTAAGATATCCCAGGATATGGCTAAGGTGCTGGAGAGAGTAACTGCACCTAGGGCACCTATTGAGAATATGAGAAAGTATGGAGCTGAGGATTTCTTTGGCACCAGCTTAGATGAATTAGACAAAGCTGAGATGTGGATTGATAAAGTGAAGCGGGTACTAAGGGAAATCATATGTCCGCCAGATAGAGAAGTGGAATGTGTAGTGTCTCTGTTGCAAGGCTCTGCTTATGACTGGTGGAGGTTAGTGCTCAGTCAGCCCCAGCTTCTCGAGCCTTTGTCATGGGGGTTCTTTCAAAAGGAGTTCCAAAATAAGTATGTAACTAAGGCATTCAAAGACTCCAAATGGGCACAATTCTTGAGTCTTAAGCAAAGGGTGATGTCTGTGGCAGACTATGAGAATAAGTTCAACAGGCTTAGTAAGTATGTACCGCCTGGAATTCTTACTGATGAGTTTCGGTGTCAACATTTTGAGGCGGGTTTGAATAAATCTTTGAAGGCAATGTTAGTTTCTTTAATGTCTGCCCTGAATGTTAGCTATTATCAGCTGGTTCAGGCGGCCTTGAGAGCGGAGCGATCAGAGCATGTTTTGAGAGAGAAAGCTTTGAGGAGAAAGACCTCTAGAGGCAGTTCCTCTTCAGGGAAAAGATCAAGAGAATCTCAAGGGAATCCTGCTGGTGAGCCTCCTGCTAGTCCAGCTACTAGAGGGAGGAGATAGGACTCTTCTAGAGGATCAAGCACGGGTAGAGGAGGTTCCGGGGGTAGAGGTGATGTTATGCCTCAATGCTCCCATTGTAGTAGGCGCCACTGGGGCGATTGTCGATGGCTGACAGGATGATGTTTTAGGTGTGGTAGTACGGACCACTTCCTTGGTAATTGCCTGAATATACGTGATAATGTTCTGGGCAACAAGAGGGTAGTTGAGCAGGATCTAATGCTCCCCAAGGAAGCCGTGGTAGAGGTAGAGGACGGGGTCGTGGTGGACGGCCTCGAGAGAGAGAGTTATCTGAGTCTATGGACCGCCCCGTTCCAACAGCTGGTAGAGCCTATGCCATGAAAGCTAGGGATGAGCAGAATGTCACACCCCAAAATGGCCCTAGTCGGAATGTGCATGCTAAGTTGGGATTAGTGAGGATATTTTGGTAATGTGCGCATATGGAATTTGAGTATTAAGGACCCGATTGAAGAATTAATTAAAGTTCAAGTGAGGAATTATTGTGTTAGTGAGTGAAGTGTAAGATTGCCAAGGATTTAAGTAGGATTTGCCAAGGACCAAAGGGTAATAAGACAAGATATTTTGATTTGAACCTATGGGAGTTTTCCATGTGGACTTGTTAGGTATGTGCATTAAATGAGAAGAAAGAAAAGGGGAAAAGAAAAGAGAGAGAATGCAGGAAAGGGTTGCTTCCCGTTCCCCTCTCTTCTTCAGCTCTTCCTTCTCTTTTCTTCTCTATTTTCTGCTCTTCCTCCTTGTCATTCTTGTGGTTGGTGATTATTGGTGCCTTGGTTGAGTTTTGGGTCAGCTTTGAAGAGGTATGTGTTTGGGTTTCTTCTTCTGGTTTTGCTTGATTTAAGTTAGGATTTGGATTAAGAATTGTGGGTTTTGTTTGTGCAAGTGATTTGTGATAGGAAGAAGCAAAGTAAAGGAAAAGAGAAGATTAAAGATTGAAGCTTGAAGAGAGAAGCTGATTGTGCAACAAGAGGTTTGGGAGTTTGATTTCTTCATTGGAGTTTTAATTTGTCTCTGCCCTAATTCTTCTTGGATCATAAATGTGTAATTGTGTGTGATTTCCAGAAATTTGAGTGTTGATATGAGTTTATGCATGATTTATTTGGGAATAATTTATGTATTTATGATTTTATATGTTAATGAAATTCTGGAAAATTGCATGACATTTGGTGTTTAAATGGTGTATATGACTTGGGGTTTTGAGCATGTTGAATTTAGAACTTACATTGTGAATATCAGATTGTGATTATGTGAGTCATGCTTAAGTAAGATTGCTAGATTATGTATGTTAAATTGATGGAATTAAGTTAATGATTGAAATATGAAATTTCATGTTGGTTGTGAATGACAAGCAAAGAAGGTGAGTTTTCGGGTGATTAACATGGTATAAATGTGCAATTTTGGTGTTGTGTTGTTTGGGTTTCGAATTGGAGTGATTTTCTGCAATTTCTGGAATATCCAGAAGTCACACGGCGGTAAGGAATTGGCTCACCGCCATGTGAATCGAGGAAATTCCTCAGATAATGCAAGGCCATGGTTTTACACGGCGGTAAGGATATACCAATACCGCCGTGTAAAACGTTACTGCCCAGGTATGTCTGTACTGGGAGTTTTACACGGCAGTAAGGGTTTTCCTTATAGCCATGTAAAATGCCTCTATCCAGCACCGTGTTGGACATGTTACACGGCTGTATGGGTTATGCCATACCCCCGTGTAAGTGTCTTACACGGCGGTATGGATTTGTCATACCGCCGTGTAAAACGCTACTGTCCCCCAAATTTGCAGATTTTTGATCCTCTTCTTTTTCACTCCTTCTTTACTTATGTTTGGTTTTAAACATTATTTAGTGTCATTTTACATATCTCATAGCAGTTAATGGTATGTTTTGCTATGTTAAATTATGGAATGAGTTATTTATGCTTTAAGTTATGAACTCAACATGTGTTGGTATTATGCTATGCCAAATTTATTTAAATACTATGGTTGATGTCTGAATGCATTATTATGCTTTAGCAGTTGAACCTTATGTGTTATGCTTAAATGTAATTTGGATTATGCATGGGTTATATTTAGTTATCCTCATCTATCGCATGTGTAGACACCGGATCCCGAGTCGGGTTTAATGTCAAAAAGTGATTTTTGGGTCCTTAGTAATTCCCTCCGAAAAAAATAAAAATATATAATATAGATTAGCTAGATAAAATTAGAAGTTAATTATTAATGTTGGGTTAATTTAATTTATTAATATTGTAAGTTTAATTAGATAATTAAAATGCATGAAAGATTAAAGATTAATTAGTTAATATGTGAAGTGTTTAATTAATTAGATAAATTATATGATATATTAAATAGATTAAATATATTAAGATGTAAAATATGTAATGTAATTAATATGTAATGTTTAATTAATATGTAATGTTTAAATTAATTAATGTGTGTTATTTAATTAAGTTAAAGTAATCAAAAAAACTAAAAATGGAGGAAATTACCATTATGACCCAAAAACCAACCCTAATTTTAGGGTATAAGAAGAAAAGAATGAAGGGAAGTGGGGGGCTCTCTCCTTCGGCAACTAGGAAAAATTAGAAAGAAAAAAGAAAACTGAGAGCAAGATGAGAGGGAGCTCTCTCGGCTGGGAAAAAACACAGAAAGACCAAAGAAAAAGAAATCAAAAGAAGAAAGAAATAAGAGAGAGCAAGGCAAAAGAAAAAGGAAATCAAAAGAAGAAAGAAATAAGAAAGAGGAGGAGAAGGACCAAGGTAAACCCACAGACCCACGACGCCGGATCGGAGGAAGAAAAGAGAAAGAGGAAAGGGAGGAGGCGCTGCTCCCGCCGGCCAACCACCACCGTCCACGGCGACACGCGCCCCACCACCGGGCAGAGGAGACCGAGGCGCACCAGCCGGCATCGACCAGCCACCGCCACTCGCCGGAAAAAGCCAGATCGGCGAGAGAGGGGCAGCGGCTTTGCAATCGTTTTTCGGCGAGCCTGCGACGTCGTCCGGCGCGTGGACACCGGCGGGGAGCTCAGCGTGCGGCGATCTACCTTCCGGCATGGGTGGTGTTGACCACCTCCCCTCCGGCGACCGATAAGTCTTTTTTCTTTTTTATATTTTTTATCTTTTTTATTTATTATTATTATTATTATTATTATTATTATTTAATATTCTGAATTATTATTATTATTATATTTATTTATTATTCTGTTTTAATATTATATTTATTATTATTATTATCATTAATATTATTATTGTCTAATTTGTGTATTATTAGTATTTTGTGTTATGTTAATATTAATATTATTATTGTTATCTATTTATGTTTATTATTAATTAATATTTACTATTATCATTATATTTATTTAGTATTATTTTTTATTATTATTGTTTACTAGTATTATTGAGTTATATTATTTTATGTTGCTATTACTATTATTACTATTTTATTATTATTGTTATTATTATTATTATGATTATTATGATTATTGTTGTTATATTATATTATTACTATTATTAATATCATAATTATTATATTTATTTATTCTTATTTAGTTTTCTGTTTTTACATTATTATTTTACTAATATTAATTTTATGCTATTACTTATTATTCTTATTATTGTTATTAGTATATTATTATTACCATTATTATCATTTTGTACATGTTACTATCATTACATTGAATTATTATTTTATCCATTCATAATTACTATCATTATTTTATTTATTTATTATTCATCATTATTTTATGATACTATTATTAGCACTTTTATTTTCGTTGGATTATTATAATTATCATTTATATTGCATATCCATTAATTACACTAAATTAACTATCAATTTATTTCATTAATAATTTGTTTAATTAATTATTCATTTATCGATTTATTTATCATTTAATTTAATTTAATCCATTATTAACTTTAATTATTTTTCCAATTTACTTTATTCAATCATTCATTTGTTTATTTATTCATTCAATTGTTTATTTATTCATGATTAACAAATATCATTTTTCTATTTTGACTGCAATGCGGGAGGCATGTGGTTTTTCTAATAAGCATGGTCGGAACAGGTAAATTAGGATGAATTTATTTATTTATTCGAAAAATATGTAATTACTATTTTATTTCATTTTATGTATTTGTGGTCTGTAATAATAAAATGATTTTCGACCGCTCTTAAAAAGAACCACCACACAAATGTTTTATACTAAATCGAATATTTGTTAACAAAACTAGACCAACGTCCTCGTTTTCATACCAAACTAAAAGATCTAAACCGATTTGAGAATTCTATACTTTTTTGTAAAATGAATATTTGGGAACCAACGTTCCCATATAAATGAATAACCCGTTTTATGCATGTATTGCACTCTTTGCAATGAGGGTTGTATTCTACCCTTAGTATTATTGTAATTTTATTTTATGCTTTTTACGCTTTAATTCTATTTTATCTTACGCTCTTAAATGGATAAATGCGCCTTCAATCAATTGCATCATGTGGAGAGAGAGCGAATTAATGATAATTAAATTTTGATCATAAAATAATCGAGGTAGAAATAGATGAGAAATCCCGAACCCAGCTCTGGTCTTTGGGCTCAAAGAGGCTAGAGGTCTACCCTCCAAGACACCTTTTTGTGCCACGAGACTTTAGCGCTAATCCTAGGCTCCTTAGGGCGAGAGGTTTACCATCCAATACCCCTTTGGCTGGCCCAAAATGGATACTAAGCGCAGTCTTAGGCTCTCCGAGGCGAGAGAAACTTTCCCAATGTTCTATTGGGTGGCGACTCCATGAAACCTCCTTGTTGCCCAACATAGACGCACTTGCGATTTATTGCAAGCTGTTAACGGACCCACGAATGCCCCGATTGCGCTCAAGCGGGCGGTCCCATGGGTCGCGGGGATCCGGTGCGCGTCACAGTGGCGACTCCACTAGGGACGATATGGTTCGAGATTTCAATTTGAAAATACCTCGTTTAACATTTATGGTTAAAATTTAATTCATAAATTTACTTTCTTTCAAATTTGCATTACATCCCATTAGAGCTTTAGAATATGCTAGTTTGGTCCCTCTATTAGCCTCGGTGCGTTCCTGAAGCACGACCCTATTTTCACTCAATTTAGGGAAGTTTTAAGGATAATCACCAGCCCAAGTCTCGTGCCATCAAATGGTATATCAAATGGTGACCCGATCGGCCGTTACGCTCGTGATGAGGTAGACCTATCGGCAGGGACCATGCTTGGGTAGCCCTAAAGTAACATCACCTTTTGACCAAAGCTCATGTAATGGCAATAGAAACTTCCACTAGGTGAAATGTACCATAATACTGTGCTTGTTATATGGGCCATAATATATTGAATGAAATCAATCAAATTAAATGGTCTTCATCAAAGGCTTTCATGCCCCGGTGGCCCATCTTGATTTGGTTGAATCGTTTAAATATATGATAGCCAAATTCCCATGCGTATGTACATTAGGCAAGAGTGTTACGCTACCGGTTTTTCACCGTGCACTATGCGAGCCCATTGGGTTCCCCGCTAACCCATGGGCCAAGCCCACCTAGGACAGAGACCGCACGACCTCGTGTGTGGGGGCAATAAGGTTGGAAGGATTTACTGCTTGCATGTGGTTATTATTGATGTATTGTATATTCATGTCATTTATACACATAACTTTTTTATCATTTCCCATATATATATACATCTTTTCCTATGCATAAAATTATTACATATACATGTCATCCTATGTATAGTTTTTCACGAATATTCAATGCATCATTCATACACAAATAAATTTTTTGTATCTCCTCCTTGTGTATACATCACTTCCCGTGCATAAAATTATTACATATACATATCATCCGGTGTATAGTTTTTCATATGTTTCAATGTATCATTGTAATCTCTTTTAGACGCTATATATTATTTGTTGCAGAACATGACCATGCATTGCGCATTATTCATGCATCATTCTAACCGTTTATTTTACCGCCACTGTAGATCACGTGCTTGGGTGGTTTAGAGACTCCGGTAGTCGTTCGAAGAGCGGTCAGAGGTTACATTGATTGACAAAGAGTTAATATCCTCACTAGAGTGTCTAAAGGTATTAGGAATGGTTGACCCTTCACAACTGAATGAAGAGGCTCGTGTCCTGATTGCCCAAGAGATGGATAGAAGGTTTGAAGAGCTGGAAGAAAGATTATTGGTTATCATTAAAGAAAGAATGGATGCCATGGCATTGGTTCTCCAATCTCAGCTTATGGCAGCGTCTCTTAACCAAGTGAAGCCAGCCACTACTGAGGAGGCTCATACAGCGACTGCTGCAGTATCTTTCATTCCTTCTGGGACCAAAGGTGAGAGGTCACTGGATTCACTAGATGAGCAAGGATGAAATAGAAGGCCTACTTTAGAACATGACATTATACCCGAAGAGGATGAGGACCCTGAGTCACTTATATTCTAAAAGGTGAAACCTCAGGAAGTCTTGACAACAGTAAGGTAAATGTCAAGGCTACAAAAGTTTCAGCCACTGGAGTAGCTCGATCCCGCCTCACTGTCTTGGGTAAGCCATTGTCTTGGCACTTCACCCGTCTTGTTAAGAAAGGGAAGTTGCAACCCTTGCCAGCTGGGCCTGCCCCAAGTCAGGGAAAGCCTAGGCGCGGAATAGACTGGTATTGTGCGTATTACCAATACACTGGGCATAGAACAAACTACTGTCGTCACCTGAAAGATCGCATCCAAGAACTGGTGTCAGACCCAGAAAAAGGAAAGACGGTAGGAACACCAACGACGAAAATGAGGCAAAGGCATTTTTCTAATTTGGGCAGATCATTGTCTTGGGTTCTTGAGAGGTTGATAAAGGAGGGGGTATTGTAGCCATTGTCAACTAGGCCTGCTAGAAGCCAAGGACAACCTGGTCATAAGGAAGACGAGTATTGTGCCTACCACCAGCACACCGGGCATACTACAGATTATTGCAAAGCCTTAAGACACGTTATCCAAGATCTGATTGATTCCAACAAGATCTCCGACCCAGAGAAGCGGGAGGGAAGGAATAAGATGGACTAAGCGCCTAGGTGAAAAGGCAAAAGGGTTTTCAAGGATGAGGATAGACCATCAGCTGCGGTAACTGTTTTGGCAGGAGCAGAAGTTGATTAGCTATTTAGAATGTTCTTTTTATTTTTGAACTATTTAGTAATGACATTTTAATTTCACTAATATGATGAATGCTTTGGCTTACTTGTGTTATATCTCTTATGATTTCATCATGCATCATAGCACACCTAGGCGTACTACCACCATGACATGCATAAAAAAAATCAAATTAAAATAATGCATTCATAATGTATCATAGGATGTACATATCAACATACTCACATTGCATATGTGCATAAACATTATGTGCTAGGGCATAAACATTATGTGCTAGGGCACACACATACCGCTGCATATCATAGAGTACACATATTAGCATATATCATTAGGTCGGTCATTATACATATCATGCACTACAGACATCTTGCATCTTTCACATTGCGAGCCATATTATGAACGTGCATTATCATGCATGCGATATGCCATGCACATATGAATCTTGCATCATGCATGTTAGTCGTTGTATATACCATACCATGTTTTCGTAGGCATACCATATAAATACACATGTTTTGTAAACCTATTCATTTCTTGCAACCACTTTTGTCTCATCTCATGTGCATTATTTGTATCTATTTTGCACTTTTATGTATGTGAGTTTTGCCATTTCTCGCGACTCATTGGTGCACATTACCATGCTAGGTCATTTTCACCTTACATCATGTATTCGTATCTTGTCTAAATCATGCCATGTCCACATGTACCATATATCATGAACATTTATCCCCATACTGTGCCATAGGTTGTACTCATGCTTTCATCGTATACATGTATATTGCAAAGTTATGCATGCACGTCAATTATCATGCAGTGTTTACACACATATTTTTTCGCAGGTGTTTTACACACACACATCTTTGCACATATTTCATGTACGCGTTTTTATACAAATATTTTTACACATGTTTCGCACATACAGTTCCTTACACGCATTGCTAATACACATGACGCTATTGCATATGCCATTCAATATACATGATTTTTAACGTATAGTTTGTGCATATTCAAAAAAAAAAAGAACAAAAAAAGAAAAAGAGTTTTTGTGCCTACACGATTTTTGTGCATATACATTTTTTATAGAATAAAAATATTTTTGTGTTAAGCTGTATCCTAAAATGCTGACATGTTTGCACCTCATTAAGGTACCTCTGATTCACGGTTCGACTCTACCTAAGTAGTTCTCAACTATGAATGGATTTGGTCTTAACTCTAGAAATCTGAGTTTCATTCCACTTTGAATTAAGTAAGAGGTATATATGTTTGGTCTTTAAGAGCTAGATCACGTAAAAATATTTGACTATATCATGTAATGTCTAAATTTCGAGCACTTTTGGCCCGTTTTGAAAACAAAACTGAAAAACTAGTTGCAATTAAGGGATTGGATGAAAACTCACTAAGAGCACTAGAACCTTTCCGATTACCCGTCAAAGCGACCCCTGGATAAAGTTGAATCTAGAAAATGATTTAGGCAACAATTTCTTTGTATAGCTCTCTAAATGATCAATTCCTACCCTTATTTTACAATCGCTTGATAGCCCCTTGAGCCTTTATTTTGGTATGCTAAACGCATGCCAGTTTTGTTATTATATACATTAAAACTACCTTTCGCCTAAAATGATTTTGGCTTCCCCTTAGAAGAATGGCCGCTCTAGTAAAGATGGATGCACATTACGATATTCTCTTGAGCTATCAAAAATTGTCCCAGCAGAAGTGGGTTTACACTTCTGAAAGAGATTTTTAATCGTTGATGATCTTTGAGGCTTGACCATTGGCAATCCTTTGGGCCATCAAAAATTCACCCTGATAAGAATGGGTCTGCACTTCGAGAAGAAAATTTCAATCATCGATATTTTTTTTTTGGGGTTACCAAAAATTGCCCCGATGAAAATGGATTTACACTTTGGGGAAAAGAGCCTCAATTTTTGACAATTCTTTGAGCTATCAATAATCACCCTGGTAAGGATGGGTTTACCCCTTGAAAAATTTTCAATCATCGATAATCTTTGGGTTACACTTTTGGAAAGGGGTTTGAATCATCGATAAACCTTTTGTGTAGTTAGAGACATGAGCTTGCGAAGAGAAAAACAAAAGAAAAAAAAAACAAAAAAAAAATAAATTGATGAAAAAAAAAAAGAGAAATTGAAGAAAAAAATTGAAGAAAAAAATAGAAGAAAAAAGAAGAAAATAAAAAAGAAAAAAAAAAGAAAGAAAAATGGTAGGGTCCAAGATAGTACCCCTTGACGAGTTCGATAGCTATTTTTTTTTAGCTTAATTTTTATGCTGAGCTTGATGAGATCAAGTATTACCAAATTCAAATTCAAGAGTATCTAGATAGTATACAATTGGGGTTGGGAATGGTCCTTCCATCCTTCGAATGAACACTGCGGCCATTTTTCTCTAATGACCTGATCCTCCTTTGATAGCCAATTACCTGAGCCTAACTGATAGGAGCTAAATTGAAGTATAATTTAGTATTTATTTTGTGTGTATTTATGCAATTAATCATGCTATTGTATGTAAATTTAATGTAATGTGTTAGATCATGTTAATTTGTATCAGTTGAGTTTTTATTGATTTTACTGTTGATTTTAGGTGAAGAAATGGAGAAAAGAGTAAGTCACGAGAGCAAAGGAAAGAGATCACGCCGTGCCCAGAGGTCACGTGATGTGACTTGATAAGAAGAAAGAAGAGGAAGGATGAAAAGAAGAGGAGGAGTTGCGAGAGGAGAGGTCACGGCGTGAGCAAAGGTCACGCGACGTGACGCCACAGAGAGGCCAGGAAAGGAAGGGAAAAGAGAAGAGAAGAGAACGGAGGCGAGGCAACGCGAGACGTGAGCGCCAGTCACGCCACACGCGAAGAAGGCACGCCGTGATGGGGAGTCACGCGACGTGACTGGCCAGAGAGGGAAGCGTAAACCGAAGAGAGGAAAGAAGGAAGAAATGGGCAAGCGCGTTCTGTCGCGATCGCGACACCGTTGCGAGCGCGACAGAGACGACCGTTGGACGGTTTTGGGCCAAAAATCACATGAAAAGTCACCTTCTTTCACCCAAAGTTGCAATTATTCCCAAGGGACATCTTCAAGGGACACAAGCTTTCAATTATTTTCTATAAATATGTAGTTTAACTGTAGTTTTAATATACAATATAGAGATAATAATATTAAATGAAATTTTAGTTAATCAATTTTCTGTATTTCCTTTAGTTTTATTTTCTTAGTTAGTTTTTATGTATTGAAGAAGAAGATTAAGGAGAAGGAAAATCTATTGCAAGAGTTTGAGAAAAAGGGTTGAAGAACTTCTATCTTATTCTCTTATTTTTAATTCTTCTCCAATATTTCTATGAATATCATTTTAATGAATTTGTATGTTATGATTATTTCTATTTTCATCTACTTTAATAGTCTTTCATTGTAGATTTTCTATTAGTATCTTTTGATTGATCTTTACAAGTTAAAGTAATTCGAGAGTTTGCTTTATCTGACATCTAATAGAATTTCATTATTAAGATATATTTAAGAGATTGGTATATTGAGATAATTGCTATAGGTTAGTGTTTATTCTTAAAATATGTAATTAGAAACCTCTAATTCATTAATGAAAGTTGTGAGTTAGAATTTTAATTGTATGTTTTAGGCATTTTAATTCATATCGAAAGAGTGAGTTAAAAATTTATTCTAACTTGGCTTGCATGAAAGATGAATAAATGTAAATCAAAATGATGGGTCAAATTCATTATGTTTAGTTCTTCATTCATATATTATTTATCTTCTTCTAATAAACATAAATTAGGTTCAAATTAAGTAGTTCTAATTCAACCATCAAATATATGATCATTGTAAACAAGATTAAAATCAATTAGTAATAGTGTGTAACACGTTCCCTGTGGGATCGATATCTAAAGTACTATTGCGGTACACCGTATACTTGCGGTATGTTGCATATATGAAAAATGCACAACAAGTTTTTGGCGCCGTTGCCGGGGAACGGTTGTTTGCCATTATAAAAATTGATTTATGATTTTGGATTACAATATTTTGTTTTGTTTTAATTTATTTGTATGTTAAATTAATTTTGTGTTTTGTTTTTGTTTTACAGGATTTGAGAAGTTCATGCCTAGTACAAGGAGTTCTTTAGAAGAGCTTGAGCCTATAAATCCTGAAATTGAGAGGTTTTTATTGAGTAACCGAAAATCAAATAAAAAGAAGAATAAAAATAGGAAATCAATTGGGATGGCTGATGAAAATCCACCAAGATTGATGGACTTTGCCACACCTGCTTTGAGTGGTGCTCAACAAGGAGTGGTAAGACCAACGGTAAATGCCAATCAATTTGAAATTAAGCCTTCATTATTGCAAATGATTCAAAATAGTATACAATTTTATGGTTTGGCAAATGAGGATCCAAATGCTCATTTGGCAAATTTTCTTGAGATTTGTGATACCTTTAAGATAAATGGGGTTTCAAATGATGCAATCAAGCTTAGGCTTTTTCCATTCACATTGAAGGATAAAGCAAAGGCTTGGTTAAATTCATTGACTAGGGGTTCTATAACTACTTGGGACCAATTGGCCCAAGCATTCTTATCAAAATATTTTCCCTTGGCCAAAACCGCAAAAATCATAAAGGATATTACTACATTTGTTCAAAATGAAAATGAGTCATTATATGAGGCTTGGGAAAGATTTAAGGAATTGCAAAGGATGTGTCCACATCATAATTTGCCAAGAGAGTTGTTGATGCAAACATTCTATAATGGTGTAAATCCAACTACAAGAGGTACTATTGATGCTGCTGCTGGTGGATCTTTAATGAGAAAAACAATTGATGTAGCATATGAGCTTTTGGAAGAAATGGCAATGAATAACTGTATGTGGCCTCCTGAAAGAGTAAGAGAATATAATAATTCTAATGCTAGGGGGATACATTCAGTTGATTCTATGGTTGCATTACAAGCTCAAGTTGAGGCTTTAACTCATAGAGTTAATAGTCTAAGCATGGGAGGTAATTCATCAAATACATGTAATGTGTGTGGTCAAAATGGGCATGATAGTGGAAACTGCACTTTAGGCATAGCTAATAAAGAGCAAGTTAATTTTCTTCAAGGTCAAGGACGTGGAAACCCGTATTCTAACACTTATAATGTTGGTTGGAGAAATCATCCTAACCTTTCATGGGGGAATAATAATGTTAATAACCAAAATAGGGGAGTAGGATATCAACAACCACAAGATAGGTTTGGTGCTTTTGAAGGAAAACTTGATAAGTTTATTGAGGAAATTAATTATAAGATAAATTCTCAAGATGACAGCCAAAAGAAACTTGAGGCAAAAATTGATCAAATCACTAAAAATCATGCAGCCTCTATTCATAATCTTGAGGTTCAAATAGGCCAACTTGCTAATTGTTTACCTTCTAGGAATCTAGGATGCCTTCCAAGCAATACTGAGGAAAATCCTAGGGAGAATAATAAGCCATGATTTGTCTATTTCTTTTATTTAGGTTACTTAATTATATTATTTTTTATGTTTTTGTACTTTGTTTTTAAATTTGTTTATATAGTTTTATTTTAGATTTTCATGTTATTAACATATTTGTTTTATTTTACAACTAAATTAGTAAGATTAGATTTGTTTAATAAATATATTAAAAAATAAATAAATAAATAATAAAAAAAAAAGAAGAAAAAAATTAAGAAAATAAAAATTTTATGAAGACGTTGGCTTCTGTCGCGATCGCGGCAAGTATCGCGATCGCGACAGAAGGCGATGAAGCAAAAACAAGCGAGAAATTTCTGCAGGGCGCACGGCGTGTTGTATCTTCACGTGACGTGCTGAGCTGAGATGGAGTGGACTTCGCCCAGGTAAGGCCAAAGCGTCACGGCGTGATTTACCTTCACGCGACGTGACTCTCTTTGGTTTTCGCTTGAATCTCTTCTCCCAGGTAAGCGAAGCGTCACGAGGCGTGACGTTGCCTCACGCCGTGATCTCCATCAGGTATATTTAAATTTTTTTTCTTTTCTTTTCTTTTATTTTCTTATTTCACTTATTGTTTTTATATTATTTTGTTTTGTTTTGCTTTATTTTCTGCTTTAGATGATTTAATTTTAGTTACATTAACCTAATTTTACACTTAAGCATTAAAAACACAAGAAAAGAATAAAAATTTTAAAAGCGGGAACTCTAATTTTTAAAACCCTAAAAGTCGTGACCCTTCAATTTTCTTCCCTTTCTATTTCATTTCACTGTCTTTTTCTTTCCTTAACACAGGTCACGACTTAAAAGACCCTCATTCGCCACTTTTTCTTCTTCGTTTCCTCATTTCACCAAGCAATTTCGAACTCTTCAATCCTCTGTTTTCATTTCTTTCTTTAGTGTTAAATACCCGCACTCCATTTCTATTTTCTTTTCTTTTGTTTTCTTCAATAACTTAGGGATTTCGGGATTTTCACTTGATTTGCAGGTTTGTCTCCATCTTTTCATTTTTCTTTTCTTCTTTATCCTAGCCTATTACATTTCGGTATTTTCTTGCATAACAGAGTTGCATTTTGCTATAAGTGTATTATTTGTTTCTATATCTGTTTCTATTTCTTTTTCTTCTGTCTATTTGCATTTTTCCTTAGTGTATTTCGGTGGCATATATGCATCCCTACATCACATTTCATTTGTAATTTTTCTCTGTTTACATTCCTGTTTCGTTTATCTATTCTGTTTTTCTTTAGTGTATTTTGTTTTGTTAATTTTTTTTTTCATTTGTCTTCAGATTTACTTCTCTTTAGTTGTCCTTGTCTGTTTACCCAAACAATCGAAAATGGTGAGAACAAAGAATCCCACTGTTCCCCGAACTGACCCAGAAGAGCAGGAAGTTGAAGTGGTGAACATTGCTTCTCACTATGGTGCTCTATTTCCCATTTTCTCTGTAGACGAAGGCAGTAGGTATTTACTACTTCGTAATAGGCATTTGATGCACTGTAAGTTTTTTCCTGACTCTTTACTTAATCAAATTGGTATGTTAGAAGTAGTTAATGATATGTTAAGGGTATGTGGGTTGTTTAAATTTGCTTCTATGCATGAAAATGTGCGTCCTGATTTAGTTTTAGAATTCTATACCACATTAAAAAAGAATGATGATAATGAGAATTGGTTAGACTTTAGGATGGCTGGTATACCTTACACTTTGACATATTTTATGATGAATAGGATATTTAGATTTTCTCAAGCTGGTTTGACTGAGCTACCTAAATCTTTTAAGCCTCATGAATTTTGGACATTTTTGACTGATTTGCAAACTCGTTATAGAGCTAGGGATGCTAAATCCATGTTTATTAAAGATTTAAGGTATTGGATTTTGCATAGGATTTTAGCTTCTCTTGTTTTTAATAGGTCCGAATTCAATAGAGTTTCATATAATGAATTGTTTTTGATGTGGTGTGTACATAAACGCAAGGACGTATGTTGGCCTTTTTGGATAGTAAGTCAATTGTTGCAATGTGTACATAAACATGATTCGCCTTTAACACATGGGCATGTTATTTCTAGTATTGCAACTAATTTAAATGTTGATCTTGATGCCTATTATAGAGTTTTTCCTTGCCATTATTTTAATAAGACTATGTTAGTTCGTGGAGAGGTTGTTGGCAATAATTTTCAGGAAATTCCGGCACGTGCTCGATCATGTTGGAGGGATATTGCTGGAAATGCTGCGCCACCAGTTGAGGAACAAGATGAAGAAGGTGAGGAGGAGGCAAGTGAAGATGAGGAGATGGCAGATATTCCACCTGTTGCAGCTACTGCACCTGAAGTTGGTTCATCTAGCCAAAATATGCCAGAAATGTTTGATCAAATTCTTAGCAACTTGCACCATATACAAGATCAACAAACAATTTTAGCTAGAAGACAAAGATGGTTGGAGTACAAATTTGACAACTTCATCACCCAAGTTGGGTTTCGGGTTCCTTCACCTCCACCATCACCATGATAGGGGAGTTTTCTTACTTTTCATTTCATTTATTTCTTTTTACTTGTTTTTGTGTGTCATTCCTACACATTGAGGACAATGTTGGTTCTAAGTGTGGGGGAGTGACTTTGTTGTGTGTTGTGATGTTTGTAATTGTGTTTGTGAGTTTGTGTAGGTATTATGTATGTAAATTGCATGATTGTTTTTGTTTGTGTGTTTTTATATTTCAATTAAGCTTTTTAAGTAAACTTTATTATAAAGCATTATTTATTTGGTATATTGTATAGGTTGTTAAGACATTTATTTTTTATGCTCATTTTTATCAGTTTTTCAAAAATTTTTAGCATGTATTTTAAGTTTTTCAAAGTTATTTTGTTTTACTTATTTCAACATTATAGATTATTTAGTCTTTCTAACTAACCATGTTTTTAAAGTTAGAATTTACTCATTTAGTTTATAATTTTCAATTTCTAGTTGTTTAAGGAAACTATAGCCATAATACTTGCCCTTATTTCTTTTCAATAATGGATGAGGACTTGAAAAAAAATAAAAAATAAAAAATAAAAAATAAAAAGAAAAGTTAAAAGTGGGATGGAGCATAAAATGCACCCACTAAAGTCATAAAAAAGAAAAGAAAAGCAAGATATATATCAAAAATTGCAAAAATATGGGATGGAGCGTAAAACGCACCCATATACTTTCTCTTGCTAGAAATCAAAAAGAAAAATCAAAGAAAAAGAAAAAGAAAAAGCAAAGTCTAAAAATGCCATGAGATTGGATTAAGGGTAAGTGAGCTCAAAATGTCCTAAATGCAGCTAGTTGCTTGAGAATTTTAACTTTATGATTAATTTTCTCTCTTTAGTTCATGTTTAGTTTTAATAGACTTCATACTCTTGATGTTGGCATTAGTAAAGTTAAATAATTTGTTAAATTTGGGATGCATACTTTTGAATTTTGACTTACTGATTTTATTATGAGTGAATGAAATATTTTGGTTCTTTTCAATTCTATTATATGTGCTAAATAACAGTGTTTTGTAGTAATTTTTATTGGTTATTAAATTTTCTTATTTCTTTGATCTTGCTTGAGGACAAGCAAGGGTTTAGTGTGGGGGAATTTGATAGGAGCTAAATTGAAGTATAATTTAGTATTTATTTTGTGTGTATTTATGCAATTAATCATGCTATTGTATGTAAATTTAATGTAATGTGTTAGATCATGTTAATTTGTATCAGTTGAGTTTTTATTGATTTTACTGTTGATTTTAGGTGAAGAAATGGAGAAAAGAGTAAGTCACGAGAGCAAAGGAAAGAGATCACGCCGTGCCCAGAGGTCACGTGACGTGACTTGATAAGAAGAAAGAAGAGGAAGGATGAAAAGAAGAGGAGGAGTTGCGAGAGGAGAGGTCACGGCGTGAGCAAAGGTCACGCGACGTGACGCCACAGAGAGGCCAGGAAAGGAAGGGAAAAGAGAAGAGAAGAGAACGGAGGCGAGGCAACGCGAGACGTGAGCGCCAGTCACGCCACACGCGAAGAAGGCACGCCGTGATGGGGAGTCACGCGACGTGACTGGCCAGAGAGGGAAGCGTAAACCGAAGAGAGGAAAGAAGGAAGAAATGGGCAAGCGCGTTCTGTCGCGATCGCGACACCGTTGCGAGCGCGACAGAGACGACCGTTGGACGGTTTTGGGCCAAAAATCACATGAAAAGTCACCTTCTTTCACCCAAAGTTGCAATTATTCCCAAGGGACATCTTCAAGGGACACAAGCTTTCAATTATTTTCTATAAATATGTAGTTTAACTGTAGTTTTAATATACAATATAGAGATAATAATATTAGATGAAATTTTAGTTAATCAATTTTCTGTATTTCCTTTAGTTTTATTTTCTTAGTTAGTTTTTATGTATTGAAGAAGAAGATTAAGGAGAAGGAAAATCTATTGCAAGAGTTTGAGAAAAAGGGTTGAAGAACTTCTATCTTATTCTCTTATTTTTAATTCTTCTCCAATATTTCTATGAATATCATTTTAATGAATTTGTATGTTATGATTATTTCTATTTTCATCTACTTTAATAGTCTTTCATTGTAGATTTTCTATTAGTATCTTTTGATTGATCTTTACAAGTTAAAGTAATTCGAGAGTTTGCTTTATCTGACATCTAATAGAATTTCATTATTAAGATATATTTAAGAGATTGGTATATTGAGATAATTGCTATAGGTTAGTGTTTATTCTTAAAATATGTAATTAGAAACCTCTAATTCATTAATGAAAGTTGTGAGTTAGAATTTTAATTGTATGTTTTAGGCATTTTAATTCATATCGAAAGAGTGAGTTAAAAATTTATTCTAACTTGGCTTGCATGAAAGATGAATAAATGTAAATCAAAATGATGGGTCAAATTCATTATGTTTAGTTCTTCATTCATATATTATTTATCTTCTTCTAATAAACATAAATTAGGTTCAAATTAAGTAGTTCTAATTCAACCATCAAATATATGATCATTGTAAACAAGATTAAAATCAATTAGTAATAGTGTGTAACACGTTCCCTGTGGGATCGATATCTAAAGTACTATTGCGGTACACCGTATACTTGCGGTATGTTGCATATATGAAAAATGCACAACACTAACGTTACAACCAAAGTAAGACCTATTGATTCTTGGTTTGGCCTTATCTAACTAGCGAAGATGACCTTCTAGTAAGGTTTGGTAGGTAGGAAGAGGCATATGGTGTCTCTTAAGCTTCAAGCGGGAAGCCACGAGTGCATTTGCATTCGAGTTGAGTCTTGTCCTCGACAATGCAACTAGAATTTGCTTTCCAGTGATGAAAAACTCTGTTTTGGCCTTTGCACATACACACAGAGATCGCATGGTATGCCTCGTATTCACATGCTGATTTAGTAAACATCGATACTTACGTGTTTACTTTCTTGCACTTCATTGGGAATGACTCCCAAATTCTTTTGCTAAGATTGAATCAGTTGAGAATGTGGTTCATTCAATATGCTCAAAGGCAGTTAGAAACTCGAGTTTGAGGTACCTAATAGGTTGCACTCATTTTACAATCTTGGGGTATTTCTTATCACTACCCATGAAAATGATACTTTGCGTACACTCCCAACAATATTCTTTGTACATATGCTTTTTGCAAATGTTTTTACACATATTTGTAGCAAATATTCTCAATAAATAGTTTTACATGTACAATTCTTGGTGCATGTCTTCTAGCATAAGAGCTTTAGCGAATACATTTCATAAGTGCTTTTGACGCATATGGCTCTTTATGGGCATATCCTTTGCCAGCATCTTGCATCCACATTTTTTGCATGCATTCAATACACATATATGTGATTTTTCCTACATATGTTTCATACACATAGTTGTATGTGCACACATCACACACAACCAATTCCTTACATAGCTTTCATGTATATAACATATCCCACCTGTCTTTGCATATGATTTTTTACATCTATGCCGATAAATGACTCTTTACCACATACATGATCATTTGCATGCATGGTCATTTGCACATAGTTTGCATACATAATCCCTTGCATATATTTATCATGCATGAACTTTTGCATGACTCTCTCATTCATGATCATTTGCAAACATGTTAGAATAACGATTCTTAGCACATGTTCCATAATCTTCCACACGGATATAAGCCATTGGCATATATGACATACGCATAAGCATTTCAGGGTCATGGTCCTTTGCATGTCATTTCATAAATGCATAGCCTTTCACATGCATTCCATACATACATGGTGTCCAACGCACACTAGATAGTATACATCAGTCCCACGTAGACAAGCTTAAATCCTCTGAAAAGGCAATTCTCCAAAGCCTTCCTAAAAGGCAATTCTCAAGCCCTCTGAAAAAGCAATTCTTAATCAACCAAAATACTCTCTGGGGGCAAGTCAACCTAAATCCTCTCAAGAGGCAAAGCAAATCAACCAAAGTCCTCTCAGGGGCAATCAGTTCTCTCAGTCCTCTCAAGAGGCGATTCTTATCCCTCTGCATACATTTCTCATGCTTGGACATTTGCATGCATAGCTTTCCACGTGCATTCCATGCATACATAGTGCTCAACACTCCTCTCAAAGTCCTATGAAGGGGCAAAATTTTTAAGTCCTCCGAGGGGGCGAGGCAAAATCTAAAAGTCCTTTGAGGAGGCACAATCTCAAAGTCCTCTGAGTGGGCAAAATTTCTAAGTCCTCTAAGGAAGTAAAGATCTCAAAGTCTTCTGAGGAGGCAAAATCTAAAAGTCTTTTGAGTAGGAAGCAAGCCTATTCATGCAAGCCATGCCGGGGGCAAGCAGGCACTACCCAGAAAAGCGAGCCTATTCACACATGCCGTGCCGGGGGGCAACCGGGCAAGCAACATAACTCTCTCAACCGATCTCTCATTTCTAGAAAATCAAAGGCTCTCAGTGAGCATCAAAGCCTCTCGGTGAGCATCCAAGTCTCCCAGTGAGCGTCAACTGACAGCGACTCCAACAGGCAGGTGCCCCTACAGGTACGTATCTCTTTTTAATTTACCCTACAAATTTGCGTCTTCCTTTTTGCAGAAAAAAGATAGTTCAAGATAAATATCAGCGATAGAGCAGATCGCAACCGGGACTGCAGTTAGAGAACACTGCATCTCACAATTGAGGTTGTAGTTAGAGAGCACTGCACCTCACAAGGCGGGACTGCAGTTAGAGAACACTTCATCTCACAATCGAGGTTGTAGTCAGAGAGCACTGCACCTCACAAGGCAGGACTGCAGTTAGAGAACACTGCATCTCACAAACCGAAGTTGTAGTTAGAGAACACCACTCTTCACATCAAGATCACGGTCAGAGAGTACCTTGTCTCACGGTTCACGCGGCAGCCAGAGAGTGCTACGCGCCTTACAGACCGGATGGGGGTTAGCAGGGGAACTTCAGATTGAAGCTGCAGTTAGAGAACACTGCTCTTCATACAGAGATTATAGCCAGAGAGTGCTGCATCTCACAGTTCACGTGACGGCCATAGAGTGCTACGTACCTTGCAGATCGGATGGGGGTTAGCAAGGGAACTTCAGATCGAAGCTGTGGTTAGAAAAACACTGCTCTTCACCTAGAGATTGTGGTCAGAGAGTACCGCTTCTCACCAATCGAAGCTGCGGTTAGAAAAAACACTGCTCTTCACCTAGAGATTATGGTTAGAGAGTACCGCTTCTCACCAATCGAAGCTGCGGTTAGAAAAAACACTGCTCTTCACCTAGAGATTATGGTTAGAGAGTACCGCTTCTCACCAATTGAAGCTGCGGTTAGAAAAAACACTGCTCTTCACCTAGAGACTGTGGTCAGAGAGTACTGCTTCTCACCAATCGAAGCTGCGGTTAGAAAAAACACTGCTCTTCACCTAGAGATTGTGGTCAAAGAGTACCGCTTCTCACCAATCGAAGCTGCGGTTAGAAAAAACACTGCTCTTCACCTAGAGACTGTGGTCAGAGAGTACCGCTTCTCACCAATCGAAGCTACAGTTAGAGAAACACTACTCTTCACACCGAGTTTGTAGCCAGAGAGCGCTACATCTCTTCAACCCTGACGAGGCCAGCAGAAGCTGCAGTTAGAGAAACACTGCTCTTCACACCGAGTTTATAGCCAGACTACATCTCCTCAACCCTGCGCAAGCCGAGATGAGGCCAGCAGAAGCAGAAGCTGCAGTTAGAGAAACACTACTCTTCACATCAAGATTACAGTCAGAGAGTAATGCATCTCACAACTCCGTGCAGGCCGAGATGAGGCTAGCGGAACACTGGTGGTAGAACAGACCACAGATCGAGGTTGCAGTCAGAGAGTGCTGCATCTCACAAACTCCGTGCAGGCCGAGATGAGGCTAGTGGAACACTGGTGGTAGAACAGACCACAGATCGAGGTTGCAGTTAGAGAGTGCTGCATCTCACAAACTCCGCGCAGGCCAAGATGAGGCTAGTGGAACACTGGTGGTAGAACAGACCACAGATCGAGGTTGCAGTCAGAGAGTGCTGCATCTCATAAACTCCGCGCAGGCCGAGATGAGGCTAGTGGAACACTGGTGGTAGAATAGACCACAGATCGAGGTTGCAGTCAGAGAGTGCTGCATCTCACAAACTCCGTGCAGGCCGAGATGAGGCTAGTGGAATACTGGTGGTAGAATATACCACAGATCGAGGTTGCAGTCAGAGAGTGCTGCACCTCACAAACTCCGCGCAGGCCGAGATGAGGCTAGTGGAACACTGGTGGTAGAATAGACCACAGATCGAGGTTGTAGTCAGAGAGTGCTGCATCTCACAAACTCCGCGCAGGCCGAGATAAGGCTAGTGGAACACTGGTGGTAGAATAGACCACAGATCGAGGTTGCAGTTAGAGAGTGCTGCATCTCACAAACTCCGCGCACGCCGAGATGAGGCTAGCGGAACAATGGTGGTAGAACAGACCACAGATCGGGGTTGTAGTCAGAGAGCACTACATCTCACCAAAGCTGCGTGAGCCGAGACGAGGCCAGCAGAAACAGGTCGAGACGAGACCGGTAAGGGCACATGTACCTACGCAACAAGGTAAGGTCCGGCATCCCAAGGTATGTAATTCTCTCTCTCCTTTCTTTGAATTTTGGCTCACCTAGGTGTCTATACACTAGCTTCTCCAAAATTGGGGGCAACTGTAGACACCGGATCCCGAGTCGGGTTTAATGTCAAAATGTGATTTTTGGGTCCTTAGTAATTCCCTCCGAAAAAAATAAAAATATATAATATAGATTAGGTAGATAAAATTAGAAGTTAATTATTAATGTTGGGTTAATTTAATTTATTAATATTGTAAGTTTAATTAGATAATTAAAATGCATGAAAGATTAAAGATTAATTAGTTAATATGTGAAGTGTTTAATTAATTAGATAAATTATATGATATATTAAATAGATTAAATATATTAAGATGTAAAATATGTAATGTAATTAATATGTAATGTTTAATTAATATGTAATGTTTAAATTAATTAATGTGTGTTATTTAATTAAGTTAAAGTAATTAAAAAACTAAAAATGGAGGAAATTACCATTATGACCCAAAAACCAATCCTAATTTTAGGATATAAGAAGAAAAGAATGAAGGGAAATGGGGGGCTCTCTCCTTCGGCAACTAGGAAAAATTAGAAAGAAAAAAGAAAACTGAGAGCAAGAGGAGAGGGAGCTCTCTCGGCTGGGAAAAAACACAGAAAGACCAAAGAAAAAGAAATCAAAAGAAGAAAGAAATAAGAGAGACCAAGGCCAAAGAAAAAGGAAATCAAAAGAAGAAAGAAATAAGAAAGAGGAGGAGAAGGACCAAGGTAAACCCACAGACCCACGACGCCGGATCGGAGGAAGAAAAGAGAAAGAGGAAAGGGAGGAGGCGCTGCTTCCACCGGCCAACCGCCACCGTCCACGGCGACACGCGCCCCACCACCGGGCAGAGGAGACCGAGGCGCACCAACCGGCATCGACCAGCCACCGCCACTCGCCGGAAAAAGCCAAATCGGCGAGAGAGGGGCAGCAGCTTTGCAATCGTTTTTCGGCGAGCCTGCGACGTCGTCCGGCGCGTGGACACCGGCGGGGAGCTCGGCGTGCGGCAATCTACCTTCCGGCATGGGTGGTGTTGACCACCTCCCCTCCGGCGAAGCTCCGGCGACCGGTATGTCTTTTTCCTTTTTTATATTTTTTATCTTTTTTATTTATTATTATTATTATTATTATATTTATTTATTATTCTGTTTTAATATTATATTTATTATTATTATTTTCATTAATATTATTATTGTCTAATTTGTGTATTATTAGTATTTTGTGTTATGTTAATATTAATATTATTATTGTTATCTATTTATGTTTATTATTAATTAATATTTACTATTATCATTATATTTATTTAGTATTATTTGTTATTATTATTGTTTACTAGTATTATTGAGTTATATTATTTTATGTTGCTATTACTATTATTACTATTTTATTATTATTGTTATTATTATTATTATGATTATTGTTGTTATATTATATTATTATTATTATTACTATTATTAATATCATAATTATTATATTTATTTATTCTTATTTAGTTTTCTGTTTTTACATTATTATTTTACTAATATTAATTTTATGCTATTGCTTATTATTCTTATTATTGTTTTTAGTATATTATTATTACCATTATTATCATTTTGTTCATGTTACTATCATTACATTGAATTATTATTTTATCCATTCATAATTACTATCATTATTTTATTTATTTATTATTCATCATTATTTTATGATACTATTATTAGCACTTTTATTTTCGTTGGATTATTATAATTGTCATTTATATTGCATATCCATTAATTACACTAAATTAACTATCAATTTATTTCATTAATAATTTGTTTAATTAATTATTCATTTATCGATTTATTTATCATTTAATTTAATTTAATCCATTATTAACTTTAATTATTTTTCCAATTTACTTTATTCAATCATTCATTTGTTTATTTATTCATTCAATTGTTTATTTATTCATGATTAACAAATATCATATTTCTATTTTGACTGCAATGCGGGAGGCATATGGTTTTTCTAACAAGCATGGTCGGAACAGGTAAATTAGGATGAATTTATTTATTTATTCGAAAAATATGTAATTACTATTTTATTTCATTTTATGTATTTGTGGTCTGTAATAATAAAATGATTTTCGACCGCTCTTAAAAAGAACCACCACACAAATGTTTTATACTAAATCGAATATTTGTTAACAAAACTGGACAACGTCCTCGTTTTCATACCAAACTAAAAGATCTAAACCGATTTGAGAATTCTATACTTTTTTATAAAATGAATATTTGGGAACCAACGTTCCCATCTAAATGAATAACCTGTTTTATGCATGTATTGCACTCTTTGCAATGAGGGTTGTATTCTGCCCTTAGTATTATTGTAATTTTATTTTATGCTTTTTACGCTTTAATTCTATTTTATCTTACGCTCTTAAATGGATAAATGCGCGTTCAATCAATTGCATCATCTGGAGAGAGAGCGAATTAATGATAATTAAATTTTGATCAGAAAATAATCGAGGTAGAAATAGATGAGAAATCCCGAACCCAGCTCTGGTCTTTGGGCTCAAAGAGGCTAGAGGTCTACCCTCCAAGACACCTTTTTGTGCCACGAGACTTTAGCGCTAATCCTAGGCTCCTTAGGGCGAGAGGTTTACCTTTCAAGACCCCTCTGGCTGGCCCAAAATGGATACTAAGCGCAGTCTTAGGCTCTCCGAGGTGAGAGAAACTTTTCCAATGTTCTATTGGGTGGCGACTCAATGAAACCTCCTTGTTGCCCAACATAGACGCACTTACGATTTATTGCAAGCTGTTAACGGACCCACAAATGCCCCGATCGCCCTCAAGCGGGCGGTCCCATGGGCGGCCGCGGGGATCCGGCGCGCGTCACAGCATGATTGGGATTTTGTATCGATAAGCACTGGCATGATAGTGTTTCTATACTTGACTCTGATATGTTTAGTAATGGGACCTCTGTTAGACTATTGTTTGTTTTAACGGTATGATTTGGCTTATCTATGTTAATTATTGTGGTTCGTATCGTGTGATGCATATTGAATACAAGTGGGTTGGATGCCATGTTCCTGGTTACTATTTTTATGAGCTTATTATATTAAAATGTGATAGGTGTTATGCATACATTTACTCAGGAACTTCCTCTCAAAATAATATGCTATGTTTAAGTGTGAATTGTATCATTGCATGTTTAAGATTATGTATTGTTAATAGTTGGCAGAATATGGTCTTATGTTTGACTCTGGTATGTTTTAGAATTCTGAATAGTGCTAAAGTGTATTTATCGAATTATATTGTATGTTTCATTATACGATTTGTGCGGGGTATGACTGACATTATGAATATATGTATACCTCTCCTATACTCTGGATTATATTTGATGATTTATATATATGTATTATGTGATTCAAAACATGATTTGTTTTATGCATGACCTGCGAGAGTCAGTCTAGTGGATAGTTAGGCATGCCTAATAGAGTCTCTTTAGCTGCAGCACCTTTGGACGTTTGGACCCTGATCAGGTCCCCGTTTGGTTCCTCGCGAACCCTTTTTAATGTGTTCGGATCCTCGCAATCCTTTTCAATGTGTTTGGATCTTGTTTAAGATCCCCCTCAGTAAAATGTTTTAAATGTGATAAAATGAAATGGTTTTCGATTCGTACCCGTAAGGTACCCTTTGGCCGATTTGTACTCGTAAGGTACTGCCCGTACACTCGATTTTACCTCTCTAATGCTATGAAGGTAGAGCCATGATATACGTTTCCTTAGTTTATGCCATCATAGTGATTTCGGTATGTTGATATGCGTTTACATTACATGGTGTGGTAACATTTATATTGTGTAGTGTTATGGAGTATTTCTGTGTATATGTTATGCCGGTCTCTACTGTTGTAGTAATTTCATCATGTTATTAGGTTTCTATGTTTCTCTGTATGCTGCTACGTGTATTGATGTAGTAATGTGAGGGTATGGTGTATTAGCTTTGTAAGTGGTTTCAGTTAGTGAATGAGCATTGTTGGGTGACGGTCTTATGCATGTTTAGATAGTTAGAGATTATGCGTTGATACTTAATGGATCTGAGTGAGTGTATGTAAGATTTATTCGTATTTTCACATGATGATGTGACGTTATGTTATTATTTTGGTCTCTGCTTTGGAGTGTCTTCGGCATGATATTATTTATATTAGAGTGGCGCAGCGGAAGTGTTGTGCTTTGACCTTGTCAGTCGGTTCTCGGCTAGCGTGTGTGTATTATGGCATGATAGTTGTATGTTTGGACCTCTAGTGGCTTTACATGATATTTGTGTGCATCATTGTATGGTAGTATAGTGCATCAACTTCATAATTCGGGTATCAGTTAATGTGTTTGTGCATCTCTGCATGATAGTTGCATTGTGTATGAATAAGCTTTTGGTTGGTATATGGGTATTTTGGTATGACATCTGCATGTTTATAATATTTGTGTCTTGGTTTGATCCGCCTTCTGATATCTGAGACTTCGGTGGAACCGGTAAGTGTTTGCCTATGAGTTTATATGTATTTTTGCATAATATTATATGTTTGTTGGTTTAGTGTCCTTTTGTCTTTGTTCCTCCCCACTAAGCGTTATCACTTAGCATGGGTTCTTTTCCCGTGTAGGTGGCAGGTTTTGGTTCAGTTCGAGTCGATCATCTGCAAGGTCGGCCACATAGAAGTTAGAAGTGTTTTGTTATTTTTGGCTTTAGCTCCTGTATTCGAATTCTGTAATTTTGTAGCTTTTTGCTTATGTATTTCGCTACGTAAGGATCTTATTGTAATTAGGTTTTCAATTATTCTTTCATTTTATCTTTTGCCTTCTGCTTCCGCTGAATGATTGTATGTGTGTTTTCGAGTTATTGTATGTTCAGCTATTATTTCTTTAAAGTTTTAATTTACGCTGTATTTCTGTATGTCATCATTGTATGAATGTGTGCTTCTGCTTAGAATATGTGTGCATGTATGTGAGTGAGTGTCGGGTAGCGCGCCCGCCGGCGCCCTTCCAACGGGGGCGACGGTGGGGGTGTTACACAAAATGCACCGAAAGTAATTATTGGTAAGTTTTTATTGTTTAATTCTGAAGTGTATGCTTTGATAGATCCGGGTTCTACTCATTCGTACCTGTGTTCTAGTAGATTGGGTGATAGTTTGGGGAGTGAGGAAAGATTGGATTATGAGATCTATGTGTCTAGCCCATTGGGTCAGAGTGTTATTGTGAATCGGGTTTGTCAGAATTGTCCTTTAAGAATTTAAGGCATGGAGTTTGCAGTTGATTTGATTCGGTTGTCATTTCATGAGTTTGATGTTATTTTGGGAATGGATTGGTTAGCCAAGCATCGAGCCATAGTGGATTGTCATAGGAAAGTTTTGGTTCTCAAAGATAAAAATCAGTTACCCATGATTGTGAAAGGTGAGGGAAGTAGTTTGTTGCATAATGTCATTTCAGCAATAAAGGCTAAGAGGTTTATAAGGAAGGGATGTGAAGCGTACTTGGCACTAGTTTTGGACTCACGGAGAGGGCAAGTTAAAGTGCAAGATATTCCGATTGTGAGAGAATTTGAGGATGTTTTTCCAGAAGAGTTACCAGGGTTACCTGCAGAGAGGGAAGTAGAGTTGTCAATGGAGATTGTACCGGGAGCATCTCCGATTTCTAAGGCTCCGTATCGGATGGCTCCGGTGGAATTAAAAGAACTGAAGAGTCAATTGCAAGAACTTCTGGATAGAGGATTCATTCGGCCCAGTGTATCTCCGTGGGGTGCTCCTGTCTTATTTGTTAAGAAGAAAGACGGGACATTGCGGATGTGTATAGATTACCAGTAGCTTAACAAGGTTACATTAAATAATAAGTATCCGTTACCACGGATTGAGGATCTTTTTGATCAGTTAAGAGAGGCAGGAGTGTTCTCCAAGATAGACTTGAGATCGGGTTACTACCATTTAAGGGTAAAGGATACGAATGTGGTAAAGACGGCTTTTCGGACGCGCTATGGTCACTATGAATTCTTAGTGATGACATTTGGTTTGACCAATGCGCCCACAGCCTTTATGGATCTAATGAACAGGGTCTTCAGACAGTATATGGATCGGTTTGTGGTAGTGTTCATCGACGATATCCTTGTTTATTCGATGAATGAGAAGGAACATGAAGAACATCTCCATTTGGTATTACAAGTGTTGAGGGATCACCAGCTTTATGCTACACTCAGTAAGTGTGAATTTTGGCTAAAAGAAGTAACTTTTCTTAGACATGTGGTTTCAGCAGATGGTATTCGGGTAGACCCATCCAAAGTGGAGGCGATTGTGAACTGGTTACCGCCTAAAAATGTGCCAGAAGTAAGAAGTTTTCTGGGTTTGGTTAGCTACTATAGGCATTTTGTTAAGGGATTCTCAGTATTAGCTTCACCTTTGACTAGGTTGCTCCGAAAGGAAGTTAAGTTTATTTGGTCTGAAAAATGCCAAGCAAGTTTTGATCAGTTGAAGGAGATATTGATTAAGGCTTCTATGCTCATGCAGCTTGGGTCGGGTAAGGAATTCACCATGTATAGTGATGCTTCAGGAGTGGGCTTAGGATGTGTTCTGATGCAAGATGGCAAGGTAATTGCCTATGCTTCCAGGCAATTGAAACCTCAAGAGCTACACTACCCGACATATGATTTAGAATTAGCGGTAGTAGTGTTTGCCCTTAAGGTGTGGCGGCACTATTTGTATGGAGAAAAATGTAGAATCTTTACCGATCACAAGAGTCTGAAGTATCTGCTGACTCAGAAAGAGTTGAATTTGAGATAGGGAAGATGGTTAGAACTGTTCAAGGACTATGATTGTATTATTGACCATCATCCGGGTAAAGCGAATGTCGTAGCGGATGCCCTTAGTAGGAAATCAATGTCGGCTTTGTCTCTTAGTAGGGGAAGATGGAGATTTGATTCAGAAGGCGCATTAATTGCTCAGTTAAAAGCTAGACTGAGTTTAAGGCAAGCGATTGTGAATGCACAGTTGAGTGACCCTATTTTGCAGCGTGCATGTCAAGCAGTGAAATATGGTAAGCAAACGGAATTTTCAGTGGATAGTGAAGGAGTGCTTAAGCATGGGAATCGGTTATGTGTATCGGATGTGAGTGATGTGAAGAAAAAGCTTTTGCAAGAGGCCCATTCATCGGTTTTCACTATGCATCCGGGTGGAGATAAGATGTATCGAGATCTCAAGCAACATTATTGGTGGCCGGGTATGAAGAAGGACATAGTGGATTTCGTTTCGAAGTGTTTAGTGTGTAGCAAGTGAAAGTCGAACACCAAGTTCCATCGGGTTTGCTTAACCCCTTACCCATTCCTCAATGGAAATGGGATGATGTTACGATGGATTTTGTGACTGGCTTGCCTTTGACACGGTGCAAGCAAGATTCAGTATGGGTCATAGTTGATAGATTGCCAAAGTCAGTGCATTTCTTGCCTGTTCGATTGGATTATTCTATGAATAAGTTAGCAGAGATATATGTGAGAGAGATAGTCAGGCTTCATGGGGTTCCGTTATCCATTGTGTTGGATCGAGACCCTTGGCTCACATCCAAGTTTTGGAAAGAACTTCAGTCAGCTTTGGGTACTCGGCTAAACTTCAGTACAGCGTTTCATCCCCAGACCGATGGTCAGTCTGAGAGAGTTATTCAGATTGTTGAGGACATGCTTCGAGGTTGTGCATTGGAATTTTTGGGAAATTGGGATCAATATGTGCCTCTGATTGAATTCACGTATAATAATAGCCATCAGGCAAGCATCGGAATGGCACCTTATGAAGTATTGTATGGGAGAAGATGTAGAACACCGGTATGTTGGACTGAATTATCAAAAAGAGCTATGATAGGTCCGAAGATAGTGAGAGACACTGAAGAGAAAGTTAGAATTGTGCAACAGAATCTGATAGCAGCCAAAGACAGACAGCGATCGTATGCTAATTTGAAGCGTAGAGATATCCAGTATGAAATTGGAGACAAGGTCTTTTTGAAAGTTTCTCCATGGCGAAAGGTTCTTCGTTTTGGTCAGAAGGGAAAGTTGAGTCCCCGATTTATTGGACCCTATGAGATCTTAGAAAATATTGGTCTAGTGGCTTATCGGTTAGCATTACCGACAGAGTTAGCCACATTATATGATGTCGTTCATGTATCTATGCTCTGTCGCTACCGATCAGATCCATCACATGTACTCAAAGTGCAAGATATTCGGGTTTAGTCAGACTTTTCTTTTGATGAGGAACCGAAAGATATTTTGGCTAGAGAGGTCAGGCAGCTTCGGAACAAGCAGATACCGTTGGTTAAAGTGCTTTGGCAACATCATGGTGTTGAGGAAGCGACCTGGGAACCGGAAGAGGCAATGAGAACTCAGTATCCTCAACTATTTAGATCAGGTGAGAATTTCGAGGATGAAATTCTGTTAAGCAGGGGAGTATTGTAACACCCCAAAATCACCCTAGTAGATTGAGCCTTGTGTCCGTGTAAATATGTGTGGTTTATTTTGAGCATGCGTTTATTTGGTTAAATTAATTTATTATTATGCATTAATTGGGTTATGTTCTAGTGTGAATGTGTGCATGAAAGTAGTGTGTGTGTTAGGAGATTTGAATTGGGTAAGTGATAGAGGAGGAGAGTTGGGTGTGTTTATTCTTTAAGAGTGTGACATGTGGCAAGATAAAGGAAAAGATGGGATAAGTATGGGGAGAGTGAGAGAATGAATTTAGCTGTTCTGCTTTTCTTCCTCATGTTTCTTTTCTTTCTTCCCCTCTCACGTTGCCAAGCTTCCCCTCTTCATCTCTTCTTTGCTCCTTCTTGAATCCACCTCCTTAGTTGTGAGTTCAAGTGAGTTTGGGGTGGCCTAAGCAGGTGTGGTAAGTGATGAGTATTAGTTTTCTTATTCTTCTTCTTCTTCTTCTTCTTTAGATGAGTTTTGTAATTGTGAGTTAGGGTTTTGAATTTGTTTAGTGTTGTGGGTTTGTGGTTCAGAGAATCCTCCTAAAGAATCCAAGGGCAAGGAAATAGCAAGCGGGAGTGGAGTCCCTTGATTGGAGGTTCATTGATTTCAGGTTTGGGAAATTTCTGCTCTTTGAATGTTCATGTGTTTATAGTCTGAGTTTAGTAGAAAAAGTATTTTTAGAATCTTATACAAGTGAGTGTGAAAAGATTTTGTAGTAAGATATGAGTATTGTTAGTAAGGAAAGCAGCATGTATGACGGATGTTTTTGAAATATTGAGGAATTGTGTAGCAAAATGTTACAAGTTAAATGATTTATGTGTGAAGTGTATGTGCTTTGGGTTCCGAGTGGTAGTTAAAGTAATGATTGTTCTGATAAATATGATCGATTTAAGCGTAAGATAATGAAAAGGGAATTATGGGATTTATTTAAATCAATTTTATGAGTTTGAGTTTAGTTATGGACAAGAGAAAGTTATGATTTGTGTGGTTATATTGATTAAATAGAAGTGATTCGAGAGTATAGTGATAAGAATAAGTAATAACAAGTGAGTATGTTAAAAGCGAGGTGTATGGGAAAAAGTGAAATGTATGTGCTTCAAGTGTAGAGTATAAATGTTAAATGATGATATGGAAATGATCAATGTAAATGATAGTGAATTGGAGTATAGTTCTGGACTTTTCTGATGTAAGTGAATTTTGAGGACGAAATTGTTTTAGGAGGGAAGATCACACCCTGAATTGTACCTTAGAAGGATTGGGCGTATTGAGAATGGGTAGTCACAAAAGTTGTGCACATTGAAGTGTTAGGTATGTCAAATGGACCATTTAAGAATTTAAGTGAAAGTTTCGGCAAGTATGGTTAATAGTAAATTGTGAAGATGGAATTAGGACTTGATTGAATGGATAAAGAATTAATTAGTGGGCCATGTGAAGGATTAGTAAATTATGAATATCTATGTTTGAGGTTATAAGAGTTTGAGGATTAAAAAGAGAATTTGACATAAATATCTATTTGTGGGTTATATGCATGATTTGTGGGTTTTGATAGAGTGTGCATGCACAGAGGGAAGTAGTGTATGTGTCAGTAGAGTTAGTCTTGTGTGCAGTATCATGCATGGGTGTAGGGTGTGAGTGGTCAAGCTCCACCAATTATAGAAGCACATGTGGCAAGGATTTAGAGAAGGGTATAAAAGGGAAAGGAAAGAGAAAGGAAGAGCAAAAAATTGCCCTAGCCTCCCGTTCTCTCTCCCTCACGCGTCCTTCTCCTTCTCTTCTTCCTTCCTCTTTGCTCCATATTGATCCCTCTTCTTTTGGCTAAGTTTGCTGGAAATTGATCAACTCAAGAGATTGTTTTGGGTAAGTTTTGTTGAGTTCTTTCTTTTCTTCATCTTCTTCATTTGTTGTTAAGATGTGTTCTTAATCTAGGGTTTCGTGTTTTTGTGATTGATGAGGATGTTTGTTGAGAAAGACTTTGGATGGGTTTGGTAACAAGATTGATCAATGAAGAAAGCTATTAGGAACTAAGGAAATGAGGTATGAGAAATTTAGGTTTTTGTGTGTATTTTTGAAGTTATTGTGATTTTTGGTTGGTTTTCTGGGTATTTATGAACTTGAAGTTATTTAGGTATGTTTGAATGTTGTGTGTTTTGGATAAATTGAGTTTAAATGTTTTGATTGTGAGTTTGGAACTCAAGTGAGGGATTGAATGAGTTTTTGTAGTAAAATTTCTGGTTTTATTAATTGGGGATTTTGATGATGTTACTAGCATGATTTAATTGTGTTTATGTGTTTAAAAGATGGGTTTTGTGTTAATTATGAGGTTTTGAAAGAGCAATATGTATTGTGTTGAAGTTTATTTTGAATGGGTATTTGAGAGAAAGAAGTTCTGCAGATTTTAGCAAGTGATTGGAAATCCCGACTCTGTCGCGAGCGCGACAGAGATCAGTGAGGGGGAGTGCACGAGACGTGCACTTGGTGCACGAGTCATGCATGTGTTGGTCCCCTCCCCACTTGTGTTTGCTTGTTTCCTCTGTGGTTCTCCATCACGATTTGCATCTCTTAGCACGAGTCATGATGGGTTCCTTTTCCGCAGGTGACTCTAGCCATTGTAGCGATCGCGACAGTCTCCTCTCTGCCTGAAAACTGTTTTAGAGAAACTTCTTCTTTGCATAGTTTTTCACCTATGTTATGCATCTATGGTTGACAATGTGAATTATTGATGTATTCCCATGCATAGTAATTATTGAAATATAAGAATTTGATCTACCATGATTATGTTGTAAATGTATATGTGTAACGAAATGTGAACTTATCCGTTAAGTCTAAATGAATATGATAACTGTAAATTAATTGTTGAGACTAAATGTGGACATGATATCTAATAACATAAATGTGTTTAATACGTTTATATGAGGTATTTATATGTAAATGAATGCATGTGCTCAATAAAAATGAAAGAATGTTATGCGTATTGGTGGAATGCGTATGTATGTGGAAATGAGACGAATCCAATAATAATGATATGGAAATTTAGCCTGCGTTAGTCGAGTCGTGGATAGATAGGCATGCCTATAGAGTTCTGTTAGCTGCAGCCCTCTGTTCTGTTCTAGACCCTGATCAGGTCCCCGTTCGGTTCCTCGGGAACCTCAATGTGAACGGATCTTGTTTAAGATCCCCAATGTGAAAATGTTTTTGAATGAGAAAATGTGATGTTGCTTTTCGATTCGTACCCGTAAGGTATCGCTATTCGTTTAGTTCGATTCGTACCCGTAAGGTACCGCCATGTGTTCACTAGCTTATCCACCCCTATGACTTAGCAGGCAATTAATGAAGATGAAAGTATGTGAATGAATTGATAAATTCTGTAATGATGTGCAAAAGTTATGTGAATAAACAATTGATGTATTTGTAATAAATGCCATTTGACTTGTGCTCTATGCACTCCTCTGTTCTGGATCCTTTATGGACACTTATGTGGAAAGGTGTGGTATCTTCGGATACCCCTGTGTTCTATATAATAAGGCGATATCTGTTAAATGAAAAGAAATGTATCACGTAGTGTTTGTTCTAAAAGACATGAATGCAAAGATCCTAAATGCATAAGATTTAGTATGTGAATACTACATATTATTAATCTGTTCATGAGTTACAAGTATGCTTGTCTACATGATGCCTTTAGAAAGAATTATTGAAATACTTGATATACATGATAGATATCGATGAGAGCTTAGTAAAGGTACTTTATGAATGTGTATATATATGGATTTATATGTTTAAATGAGTATACAGTTATGTAATATGTTATCTACTTTCAGGACGTAGGCCGGGGTAAGCGTATCGGTAAGAAATTTATGTGCGTTTTTTTATGACTTTTAATGAATGTATTATGTACGTGTCGATTAGTAAGCATGAGATAGAAACTGGATTTAAGAAAGATATTAGGATTAATTCTAGAACTTGTGTGAATGAAGTTTTCTGTAACAACTACGTGGTTCTGATTCCCAACCATAGGGATACGTAGGAAGCTCAGAATGCTTATTTCAAGCCCGAACCAAATCGAAGAACAAAAGTATTTTGTTTAGTTTTGAACAAGTAACAGTTTGATTAAAATGAAATGTTTTCATTTAACTATTGATACTGTAATTTGTACGATTTTGAAATATTTGTAATAATGGGAATTTCTGAACTTCATATTTCGAAGCCTAAAATTTATTTCGGGAATTTATGAAGTATAACTATCTATAGGGCCATTAAGTGATTTAAAGTATATGATAAGTTTTGTATAATATATATTCTTTTTTATTAAAAGGTAAATAAGTATTTTTGTGTATGGTTTATAAGACGCTAATGCATGTGTAATTGCTTAAGTTTCTGTAATAAAATTATGATATTGGTTTGTTATAACTTTAGCCGGCATTCCATTATGTTTATGTATATATGTATATTGATTTGCATGTGTTTGTCTCAAGAACCACTATGAGTGGCTGCCCATTATTTGTTTCGCCCGACTAAGCGTTATCACTTAGTACGGTTGTTTATTCATGCAGGTAAGGAGATCAGAGTAGCGCAACGGTCCGCTAAGTTTTGGCCAACAAGTCTGTAGAAGTTATAGAAAGTGTTTTTGATTGGGATGTAATTAAGTTTATTTATTAGCATTTGTAATAAGTTGTAATAATCTTTAGTGCGAATAATGGTGTGTGGATGACATATGTTTAGGATGTGCATGTTTTGAGGTTACGGTTTTAGAAATTTTATTGTTCTGATTTCTGCATTGCCATGTGTGTCCTTGTCTAGTGGCACCCTCTGCTCACCGTAGCTCTTCACCCTTCGAAATGCTACGTGTGGGAGTTGGGGGTGTTACACCCAAGTTCTCTTAAGAGGCAAATCTCTAAGTCATCTTAAGAGATAAATCTCTAAGTCCTCTTAAGAGGCAAATCCTTCAAAGTCCTCTTAAGAGGCAAATCCTTCAAAGTCCTCTTAAGAGACAAATCTCTAAGTCCTCTTAAGAGGCAAATCCTACAAAGTCCTCTTAAGAGGCAAATCCTTCAAAGTCCTCTTAAGAGGCAAATCTCCAAGACCTCTTAAGAGGCAAATCTCAAACTCCTCTTAAGAGGCAAATCCTTCAAAGTCCTCTTAAGAGGAAAATTCCCAAGTCCTCTTAAGAGGCAAATCCCCAAGTCCTCTTAAGAGGCAAATCCTTCAAAGTCCTCTTAAGAGGCAAATCTCCAAGTCCTCTGAAGAGGCAATTCTCCAAGTCTGCTTAAGATGCAAATCTCCAAATTCCTCTTAAGAAGAAAATCTCCAAAGTCCTCTTAGAGGCACTAATATACAAATTGACAAAAATCCTCCACGGGGCAATTGTCCTTTAGGGAAAAACCAACTGTCCTTCAAAGGGCATCCATCCGACATGTAACAACCCGATTTGGCCCTAGAAGAATTGCAGAATTTTTGTTCGGTAATTGAAGAGTTTGTGTGTATAAGAGAGTGTATTTGGCTGAGTTTCCAAGTTGATTGAGGTTAAAAGTTTTGCTAGAAGAAAATTGTTTTGAGATGATGAATAAGTGGCTTGTGCGAGGGTCCTGTCGCGGGTGCGACAGAACACTTCCCGTGAAGCTTTGATGAGTTGTACTTTTTGGGCTTATTTGAAGTGTATCGGACATGTGGCATTGTAGGAGGTTGACATGTGGCAACATGGGAATGTAACACTTGGATTAATGAGTTTTGTTTTAAGCTAATTAATGTATTTATGATGGGATGAGTGGCATTAAAGATTGTGCTTGGCCTTTATTAAGGTTAGTGGCATTAATTGGGTTTGGTTGGCTTGGATGAGGGTTGACCGCCCACTTCCTTTCTCTTTCTCCTTTCAATTTCTGCTTTGGCCTATAGTTCTTCTTTTGCTTTTGGTTTTTTGTCGTGCCCCTTTGCCTTGCCAACTCTCTCTTCTTTCTTTTATCTCTTTTCATCTCTTTTGATTGCTCCTTAAGTGGATTACTTGGATTGGTTTGAAGGGAGTGAAATAAGGGATTGACTTTGTTCTTGTGTAGAGGTAAGTAATGGATTTCTTTGTTTTGGTCTTCTTCTTCTACTTGGTTTGTGTTTTGGCTTTAAAGTCAGAAAAAGGGTTGATTCTTGGTCTGTTTTGAATTATTTTTTTGAAGCTGTGGATAATAGACTGGACAAAGGCAAAGAGAAGATTGGAATCGAGTAAAGAGCATTGTTCAAGCTACCTAGAGGTTGGGATCCAGTGTTATTTCAGTTAATTTGCGTGTGTTTAATATTGAGTAATTTATGCTTGAATACAAATATGTATGAGTTGTATACTTGTTTATATGTTCATTTTGATTGCTTACGGTGTCCCTATGATATATGCTTATGATTATGAAATTTAATCATTTGCATGTGGGTTGATGACATTAGATGATTGACATATAGTTTTTGAGTGTAAGATGATTTTGGGGAAACTATGTTCATTTTTTATCAGACCTCCGTGTAATGGTTTTGTCATAAGTGGAGTTTTAGACCTCAGAATTGAGTGCTTATTAAGCTTTTAGAACCATGACTTCAATACCTATAAACATCTCAGAAATGATCTTGAGTAAATTTTAGCTCTAAGGCCCTGAAAATTGGCAAAAACAAAGGTGCCTCTACTTTGGCCGGTTCATTTGAGTGGTTCATATTGTTTAGATCATATCTTACGTTATAGATGTCCAATTGACCTGAAATGTGTCCTATTTGAAATATAACTTCATATGGAACAATTGTTAAGAAGGACATTTTTCCTAAAAATGATGTTTAGACGTTAGTTTAGGCGATACAAATTTGAAGTGAAAAGCAGTCTCATGAAGTTTCTGTGGGAGCCTTTTATCTCGAGCGCGACAGTGGTCGCCAGCGCGACAGAATAGGTCATAAGAGTTATTTTCTTCTTGATTTAGAGCCCATAGTTGGCATGAATCAATTCCTCACCTTTACCCTCAACTAATTTGTATATTTTTATGTGTTTTTCTTCTCGAATTGAACCCGTGTTACACCGAAACATTTTCGGAGTCTATACCATGCATGTTTAGGTTCATAAAATGATTATAAGATTAGTTATCTGGGTAAATAATCCTACAGCATAAGAGTTAGTCTTGCTTTGCATGTTTTCTCCCTGGTGCATAGTGTAAGCTCACTTATTCCTCCTATACATTATAATTAGAGTTCCATATTGGTAAATATATTGACATGATAGTATTTTGAATTGTGATCCTGGTAGTATTAAGTATTCTGTTTTGAGATATTGAGTCAAGCCTGAAGTGTCATAGTAGTGGATAGATAAGCATGCTTATAAAGGGACAGAGGCGGCTGCAATAGTGACCTTAGTTGTGTCTACTTGTTGAATACATAATGTATTCAACGTTATTGAGCTAGTTCTCTATAGTTTATACAATACCCACAGTACTTGTATCCACCATTATTGAGAATTCAGGCTAATGTATATTTTTTATAATGTTCAAGAGGTGAAGTAGAGAATTGTATATGTATAGGAATATAGTATGACATGTTACTGATATCATTTGCCATATATGGATTTCTGCATATGACTGAGTTAAAGCATGATGGTATTTGCTTACAAGATTGTGTACATGATTATTTATATATGACATGACTATCAATATGCATGTGTTATATCTGCGACTTCGATCGAAGTCCTTTGTTTCTGTTTATCCCCACTAAGCGTTATCGCTTAGCACGGGTGCTTTCCCGTGTAGGTTTACAGGATGGGACTAGAGAGTTTGCATCTGCAGGTCATGGCCACTAGGAGTAGATGAAGAACTTTTTGTATAAGATAGAGTTTCTTACATTTTGGGTAACATCATTATGTATATAGGAAGTATAGTATCGATATATAAATGTTAACTGTTTTGTACAGGTACCGAAAATGATTATGTATTAAGTATAATTTTTTGTAATATGTATAGTTTATATATATATGTAATAAGAGTATTTTGTTGGGCCTAAGAGATTCTAATCATTTAATATATTGCCTCCGCCTTAGAGTTGAAATTGCTATATGTATGTATGTATATATGTTTGTGTGGTTAGCATGTGATGCGCCGATATTCCTTCCCGAGGGTATTGGGGTGTTACATTTAGTGGTATCAGAGCATAGGTTAGAGGTTCTGGTCTATAAGATATAGAGTATAGATTAAATGTTAGAGTTTGTCTAGAGTTGTGGCCTAATGCAGATGTCGTTTTTGTAGAGTATAGATGGAGCCTGACCCGAGTGAGAACGTAGGAGGGACAACTGATAGTGGGAATCCGATAAAAGTCGATCAGCCTATTCTGCATCATCAGCGAGATGATGGTTCCGGTGTAGGGTATGAGAACTTAGAAATTGTGCAAGGGTTGATTCAAATCTTAGACAGAGTGACTGCTTCTCAAGCTTCTCAGGATCTTGTTAGAAAGAGAAAGATATCATCTAGAGAAGTGTCAGCAGACAAGAGAGTACGGGAGATACCGAAATGTCAGCATTATCAGAGGCAATACTGGGGCAAGTGTAGGAAGATCACGGGAGCCTGCTTTAGGTGTGGCAGCAAGGATCATTTGCTTGCCAAGTGTCTTAAATCAAGAGAGAATGTAGTACTGCAAGCAAGCAAGGATATGAATGAGGCCGCAGGTTCTTTTGGTAACTTTTTGAATTGTTTAGTTTTCGCATGAGTTCGATTTTGATAGTTGGGATGCAAATGATTACTGGGAAAATTTCGAGGATGAAATTTCTTAAGGGTGAGAGATTTGTAACAACCCGATTTGGCCCTAGAAGAATTGCAGAATTTTTGTTCGGTATTCAAGAGTTTGTGTGTATAAGAGAGTGTATTTGGCTGAGTTTCCGAGTTGATTAAGGTTAAAAGTTTTGCTAGAAGAAAATTGTTTTGAGAAGATGAATAAGTAGCTTGTGTGAGGGTCCTGTCACGGGCGAGACAGAAAGCTTCTCATGAAGCTTTGATGAGTTGGACTTTTTGGGCTTATTTGATGTGTATCGGACATGTGGCACTGTAGGAGGTTGACATGTGGCAATGTGGGAATGTAACACTTGGATTAATGAGTTTTGTTTTAAGCTAATTAATGTATTTATGGTGGGATGAGTGGCATTAAAGATTGTGGTTGGCCTTTATTGAGGTTAGTGGCATTAATTGGGTTTGGTAAGCTTGGATGAGGGTTGACCGGCCACTTCCTTTCCCTTTCTCCTTTCAATTATTGCTTTTGGCCTATAATTCTTCTTTTGCTTTCTTTGCTTTTGGTTTTCCGTTGTGCCCCTTTGCCTTGCCAACTCTCTCTTCTTTCTTTTATCTCTTTTCATCTCTTTTGATTGCTCCTTAAGTGGATTACTTGGATTGGTTTGAAGGGAGTGAAATAAGGGATTGACTTGGTTCTTGTGTAAAGGTAAGTAATGGATTTATTTGTTTTGGTCTTCTTCTTCTACTTGGTTTGTGTTTTGGTTTTAAAGTGAGAAAAAGGGTTGATTCTTGGTCTATTTTGAATTATTTTATTGAAGCTGTGGATAATAGACTAGACAAAGGCAAAGAGAAGATTGGAATCGAGTAAAGAGCATTGTTCAAGCTACCTAGAGGTTGGGATCGAGTGTGATTTCAGTTAATTTGCATGTGTTTGAGATTGAGTAATTTATGCTTGAATAGAGATATGTATGAGTTGTATACTTGTTTATGTGTTCATTTTGATTGCTTGTGGTGTCCCTATGATATATGGTTATGATTACGAAATTTGATCATTTGCATGTGGGTTGATGACATTAGAAGATTGACATATAGTTTTTGAGTGTAAGATGATTTTGGGGAAACTCTGTTCATTTTTCATCAGACCTTCGTGTACTTATTTTGTCATAAGTGGAGTTTTTAACCTCAAAATTGAGTGCTTGTTGAGCCTTTAGAACCACGCCTTCAATACCTATAAAATTCTCAGAAATGACCTTGAGCAAATTCTGGCTCTAAGGCCCTAAAAATTGGCCAAAACAGAGGTGGCTCTACTTTGGCCGGTTCATTTGAGTAATACAGATTGTTTAGATCATATATGACGTTATAGATGTCCAATTGACCTAAAACGTGTCCTATTTAAAATATAACTTCCTAGGGAACAATTGTTAAGAAGGATAATTTTCCTAAAAATGACGTTTAGACGTTGGTGTAGGCGATACAAATTTGAAGTGAAAAGCAGTCTCATTAAGTTTCTGTGGGAGCCTTCTGTCGTGAGCGCGACAGGGGACCCAAGCGCCATAGAACAGGTCATAAGAGTGATTTTCTTCTTGATTTAGAGCCCATGGTTGGCATGAATCAATTCCCCACCTTTACCCTCAACTAATTTGTATATTTTTATGTGTTTTTCTTCACGAATTGAACCCGTATTACACCGAAACATTTTCGAAGTCTATACCATGCATGTTTAGGTTTATCAAATGAATATAAGATTAGTTATCTGGGTAAATAATGCTACGGCATAAGATTAATGTTGAACACGACATGCCACGTGATATTGATTGTTGTTTAATTCTTCAGTTGTTGTAATGCATTTGGGTATAGTATATAGAGTCTTTATGCAATCTAGCTTCTATCGCAGACGCAACTTCTTGTCGCGATCGCGACAGTGAACCCTTTCCCATTCTACTCTATTTTTGAAAAATGTTTTCTTCTTGTCTTGCTTTGCATGTTTTCTCCCTAGTGCATAGTGTATGCTCACTTGTTCCTCCTTTACATTATAATTAGAGTTCTGTATTGGTAACTATATTGACATAATAGTATTTTGAACTGTGATCCTAGTAGTATTAAGTATTCTATTTTGAGTTATTGAGTCAAGCCTGAAGTGTCATAGTAGTGCATAGATAAGCATGCTTATAAAGGGATAAAGGCGGCTGCAATAGTGACCTTAGTTGTGTCTACTTGCTGAATACATAATGTATTCAACATTATTGAGTTAGTTCTCTAGAGTTTATACAATACCCACATTACCCGTATCCACCGTTATTGAGAATTTAGGCTAATGTATATTTTTTGTAATGTTCAAGAGGTGAAGTAGAGAATTGTATATGCATAGGAATATAGTATGACATGTTACTGATATCGTTTGCCATATATGGATTTCTGCATATGAATGAGTTAAAGCATGATGGTATTTGCTTACAAGATTGTGTACATGATTATTTGTATATGACATGACTATCAATATGCCTGTGTTATATCTGTGACTTTGATCGAAGTTCTTTGTTTCTGTTTATCCCCACTAAGCGTTATCGCTTAGCACGGGTGTTTTCCCGTGTAGGTTTACAGGATAAGACTAGAGAGTTTGCATTTGCAGGTCATGGCCACTAGGAGTTGATGAAGAACTTTTTGTATAAGATAGAGTTTCTTACATTTTGAGTAACATCATTATGTATATAGGAAGTATAGTATCGACATGTATATGTTAACTGTTTTGTACATGTACCGAAAATGATTATGTATTAAGTCTAATTTTGTTGTAATATGTACATTTTATATATATATGTAATAAGAGTATTTTGTTGGGCCTAAGATATTCTAATTATTTAATATATTGCCTCCGCCTTAGAGTTGAAATTGGTATATGTATGTATGTATATATGTTTGTGTGGTTAGCATGTGATACCCCGATATTCCTTCCCGGGGGTATTGGGGTGTTACACGACATCAGCTCAACGGGAATGTAATACGCCAAAAAGGCGACGTTAATTAGCTCCCAAGAGCGTAGCTTAACACGTTAACAAGCCGGCGTTAGTCACCACAACTCCATCAACACAGCAGGAAGGTAGCAACTTCAGGTACGCGCTCTTTTCCTTTCCTCTGAATTTTGGCTCACCTAGGCATCCATGCACTAGCTTCCCCAAAATTAGGGGCAACTGTAGACATCGGGTCCTGAAACAGCATAGATCTGTGATTACCCAATGATAAAATTAACACCTATTCACAGGCAAAAAGGTTAGAAATGATGATTTTCTTGTCAAATTTGATTTTTAGAAATAAAAAATAAAAAATAAAAATAAAAATAAAAAAGGAGTTTGGAAATTATAGTACTTTAGTCAAAATTGTTTCTTCAAAAAAAAAATTCGGTCATTTGTGGCAGCCGGCGTGCGGGGGAACCTCTCTCGCGTGCCAGGCAAGCGCCCAGGGCATGTGTGCACGACGGGTAAGGCGTCGCTCGCTAGCGACGGACATCGGTCACCCACATCGCCGATTTTCGCCGATTTTGGCATTTTTTCTAGATTTTTTCCCAAAATTGATTTTTTTCCCTTTTTTTTATATTTTCATGGTTTTTTCAATTTTTAAAATTAAGATAGGTTTTAAATTATTTTTATTTGTTATTTTTTATTAAAATTTATCCTTAAAATAAATATCAAAAATTTAATCTTATCTTTTAAATTCTAATTTGAATTCAAAAGGATTTGATTTTATCTCCAAATCTAATTTAAATTCAAAAATATTAGATTTTATTTTCTAAAATCTAATTTGAATTCAAAAAAATTTGACATCTATCTTTAAGGATAATTCAAATTTTAAAAAGATTTAAATTTCTAATTTGAATTTAAAAAAAAAATTGATATCTATCTTTAATGATAATTCAAATTTTAAAAAGATTTAAATTTCTAATTTGAATTTTAAAAAATTTGAATTTTTAATTTAAATTTTAAAAAGATTTGAATTTCTAATTCTTAATCTCAGTTAGATTATAAATAGCAGGCTGAGAATCGAAAAAATGATTGGGATTTTTCATTTTTTTCTTTTCCTAGAGAATTTCTCTCTACATGTTTAGTTTTTTTCTTCAAAGAGATTTTTTTAAGTTAATTCTTAATCAAAAAAAAGTTATTCTTGAGACAAATAAAATAATTGTTGTAGATCCCAAAGACACATAAGAGGGGGGGGGGGGGGGGGTGAATTGAGTGTCTCGAAATTTTCTAGCTATTTTTCTTGTGGAACAGAAATGTAGAGAAATGCAAAATTCTGACTACGAATACAGAAATACAATACAAGCAATGTCCAGCTTTTTGCAAATTTTTTAACAATAAAAAACTCAAAATCTGCTATTTTCTGTAGGATTTCTTTCATTTTCTGTACAGCATTCTGAATTTCTTGGTGATTAATGCCATTTCATCATCATCTGTGGAATAATCACTTCTAAATTCTGCTTTGAGAGCAATAGCCTTCAATTTCCTGTCTTTTTCTTTTTCTGCATCTTGAGACTTAATATGAAGCTCATGTTAAATAAGGGATCCACATATATTATCAAAATTAAGTGTGTTAAGATCCTTATCTTACAGAATTGAGGCTTTTGATTCCCATCTGGGAGTGAGACCTCTAACAAGCTTTGAGATTTTATCATGCTCATCTAATTTTTTACCAAGTGCTTTAATATCATTAATTAATTTTACGTACCTGTTGATTACCTCAGAAATTGATTCCTCTGGTTTCATTTTGAATCCTTCATAATCAACCATGAGAACATGAAGCCTAGTATCTTTGACTTGATTTGTACCTTCATAAGCTGATTGTGGTTTATCCCATATTTCTTTAGCTGTGTCGCATTCAGAGACTCTGTTAAACTCATTAGTTTGTAATGAGCAAAACATAATACTCATTGCTTTAGAGTTCAGCTGCACTAATTTCTTTGCTGCTTCAGTAAATTCCTTTCTAGTTTTTAGCACAGTAGTGGCGTCAGAAGCTCCTGCTTCAGTTGATTGCTTTCTGGGAGGCTCATATACATCTTCAATGACATCCCAGCAATCCATAACTTGTGATTGAATGAAGTGCCTCATTATGACTTTCCAAAAGGGATAATTTTTCCCATTGAACATTAGAGGATGATGAACCGAGTGTCCTTCCTTGAAAGGAGTTGCTACTGGAGTATCAGTCATTTATAGGATCACTCAAGGAGGTTAAGCCTTAGGAAAATTGAGTACTGCTCTGATACAAAATGTAGGTCCCAAAGACACACAAGAGGGGGGGTGAATTGAGTGTCTCGAAATTTTCTAGTTATTTTTCTGGTAGAACAGAAATTTAGAGAAATACAGAATTCTGACTACGAATACAGAAATGCAATGCAAGCAGTGTCTAGATTTTTGCAAATTCTTTAACAATCAAAAACGCAAAAGATAACTTTGAAACTGTATGTGTGAAATTTGCTGTGAAAAATTCCAGAATAATTTGAAGAAACAATTTTGAAATTACGACTACCAGAATTTTAAAAATAGAGTTGTAGAAATGTAGAGTATTAGAAAAGAGAGCAGAAAAGCTAACACACAGAATTTATAGTGGTTCGGCCAACTTGCCTACATCCACTCCTCAAGATTCACTTTTTGAGCTTTTCTCTCCACTCTTAACTCTTTTAAGGGCAAGAGTCAAAGCCAATATACAATCCCAAATTTGTATATCTACCCACAATCTTTTTCCTAAAGTAAAAGATTAAAAATACTTACTAGAATTTTTCTCTTCTGTTCTAGCCAACCCAGCTCACAATCTTTTACAAAAGAATTTCCTCACAAATAATTACAACAAAAAGCTATAATCAAATTGAGGAGAATATGTAAGAAATGAAGTGCAAAAGATGTGGAAAGTGAGATGAACAAATTAAGCTTTTCTCTTAAGAGGTAGAAATTCTTTACAACTTTTCTCTAAAAAATTCTAATGAGTGAAAACCATGTATTTATACTAAAAAAATTAGTTTTAGATGTTTGAAACACAAACTAGCCGTTTCTAGCTGTTGGAAGGCAAAATAGGGAAAACAGATTCCAACTAGCCATTAACTAGCCGTTATTTTTGTCCTGTAGTGAAATTCTAAGTTTTGCCCAGAAATCTGATACTTACAGAAATTCAGTTAGAAAATTGATGCAATCAGAAATTTATTTTCTAGAGAACCAATTTCTGACGAAAACCAGTTTTGATCAAAAGTTCATTTTCTAACTTAAAAAATAATTTTGTGCAATTTTAAAGCTATAATGTGTATGCATGAGTAGGAATAATTTGCCCCAATTTGATTTTACAATTTGATAACCTAATTCCTAACAAACAAAAACGTCTTACCAAATTTGACTTCTTAAGTCCCTTCATGATATATCTTGATCTTCAGAAATATGATACTTGCATCAGAAAAACATATAGAAAAGTTCCTGCAGAAATTTGCTTAGAAAAGTATTCACAATAGAGTTTATTTAAGGTTTGATTATCATCAAAATTAAGATGTGACCTTGAGCCAACAATTGTTTGTTCTTGAAAATTTTTATTTTCCTCCATTATTTTTTTTAAGCAAGCTTTAATTCTTGGAATAAAACTCTAATTTTTTTTATTTTTGATTTTAATTTTGCGGATCAAAACAAGAAAATCAATCATCTTTTTCCCTCAATCGAATTCGAATTCTGAGGGTAAATATTTTGGGTTCAATCCTACTTTTCTTTTATTTTCTTTTATTATATTTATTCACAATCATTTTATTAACATGTAGATATTTATATCTATTGTTTATATATTTGTTTTATCTCTGATATTTCCTTTTATTTTTATTATTTTATTTCATTGTCCCACTCACGTGTTATTTGTTTTTCTTGCGAGTTTACTTATTTCTATTTTATATGGGGCGCTTAGAAGCGGAGCCCACTAAGATGATCCAGGGACGCCAATTTGGTTTATTTTCTTTACCCTATTTCCTTTTAGTTTATTTTTATTTCCAATTTATTGTAAATATTCACTAATGTAAAAAATGGCTAAAGATTTCTACAAATAAATGGGATTTTGCTAAATAAAATATGACCAATGTTCTGATTTTTTGTCCAAACAACATAGATATTTTAATATTATTTTTCTTCTTTACAAAATTTTGTTCTTCTTCTTCATCAATTCTTTTTCTTCTTTTACTTTAATAAAATTTCTTCTAAAAATTTTAGATTGAATTTTATTGATGAAAATTTTATTTTGAGACAAAAAAAAAATTATTTGCTCTTAAAATTCAATTTTTTCGCTTGTTTTTTGTTAATTTTTTCTTCTTCAACTAAAATTCTTCAAAGATTTTATATTGAATTTTGTTAATGAAAAATTGATTTTGAGACAAAGAAAATAATTGTTTGCTCTTTAAATCCAATTTTTTCAATTGACTTTTTAAAAATAAGATTTTTACAATTATTTTTCTAAAGATAAAACTTTTATATTTTTTTATTTCTCTAATTTAATTTTTTGCGAATCTAAATGAGGAAATCAATCATCTTCCCTCATTCTATCAACTTCGAATTCTGAGAGTAAATATTCTGGGGTCGATCTCATATTTTTATTTCTTATTTACAATCAATTAATTATCATGTAAATTTTTAGATCTATTATTTATATGTTTGTTTGATGTGATTTTTTGATTTTGTTTTCCCTTTTACTTTATTTTCTTTACTATTTTATTTATTTATTTATTCAATTGTTTATATATTTGCTTTAATTAATCTGATTTCTTATTATTATTATTATTATTATTATTATTATTATTATTATTATTATTATTTGTATTTTCTTTTTCATATATCATTTTATTTTGCATGATTTAATTTTGTTTCTTTCTTTTGATCACACATAAATATATTTACTTGCTTGTTTTTTTTTTTTTGTTTAATTGATCTATTTTGCTAATATTTTTAATTTTATTATTCTATTATTATTAGTATTGCTACTGTTGTTGTTTTTATCATTTATTTATGTTATTGCTAACTGTTTATTTCCTTTTATTTTGTCGATTTAATGAACCCACATATACATGAGTGTTTTCCATCAAATGGAGATTCGGAGGCAAAGGAGATTTAAACCTTTTGGTTCATTTAATATTTTTATTATTTTTTACTTTATTTTGCTTTTCATTTATTTGGTCATGTAATTAGTAATAAAATTATTTAGTTTACACACGTTTAATTAAAAAATACTAAAATATTTATATTGATAAATTTGGATTTTTTTTCTAATAAAATGGGTCCAATGTCCTAATTTCTAACCAATAAAATATCACTTTTAAAAAAAGAGTTAGTTTTCATAAAATGAAATCACTCATGCCGATTTTCTCAACAAACACCCAAAATAACTCTTCGATTTTTAAGTGAATATGAAGAAACCAATGTTCTTAATCCAAATAAATGTCCCGATTTATGTATATTATTTATTTAGTTGATTTTACTTATTTTAATTTTATATTTTGGGGGATTGTATTTTTTTATCCCAATTTCATATTGCAATTTGTTTTATATTTTATTTATTTTATCGCTTTTTTATCGTTTTTCTCGATACTTGACGTGCGCTTAAATTAAATTGCATGACCGGTGAGAAAAGAGATGAAAATTTAACAATTAAAAGCTCACTTATAATTTAACCATGGCATTAATAAGATTGAAATTCTGAACCACTCTTTGGTTTAGAGCTCCAAGGTTAGATGAACTTTCCCAATTTCTTGTAAATTGGGCGGCGACTCCAAAATATTTCAAAGGTGTCTAAAGGTTTCATGGAATTAGATGGACTTTTTCAATGTTCTATTGGGTAGGGATTCAAAAATATCTCATGTTACCCAAAATCTAGACGCGAATCTTTCTCGGACCCTAAATCCGCGTCTTCGAGAAATATAAGCAGGTTCCCACGCATCACACTCATGTTGCCCAAGATCAAGACGCGAACCCTCTCGAGCCCGAAAAGCGGGCCTCTTGGGAAATATTAAACTTGTTCGGCGCTCGTCACATCCTGTTTCGGTCATTATATGAGATCCCATTTGGGTCACCCTTTGTAAATGATATATTAATATGATATGTGAAAGGTTGTCACACCCAAAATCAGGCCTGGTCGGAATTGGCGCGTTAAGTCGGGAATTCAAGGGTATTTCAGTAATTTGTGCTTGAGGAAAATTGGATGATAAGGATTTAATGGCGAAGTAATTAATTAAGTATGTTAAGAAGAGAAATGTTAGAGTGTGCTTGTAGTGTATGGAAGTAGGATATAAGTGGGTTAAGAGGTTTTATAGTGTGGGTTTGTATGTATGGTGCCTTGGATGTAAGTGTTTTAAGAAATGATTTGGTGTGACTCTAGTTTGATGCCTTGAAGATTTTTATTCAAGATATGCTTGTGTGTGGATGGTGTATGGTGCAAGGAGTGGTAAAGTCAAAAGTGGGATTTTTGCTCCTATAGGAAGTTGCCAAGTGGAATGAGTAGGTGGAGCAATTAATGAAAAGGGAAAAGAAAGAGAAAAGAGGGAAAGGAAATCTGCCTCCCATCCCTCTCTCCTCTCTCTCGGTTTTCTTCTCTCTTTTCCTTATTCATCCTCTACTTCATCTCCTTTTCTTGGTGGCTAGTTTCTTGCAAGATCCTTGGTTGTTTTGGTTGGTTTGTAGAGCAAGATTGAAGAGGTTAGTTGGGACTTTACGGTTCTTGTGTTTGGGTTTTGTTTCCCTCCTTCTTCTTCTTCTTTGGTTTTATTTAAGTTGGGGTTTTTGGAAAAGTAATTGTGGGTTTTGGTTTATGCAAGCTTTGGGTGACAAGAGAAAGCTCAAGGGTAAAGAGAAGGTGAAGATTGGGTTTTGAAGCTACAAAGAAATCAGGTTTGGGAGCTTTGATTTATGAATTTGACTTTGTGGGTTGTTTTTGCCCTAATTCTCACTTAGGTTGTAAATGTGTTTGTATTGTTTAAATTTCTGAAATTTAAAGTGTTTTGGCATGTGTATATGCATGATTGATGTGAATTAATATGTTAGTAATGCATGATTAGGATTGAATGTAAGGTATGTGAGTTGAGAAATTTATTGTTTTGTATGTAAATGTGTTTATGCATGTGTTCTTGATAATTTCCAGAATTTTGATTGTGATATGTTCTTGATGAGGCATATATGTTATGGGTTTATGTTTGGGTAAAGTAATTTTTCATGAGTATGGGATTATTGTAGTGATTTTGAGGATTGATGTGGATTTTGCTGCAAAGTTGTGGGTTTTGGTAATTATTGGTATGGTGAGTTTGAATTGATGTTTCGCTATGAAATTAATTGTTGATAAATGTTATATTGCGATTATTGATGTTGTTGGGTGGCTGGATTTGAGGTAAGAGACCATTTGAATGTGAATTGTGTGTTGTGGGTGTGTTTTGGAAGAGGAAGAAATCTGCAGAATTCTGCAGATTTTGCAGGTCCCGACTCTATCGCAAGCATGACAGAGACCGGTGATCTTGGCCTGTGCAGTCGCGAGCTCGCGATAGCAAAAGTTGATGTGCTCTCTGTCTCGAGCGCGACGTCGTCGCGATCGCGACAGAGCGCAATGCTGGCCTGTACTATCGCGAGCACGCAATCCGTCGCGATCTCGCGATGGCGAAGAATTTAGACTATCTGTCGCGATCGCGACAGAGTCCAGTTTTACCCTCCTTCCTGCAATCGTGAAGTCCGTCGCGCGCAAGCTGCGAAGAGACTTTGGTCTCTGTCGCGATCTCGACAGACATCGCGAGCGCGACAGTCTTGTTATGTTGAATAAGTTTCTTTTGGCATACGTGTGTGGTTTTGAACTCCAAGTTTCTTTTGAGTGCCCTAAACCTCATATCTGTTAATTTATGAGTTACGCGAATGCGAGTCTATGATATGAATATGCCAATATGTATATATATATGTGTGTGCAATTTAGAATATTATGGTATGAATGGATTGGTTTATGCATGGTTTATACTTAGTTATCCTTATCCATCGCATGATTAGGATTTTGTATTGATAATCACTGGCATGTTAGTGTTTCTATGCTTGATTCCTATATGCTTTGGAATTTCGGGACAATGTCAGAGTGTGTTGACTGTATTATATTATATGCTTTGTAATATGAATTATATGAGGCATGATTGACATTATGAACTTACGTATATGTCTACTATACTCTGGTTTATGCATGTTGAATTATAATTCGTGACTCGAAACATGATTTGTATTATGCATGACCTACTAGAGTCAGTTCAGTGGATAGTTAGGCATGACTAATAGAGTCTCTTAGCTGCAGCACTTGTGAATGTTTGGACCCTGATCAGGTCCCCGTTTGGTTCCTCGCGAACCCTTATGTGCTCGGATCCTCGTGATCCTTTTTAATGTGTTTGGATCTTGTTTAAGATCCCCTTCAGAAAATGTTTTGAGTAAAATTATATGATAGTATTCGATTCGCACCCGTAAGGTGGTGATATTATTCGATTCGCACTCGTAAGGTGGTGATAGTAAACTCGTTATCCACTATTTTGAGTCAGCAGGTATTCTGTTTGTTTTGCCTAATATGAACAAGAGAATGTGATCATGAAAGTCTGAGTGGTTGAGTGTGACTCAAGTATGTATTTGTATATGCTCTTCCGCCTATATTGTATTGTGAACGAGTATTTGTCCTATTATGATGCAATGCATGGGGATCAACGTCCGGTAAGTGCTTGTACCATAATGAAATGATATGCTATATGTTCCTTTGAACTCAGTTATCGCAGTATTTTTGGTACGTTGTTGTGTGTTTGCAATTCATGGCATGATATTGTATGGATTAGAGTTGCGCAGTGGAAGTGTGGTGGTTTGATGCTATACACTGGGTTTTTATTTAGCGTATGAGTTTCGTGACATGATAAAAGTATGTTTTAGTACTTCTTAATGGCGCATGATGGTTGGGTGTAGTATTGCTTGGTAATTGGGTTGCATGTGAACAGGTTCCGCTAAGGTAAGGGTACCTTGGTATGATATGTGCATGTGTAAATTATCAAGAGATTATGCATAATGAAGTGTTGCTATCTGATGCCTCGGCGAAACCAGTAAGTATATGCATGAGGGATTGTATGTAGTTCTGCATGATGATATTTGTAATATGTATGTTATTGCTTTTGCTTTGGCTTATTTTAACATGAGTATATGGATATGAATGTGAGTTCTCGAATGAATGCCTTTACTATGCAAGTCTGACTATATATGTGTTATGAATGTTCGCATTTGCCATATGGATGTGTTATGCCTTGGCGACTATTGTGAATGGCCGTCCATTTTCTGGTGTGTTCTCCCCACTAAGCATTATCGCTCAGCACGGGCTCTTTTCCCGTGCAGGTGGCAGGTTTGGTTCGGTTCGAGTCGCGCATCTGTAAGGTCGGCCACATAGGAGTTAGAAGTTTTGTATTTTGTTCAGCTTCTGTATTTTAGCTTTTGTATTTCTGTATTATTGTATATATGTAATTATATATATCGATCTAGAGATTTTATTTGGGATATGTAAACGTTGGTATGTTTTTATATTAAGTTATTCTTTTGCTTTATCATTCGCTTTATGCTTTCGCTGTACGATCATATGTATGCTTCCGCGTTGTGCATATGCATATCTGTGTGAGTGAGCGTCGGGTAGCGCGCCCGCCGGCATCCTTCCAACAGGGGCGATAGTGGGGGCTTGACAAATGTACCCTCGGGTACCGTCTGTTTTGTACTCTTCGTTATCCACTTCTTTGGGAAAGCAGGTAAACAATTGGAAAGGATATATGTTAAATGAATACTGTGGAATAGGTCTGTCTTTAGAAATGAACATATATGTATAAATGGATTTTTATTGAATACAATGAAAGATGTTTACTTTGATTTAAGTAATTGCACATTAATTACCATTTATATTATGCTTTAATCTATGCATGACTCATATGCATGTGTACTCATTTACAACCACTATGAGGTCATCCATGTCATGTTGTTTCCCACTAAGCCGTGCAGGTACCGAAGATAAGTTGGATGCTAAAGACATCTAGCATCTCCAAACTATAGGAGCTTCCTATGTAGGTTTTGTAATATGTAATAGTATGGTAAAGGAAATCATTTTGTAATGAATATATACGTTAATATGTAATGTGGATACTATGTATGTAAGATACCCTTTGGCATGCAATGATAACTAAGTATTTTGTAATGTGTAATGTGAATGATGCTATATAATGAAAAGAAATTTTATAATTCAGCCTATGAGATGTTTATAAATGGATAAATGTTATTAGCTTAGTGACACCCTTCCCTTGTTGACGTGAACCTACCATCTCATGGTGTAGTTTACTACGTACAAGGAAGGGGTGTTGCAAAAATGCCCCTAATGCTAATAAATATGTACTAAAATACTTTTGAATCAAACTTCCATCAATTTTTAATTTTAGTATTTAAATCACTAATAATTTTTTAATAGGTAAAATTAGAAAAAAATATATAAACAACGTAGCTAGTTTTTTTTTACAAATTTATTCAGTTTCTAATAAATTTATTACACCCTGTAACCAAACTTTCAAATTGAAATATCATATTCATTAAGAAAAATTAATTAATAAATATTCTTGAACTATATAATTTTTCTTAATGAATATAATATTGAAATTCGAATGTTTAGTTACATGGTGTAATAAAATTTATTAGAAACTGAGTAAATTTGTAAAATAATAACTAATTACGTTGTTTATATTTTTTCTAATTCTACCTATTAAAAAATTATTTAGTGATTTAAATACTAAAAGTAAAAACTGACGAAAGTTTGATTAAAGAGTATTTTAGTACTTTTTTTTTATTAACAACAGCGCTATTTTTGTTTCAAAATTAACTTTAAGATAATTTTAGTACCTTGAAAATAACTTAATGGGCATTTTAGTATTTTTTTTTTCATTTTGAATTAAAAATACGCATGCTGCTGATGTGTCATATTTTGCCATTTGTAAATGGCACAACAACGCCGTTAATTCAAAGTTGACAGAAGTTTGATTTATAAGCATTTTAATACCTTTGTATTAAAGTTATGGTCATTTTTATTTCAAAATTAATTATATGAGCATTTTAATTCTTTGAAGACAATTTTAAGGACATTTTAGTATTTTTTTCCAAATTAGAATATTAAATTAACTATAATATTTTTTTCCTTTTTTATTATTTGTTTGTAGTTGACCCAATAAGGAAGAAAGATGGAAGGAGAGTGACAAATGACGAGGAAAGTTCCCAGCTTCAATCGTTATTTATTTCCATCAAAAGAAGTTGTTGAAATGGAAATGTAGTGTCCATCAATTAGATTAGTCTCCTAGAAATTGCATTTGAACTTCTTAAACTAGTTGTCACTTCGGTCTTCAGTTCACTCTTCAAAGTCATATTTCATAAATTTGAACAACCAGGTCAATTTATTACTAAGAAACGACATGGAAAATGTTCTATAACTATTAATTCCAATAGTTTTGCTTATTGCCATCGGAATATTCCTATTTAGAATTGAATTTCCAATCTTACAATTTTCGTATCTCTATTCTTTAAATATTTTCAAATTACAGTAGATATTCTTTTTATATATATATTTTCGAATTTAATGTTTGAGATATTTATTTTATTCTAAAACAAATTCTATTCTCTAGAACATCGATTTTGAAAATATATAGAATTTTGAGTGGTTAATTGCATTTGTATTTACTAAATTTATATCTTAATAACTACCCAGTCATAAAAATTTTTTAATTTTGAAAATATTATTACTAAAGTCACTTTAGTAGAAAAATCACGAATTCAAAGCTATAAAATCTTAAAATATTCACATGACATGTTCTGAAATGTTTCACGTGGAATCTTGTGGAATATTTTAAGTTGATGTGTTTTGCCAATCAATACTCTTATGAATCGGTGACGGATTTATGATTTTTTAGTTAAAGTAATTATAGTGATAATATTTTAAGATTTAAAACAATTTTGTGAAACAAAAAAATTTTTATGATTGAATCATTATTATAATATTAGTCTGGTTAGCATAGATAAAATGAACTGAATTTTCATTTAAATAGTTAAAGGTTATAATAGCACTATTTGCTACCCTGTGGTTGTCAAAAGAAAATATTAGAAAACTCTGAAAAAAAAAATAATGAAATAATTATATCATGGGTAAGATGTGTGAACTATTCTTCAGTATTGTGTTATATTTTTCTCAGGCCTTAGATTAGTGCATGCGAACCACATGGAGGTCAAGAAATAAAGAAAAAGTCCACTCCTCAAATGTGATTTTTTAATATGATACTTTTTTTTTTCTTTAATTTGTTCAAACATCAAGTCAGTCTTGGTTGAATTGAGTTCAAACTGGAGCAGTTATTTGTTAGAGTGTGTAAATGAATTAAATATAAAAGTCAATTGCAAACTTATTGCAGGAGAGATCAGATATGAGAGCATTTGGAGCATTTGATTAAATAGACGTGGATAATCCGACAGTTTAAATGTACCTACATTATATGCGTACTTATATATGTATACATTTATATTGTTTGATCAAATAAATGTGGATGATTCAACGCTTTAAATACATATATACCTGTACTAAATTACTACTTGTTGTAGAATTAAAAAAATCAAAAATAAAAATCAAAGTTGCAATGGAAAGAAACAAATTGATAGTCATTTTCATTCATTTTCTTTGTATAAAAATAAAGATTTGTACAATTGAAATAAAATACTGGTTGACAATATAAAAACAGAAATAAAAGTTGTCCGAGTAATTTTTCTATTTTACTATAAATATAAAAACAGAAATAAAAGTTGACTGAGTAATTTTTCTGTTTTACTATACTTGCAATGAGATTGAACAAAATAATAGAGTGAATTTCTTACATTTTCCTTATTCAAAAACAAAAACAATGACATTGGTAGATTAGTATAATGGGGAATAAATAATGGTTGACAATCTGTCAGTGATTGGACCGAAAGAATTTGACAAGAAAATTCCAATACAATGCAATTTTTTCAGGAAAATGACAAATTGAGTGTAAGAATATTTTCTAAAAATATATGGTGAAAAATACCCTTAATAAAATTTTAATATTTTTAAAGATTTATTTATTTATAGTATAGATAAATGTAAAAAGTGGGGTGAAGATTTTTTTAGACAATAATAACTTTCTATTATTTTAATATTAGATTAAGATAATCTCTTTTTATTTTTCATCATTTTATTTCTTAGATATGTGTATCACAAATACATAATTTGAAGAATTAATTAGGGGACGGCACCAATTTGTAATTTTAGTAGAATTTTAGGAAAAAGAAAGTGTGAATTGGACTCTTATTTTGTATGTATAATTATTGAATGTTGAATAACTACAAACTCTTAAATACTTACTCTATATTGGTTGTCGATTAATTAATTAATTAATTAATTTTAAGATATGAATTTTTCTTTCTTAAAATATCTTTGTATTTCTCTTTAAATTTTACAAGAATAGAATTCTAAAGTATATAAACTTTTTAAAAGTTATCTTTATTTTTTTTAAATTACAATTTTAAAATATAATTTTTAATTATCAACTAGTAACATTTTAGATAAACATTAACATAATCCTTGTAGATCAAGTTAGTTTAAATAACTTTTACCTTTCGATTCTTCCTATTATAAATAGCAATTTATTATATGGGAGAGAGCTAAAATTTTCTCATCTTTAAATTTTTTTTGTTTGTTTGTAATTTTTTAGATTTATTAATTTAATGCATTCATGAATGATAATCTCTTAAAGATTAAACCACACTATCAAGAGATCCGATCATATTAAATTGTAAGTCCCAACCTGAGTAGAAAAATGCTCAACCCTGGCTAGTAGGGGTGTTCAAAAATGGTGTAACCTGTCCAATCCGCTTTTTTTAACAATTTTATTGGGTTATTATAATACATGTAATCCATTTTAAAACTTAAAAATATTTGTATGGGTTATGGGTTATTATATAACCCAATCAATTAACCCATACAATTAAGAGGAAATTACTTGAAATATCACATTTTTATCTTTATTTTCAAAAATACAACCTTTTCTGGTAGTTTTTCATAAATATTATTTTTTAAATTTTTGTTTTCAAAAATACAACTTTTTATCTTCACTTCTTGCTCTCCCTCTGTAACACCCTTTTTACTGTACATAATAACTTAATTGTTTTAAACTATTCTTAAAATCATTACGAAAATCCGGAATTTTTTTTTTTTATCACTATTAAACTTTACTAATCACACAATCATTCTCAAATAGGCTACTTAAATTCTACCGAAATTTCGACAGAGTCTCCTCTATAATATTGTCTATCCCCCTGTAAACAGAAAGTCTTGACACTTCTATAATCACATACATATTCATCCGTCCTACTCCAATTCAAACTCCAACACAATTTTGCCCATCCTCCAATTTAATTCTAATCACATACTTATATAATAACTCATAATGCCATCCACTCACTATTTACATCAATTTTTACAAAATACAAGAACATAATATCAATACATCAACTATTTACTATGAATAAATATTTAGTGTATCTCTTGATACACTACTATCCTATTTATCAATATAGTGTACATGCCGATCTGAACAAAATCTAAAATAGCAATTCCCAGAAATTTCATTCTCATCACCTGCTTGTCATGCTTACCATTCAACGTTCCTCCTTTGGAACAGTGCTGAACTTGATTCTGTCTTATACCTGCGCGAGGATAAACCACGCGCTAAGCTTTACGCTTAGTGGTGACTACCAAATTTACTTATCCAAATCATAAAAGTACTAAGTATACACATATAAGTTAAACATACATACCTTAGTATTTGTTTAAGTTCAAATCGCTAATTAGTTTCTCCTTTCAGAAATATCACAATTTATGATTAATATATATATCCATTACTATTTATCCCCAAATTTAAATTGAAGGATTTGCAGAGTGAAGCAGTAAGTCTGCAATACATTCAATATTCGTAATAGCTAAAATTTCCTAAAACTTCATAATCAAATTTGCACATTAACGACTGAGATCTTTCTGTATTTTAATAATGTGTAATACTCACTTATCATGCATCATTCTACTATTGTCGTGCAATATTAAACAGACAATATACTTCTAAAATAGTAGGTAATATTTCATTCCTACATTATCGGTTATTATAGCATTTATCTAACCCAATAATACCCACTACTATGCATATTTGCATTCATGTAATACATATTGGTGAATATAAGGTTCATAAAGCCACTTTTTCATATCACCAATTTCATAGGCTCATTTATTAATATTATTTATTCAATTAAAGTTTTAACATCGAACCATCAACTTTATCAAAATTCGAAATCATTTTATACATTAGTTAACTTTCATCCAAATCTATATACACATATATACATATTAAACTTTAAATTTCACTCATACCTCTTAGTTAACATCTCTTTATTAATTGTACTACTTATCCTTCAACTTTACTTCTCTCTTTAAGTTACTTTATGGCTTCTCAATCCATATTTACTTTTATCCATGCCATCTAACTTCTTAGATTATACATTTAATATGGTTTATTATTTAAATCCACCATTTACCAGTCTTCCTTTATTAGTCATTCAATTTCATGATTCACACAATTATTTCACATTCACCAATTCACTTTGCAATTTACCATTTTGCCCATAGTACAATGCTGGCAGACTCTGTGCACAGGATAAACGGGATGTGAACCCCTAAGAGCTCACAATAACCTGGAGAGACCTTAGAGGATCAATCCAGTACATTCCAAACCTGAAGAACCCCGAAAGATTACTCCAGTACATTCCAAACCTGAAGAACCCCGAAGGATTACTCCAGTACATTCCAGTACATATACTTTTAAAAATACAGAATAGGTCATCAATGACCTATAAAGATAGTGAGACGTCATGCTCACTCCCGCGGTCTTATGTCCCTATGGCTAGCCACTATATCCTGAACTAGACTTGACTACCAGCTGATCGAATAGGGCCACATTAATGAATGTTATTTAAACAAATCCAAACTTTGATCTTTACATAACATAAGATCAATATACATTTCAATTCAATTTTTCCAGAATTAATCCCAGTATCATCCATCATCATTTTCTCATATAATTTCATTTATTTATCACATTTCACTAACTTAGCTTCATAGCAAGCCATTAATCATGTTTTATAATTAAAATACATTAATAATTACAATATACTTCATATACATATAAGTATACATTCAACCACCACTCTTTCTTTCCATTCCAATTCACTTCCATTTTATTTTGTCAAATTAAGTTTATTTCATATTGAACCGATTATACATTATTATTTATATAGGCATTCCCTATATTTATCCATTCATCATCTAATGTAATTTTTATGACTATTTATTAACCCACATCACCTTCCTTAAATCCTTCCACTTGATTTCTTCATTTGAATATTATTTTATTGTCTTTCCTTGCCTTAGTTCACGCTGTTACACACATTACAAAATTCCAAAATTCACATATTTAATTCGCATACTTTTATATTATTCTTAATACATGTTATATATGTCGAACATTCAACTTTCATTTAATTTTTTTTATCACTCTTCACTTATAATGCTTACATTAAATTTTCTTGGAATATGCCTCATTCATGCATTTGCTTTAAAAATAAACACTTATATGCACAGATCTTATTTAAGCTTAATATGCATAATCCATCTCATTGGAAAAATTTACCAATTTGTGGTTAATTAGTCGGTCTAAATTCCCATCTAACAACTCAACCTCACTTGTCCTCAGTAGTCACATCCTAACTTAACCCATATATTCCCAAGTTTAATTCGATTTTTACAAAATCAAAATACATTTTTTTTTATTTCTACCTTAAAATCGTTCCAACATTTAATTTCAGTTACATTTGGACTTATAACTATAACTTCTATGCATCACATTACAATTACAACAAAATTCTTTATATTCAATGTATGGTTTAGCTTTTTAAACAAAAAGATTCAACTTAATTGATTTATCTAACTAATTATTCAAAATCTTTTGCTCATCATATAACTATTGTTACATTATTTTATAACTTATAATCTATGGGTTTATCAAACTTATTACCATAATATATTTCACTTTCTTATGCATTTTTACGTCGTAATGAAAATCGTTAACAGCAGACCTCTCACTGCTCGGATCATTTTAAATTTCGTTATGATTGCAGGAAAAACTACACCATAACAACTTATCAAATTTCAATAGCTAATTGTCAATAATTTGTTAAACTCAACTTAATCAATCTAATTACTCAATTACCTTAGCCAATTTATCATTTAACTTAGTAAACCATAACAACACACATACTGTATTTAGTAAAATCACTCAATAATTTTTAGTTTATCAGAAAAATCACTTAGAAAAATAAATTTGGTGGCCACATACCGGATTTTTCTGCTATTTTTGGTCCCGTCACAGTCGCCGGAGCCTCACCGGAGTGTCGCCGGAGCTCCACCGGAGGCGCTGAGACCATCGGAAGAAAGCTCGCCACATCGGGATTGCTGTTCCGGTGGTCACGCGTCGAGACCGCCCTCCGTTTTGCCAGAATCGTCGTCGGTAGGTTCGGTTTTCTCCCTCTCCGATCTTCTCGTCGCCGGCGATTGAGGGGGATCCACGGCCACCGGAAGCTTCGCCTTGACGCCGTGAGTCCAGTCGTAGTGTTCGTGTCACCTCTCGCCGTCGGAGCTCGCCGGAAAACGCTGAGGAAGCTTCGGTTCCTCTTTCGATCTCCTGGACTGACGCCGCCGCGAACCGGAGGTAGACGCCACGGAACGGCTTTGCCGTGTGCATCGGTCCGATTGCCACCCCGATCGCCGTCGCCGTCGCCGGCGGTGCCTTCCGCCGCTCCCTCTCTCTCTCTTCCTCTCTCTTTCTTCCGTCGATTTCTTCCCTTCCCTTCACCGTGTTTTCCCTTTCTTTTCATTCCCAATAATTCTAGCTTACACTAGTCCCACTTGTCTAGATAATTCTAGACCCATAGAAATTTTCACATGTTTTAATTAATTTATTTTCTATATCATACAATTCCCACTTATTCTAGTCTATAATTCACTCCAATATTTGGACACTCTTAGACGAATAAAAATTGTTACATGGAAAAATTATTTATCTTGTCTATTTACTCTTTATTTCTTAGTTTATTATTTTCTTATCCAATTACATGTAAACATACCTCTATGTTTATACATATATTTGTCTAATAATTTATTTTAATAATTAAGTTGAATAGCTTTAAGAAGAAATTCGACCTCTTATGCGCCAAAATTTAACTTTTGATAAATATTTAGCACATTAAGCTATTAATAAAAACACCGAAAATTTTGGGGCATTACACCCTCTCTCTGTCATTTTTTTCACCGGCTCCTTCCCCGTTTTGGAATTTTTTGTCCAATTCAAGTGTTCTTTATCAAAATTCGAGAGAAAATATATTTAATAAGTTTCATTCTACCCCTGTTTTAGAATTCCAAATGAAACCAATTGAATGCAAATTTTTTAAATTGAAAACTCAATTCAATGCTAATTTTTGAAATTAAAACTAAGAAATTTTCAACTCAATTCACTTATAAGAAATTTTCAACTCAATTCACTTATAAGAAATTTTCAAAGAAGAAGAAAAAAAAGGGTCAGTTCAAACTGTCTTCATCTAATCTCAAGAAAATCTAAATTTCCAATTCATGGAAACCGAAGCTTCACCGTAAGTTCACCCCTGCAACTTTTCCTTTTGTTTCAAATCTCAATTTGACTAAACCAAATACAATAACATATATTTGAATTCCTAATTTGGCAGATTCGAGAGCAGCGAGATGCTAGCCACTTTCCTAGCTTCAACTCCATTACTTTGAGACTCATGAAGGCTATGCGAATCCGGCAATTCGAATTTCCGTCAAAATTTTGATAATTTTGGTGCAATGAAATTAAAATTGTTAAAACTTTGATAATTTTTAATATTAAAAAAATGATAGAATTAAATAATATTAAATTATATTTTGTTGCAATGAAATTAAATTTTATACTTAAAAAAATATTTACAAGAATGAAATTAATGTTTTATACTTAAAAAAATATTTATAATAAATCATATAAGATTAACATAATCCATGTAATCCAGTGATAACCCAGTCAATCCAAGATAAAGAGTTTAACTTATAATTCAGCTGGGTTGGGTTAGGTTCAATCCATTTAAAATTTTAGATGGGTTGGATGGAAAACCGATCGTAACCCATCCAACCCATGTTTGAACGGCTAGGGACTAAGCACTCCAAAATCCAAATCAGTTGAGTTTAAATAGATAAAATGTAGAGAAAGAGAGTTCCGGAAAAATCTCAAAAAGTCCTTTACCTGTTGTAATGGAGGGACTATTTATAGTATACCATATATTGCCTGTTGAAGTGGTGTTAATTGAGTGTTAATGATAGTGGTGTTAATTGAGTGTTAATGATGGCAATATTGATAATTGCAGGATTTGGTCTGTTATCAAATTAGGCAGTGATAGATAGCAGAGATTTCGATCGGGCTGTGAAATGATCCTAATTGAATCAAATGTTTATGGGTCTTAGATCTAATTCGAAATCTGGTTGGTCCCAATACTAGACACTCTATCCGTTTTACCTTATGTGTCACTTTTGTTGTTTTTAGTATAATTAAGGAATATTAATTATGGTTAAATTTAGAAAAAAAAATTAAGTGATTTAATGCACAGACTTAAATTTAATTGATCAACTTTCATTTAAAAAAAATAAATTAGAAAAAAAAATTAAATTATATTAGAAGTTAAAAGTGTCATATAAATTAAATTTGAATTTTATTTAAAAATGATTTATATAATGAAATAGAGCGAGTAATATACAATATATTATCAGTCAAAGAAATAGTTTAAAATTTATCAATTTAATACATCAGTGAAAGGAATAGTACTCATATTTTTGTCGATTATTTTTTATTATTATTACTTTCAAGTTAATGAGATTATATTTGAAGAGAGAATAACTACTTCAAAATATTACCCACATTTCAAAATATGAAATTAATAAGGAATGTTGAGTCGTTGTGTGCTTACGATAATAGGTTGAATGCTACTACATAATTGGGTATAGATTATATTAATTAATGTAGATATTGATTTTTTTTTTGGGAATAAATACAATTATTTTGTATTTTTATAATCATTTTTATGTAAGTGTTTAAATACATGATTTATAAATTGAAATTTATGCTGAATATATATATATATATATATATATATATAATAGGTCTACATTATACTCGTATTGATTTGTTTTTCTTACTAGGTTCTTTGCAAGCTTTGTCTTTCATTTTTCTTCCTTTTTTTTTTTTTTATATCCTTATGTAAGGGTGTGAAAAAAATCAAAAATTTGGTTAATCGCAAAATCAATTTGAAATAATTTGAAATTGAACCAATTTTTTAAAATTAACTAATTCGATGGACTCAATTTTAGTTTTTATTTTTTATATTTTCGGTTATCGATTTCTATTTTTGAATACTGATTAATTGCTAGTTCACATTTAACCACTTCATATATATATATATATATATATATATATATATATATATATATATATATATATAATCTAAAACTTAGATAGAGTAATACTCCAAAGTATATTTAAATTATGTAATTCTCTTTAATTATATAAAGTAATACTTATATGAAGTAGTCGATTAATAATTATATATGTTATTTCTTATTATATGTATTAGTTTTTATTAGACCTGTTGAACATGACGGGTCGGATGGGTTTGGATTGGATCCACTTCGGATTTCGAGGCAGATCGGGTAGATTTTTAGGTGAGGAGTCTGGATACACCCATAACTTTTGACATTTACCCGAATCCATATAAATGTAGAAATTATTCTGATATAGAAGAGATCAATATTAGAAAGGAAATAATATGGATATGGAAAGAGTTCCATATCAAATCCTATAATTAAGGTTTTTGCCTTAATTGAATTGATTTAAAAAGGGTAACTTCCCTTTCTGTATTAATTTCCTTTTATTACTCATTTGAAAGGGGCAACTTCCCTTTCTACATTAATTTTGTTTTAATTACTTACTTCCTATTTTAGAGAAAATGTCTCTATAAATAGGCCCAAAAGTTTTCTGTAAAGGTATAGAAAAATTTCTCATAACAAAATTATGCCGGATTTTTCTTTCGGTCATTTTTTATTCTAAGGGTCTTTTAGACCATAGTTTAGTTGCCGTTACCCCACACGTGTATAAGAGTCGGACCAGCGACGCTAGATAAGGAGATCAATGTATTCGTTTTCGCTTGAGATTCTGCACGACAAGAGGTAAATATCATACCCCGTTTATATTACCTCCATTTACATATGTGTATGTATATTTCACTTCATTGGTATTAGAGCTATTGTTTTTGCGTTTTGGCATGTGGCTAAAATTGGATCTAAAATTTTATGTATAAAATTGTTAGATCTAGGATGTATGAACACAATATATTTATATTTGTGTTATACATATATATTTGTGTATATTTTTTGGCTTAAATATCGTGTATGTGTACACCGTAATTTGAGGGGACGAACATGGATGTTCAAAACGCTAAACTAGAAGTTGGGATTTTAAAATTTTGACCACACCATTGAAATCATAGACCCCAAAAACCCCCTATCGAGCGAAATTCGGAGAACAGATTTTGCCCGGAAGGCAGCGCGGGGAATTCACATGTCGCTACACGTTGGGCGCGTGCACGTGGGCGGTGGCCCACAAGCGCGCAAACACTTGTCCTCGGTGAAGCGTCACTATGGACACACATGGCTGATCGAGGTCATGCCACATGGCAGTGTGTAGACACCGGGTCCCGAGGCGGTCCAAGATCAGGATTACCCGATGATGAAATAGAAGACCGATTTTCGGCAAGAAAGGTGAGAATCGATCGTTCCCTTGTCAAAAGTGTGTTTTTCGGAAAATGATTAAAATATTTTCTTTTTTTTGGAAATCAAAATTAAAATGGAGTAAAAAATATATATATATATATATATCAATTTTGTGTCAAGATTTAAAATAAAAAAAAATCGCTAAGGCCGCCTGCGGCAGCGCGGGGCGGCCTGCCGCGCGCAGGGGCGCCTGTGCAAGAGGCCCCTGCGCGCGAGGCGAGGGGCGCCGCGCGCCCCCCCTGCGCGCAGAGGCTGGCGGCTCGCGCGTAGCCCCTGCGCGCAAGGCGGGCTGCCTCGTGCGCAGCCCCTGCGCGGGGGGGGGGGGGGGGGGGGGGGGGGGGGGCGCGAGGCAGCTGCCTGCTGCGCGCGGTGCGGGGGCACCACGCGCGCAGCAGGCTGCCGTGCGCGCCCTTGCCCTCTTCGCGCGACCTGCTGGTCTTCGCCTGTCCGTTTTTTTCGCTGTTTTCAGTCTGATTGTTTTTCAGTCTGACTTTTCCGTTGTTTCACCATTTGATGCTATTTTGGATTAACTAAAAATAAAGGTTTTTTTGTCCCTTGCCATTTTTGGCCAAGGCAAGTTTAAATGAGGATTTTGCCCTCATTTTGAGGGGGACGGCAATTGTTTTTCAAGGGCTTTTTCTTTCAACTTTTTTTCTCCAGCAACTAGTTCTTTAGCTTCTTTTTTTCTTTCTTTCTCAAGTTTTAATCTGGAATTGCTGTTCAAAAATACATAATCTATTTGCTTGAGTGATTTGGGCTTGGAAAATTAATTTCCTTTTGCTCAAATCATCCACCAAAAATATTTTCATCAAAGTATTTTCTTGGTTTTATTTCAAAACATTAATTTCTACATTTTCTTCAAATATTTATCACCACAAATCCGACAAGGAAAATCGATCGGGACACCGTTTCCCCAATCTAAAAATTCTGAGGGTAAACATTCTTGAACTTATTCTCATTATTTCTTTGCATATTATTTATTGTTGTTAATAACATTTTTTTTACTATCAATATCATGTCTATTATTTATTTTTAGCATTTTACTGTGTTAATACCACCATTAATATGTTATTTGTTGGCTTTAAATGGGTTTTCATGTTCATGTGCTAATATTATTATTATTATTTATCGTTATCACTATTTATGCTTGTGTTCATGTTTAGGCTCATGTTATTGTTTGTTATTATCATTTTTTATTATTCATTGTTATCTCACGTAGTTATTATTATGGTTATTCTATTGGCCATCCATGCCATTATTTTTGGCATTATTATTATTATCATTATTATTGATATTACCTATTATTATCATTATCATTACTATATATTCATTTTGTGTTTATGGATGTCACATTATTATTATCATTTATTATTATTGCCATGATTATTTGTTATTTACTATTGATAATTTAATTTATTTTGTTGTATTACTATCATTGTTATTATTATTATATTTCTCATTTGCTTGGTTAATTTACTTTGAATATTTACTGATTTTTTTGATATTATTTTCTGTCTGAGATTTAACTTGAGTCGGGTTATGTGAGTATCCCCGCGACTCCCCGGATGGGTCGCAACGCGTGGAGAGCCACTCCGGTTTGGTGAGATCTTTTCGACTCTCTCTTTATGTGTTACGTGTTTATTTGTAAATATTTTTATTCATGCACGCATGCGATAAAAAAAATCACGAAAATATTTCTATAATTAAATTGGAATTTTCACTAATAAATCGGGACCAATGTCCTTTATTTTAGCCCGACGATAAAAATGTCACGATTAAAACGAGGAGTCAATTTTTCTACAAAAGTGGGATCACTCATCCCGGTTTTTTATCAATTCAAACAATCAAAAATGACTCTTCGAACCTTGTTCAAATTAACAAGAAGGAACCAATGCTTCTAGATTTCGACAAGTGCGAAGGAACCAATGTCCCTCAAATAATGTCCCGATTTATGTATGTTCTTTTATTTTAATCTTGAGTGAGTGTTTTAAATTTAAGTTCATTTTCTATTTGGGCACTTGTAATTAATTTTGGGGCAACTTTATTTATCTTTTGGGGATTGTATTCCGTCCCACTTACATCTTTAATCCCCTTTTAATGGGGTTGTATTCTGCCCCTATTTCTATTGTAATTGCGTGCTTGTGTGTTTACCGCTTTCATTTATTGCTTTCTTTATTTACTTTATTTATCGTTTTTATTTATTTTCTTTATGTGCTTTCAATGCGCTATTTAATTAAATGCATCGCTCGTGTGAGATGAGAGATATAATTTTAAGAAATTAAAACCCATTTATAATTAACCAAAGCATAAATAAGAGGGAAGTTCCGGACACCAGAATCTCTGGTTTAGACCAATAGAGGTGAGAAACCTTTTCCCAATTTCACGCAAATTGGGTGGCGACTCCAGATACCTCAAAGGTGCCTTTAGGCGTCAATAGGCTAGGTTGTTCTCCCCAATGTTCTATTGGGAGGAACAAACCGATGATGTCTCATGGCGCCCATGATCCAAAAGACGCGAACCTCCATACCTTGAATCCTAAAGCGGATTCAAACGAGGGCCCTTGCTGGGTAGTCCGGGTTCGGCGCGCGTCACAGTGGCGACTCCACTGGGGACTTTGTGTTTGAGACTTCACTCCGAAAGTGCTTTGGTTAAAATGTATAATTGGGTTTTTAAAACATAAAATTCTATCTCTTTTCAAAATTGCATCATGTCATTTTAGAGCCTTAGACTTACGCTAGTTGGTCCCTATCTTCCTCCAGTGCATTCCCAAAGCACGACCCTGCTTTCACTCATTGTGGGGAAGTGTTAAGGATAATCCCCAGCCCAAGTCTTGTACCTTTTGGTATATCAAAATGGAGACCCGATCGATCATTATGCTCGTGATGAGTTAGACCCGTTGGTGCGGACCATGCTTGGGTAGCCTAAAGAAAATCACCCTGACCAAAGCCAATGTAATGGCAAATAGAAACATCCACTAGGTGGTATGCTCCTTAATACGATGCTTGTGGTATGGGTCGTCACGCATTAAACGAAATCAACCAATTTAAGTGGTCTTTTATTAAAGGCTTTCATGCCCCGGTAAGCCCATCTTAACTTGATTGAATTGTCCAAATACGTAATGGCCAAAACTCATACGCGTGTACATTAGACTAGAGCTATTATGCTGCTGGCTTTTCGCTGTGCACTTTGCGCGTTCATAGGGTCCCCTGTTGACCCATGGACTAAGCCCACCTAGGAAAGAGACCACGTTGCCCCGTGTGCGGGAGTAATAAGGTTGGAAGGGTCTGTTTGCTTGCATGTGGTTGTGGATGCTGCATCAACACGACCATGCATTCTTAATGCCATCCATGCTTCATGTTAACGAATTGGATTTTTTTCAGCCATCATAGATCCATTTGAGTGGTCCAGAGATCCTAGCGGGAGGTTGGTCAGAAATCAAGTAGTTGAGCCGTCAAGTTTGGCATCAGCATCGGGTTCAGATTGGGATAGAAACTCGGACTCTTATTTAGAACAATCTTCCGGATTAGTAATGGCAGAATTACCGCAAGATTCGGGTGCTGTAACAACACAGGACTTGGACAAGAGATTCAAAGACTTTGAAAGGAAAATGCTTGCTATGATGGGGAACCTTGTCGCCCAGATGATGCCACACGCTGGACAACCGTCCGGAGCTCCAACTGTTGACCCGGTCGAAGCACCTGTTGTGGAGACCACTATACCAACTACCACTGTGCCGCAACCAGTCACTGAACCTAGAGTGGCAGCACCAGTTGAGCAACCGAGGGTGAGAATTCCAGATCCAAGGGATGATTTCTTAGGGGAAGAGGAAGATGAGCCAGTAGTTCCCCAAGCGGCGAGGTGCAAAGCTCCTAAGCTAGAGGATGATGTGGTGAGGAAGATGGAGGAAAGAATGGAGGCCATTGCACGAATGATGTCGGTCGGAAAGGGGGTCATCCCCGAAGATGTAGACTTGGGTGAGGAGGAGCTGCTGCTTCAGAGATTTAAGATGCCAGATTTACCAAAGTTTGATGGCACGTCTGACCCTTCGACCCATCTTAAGCAATATGCCTTAATCATGAAGGGCACAGGTCTTACCAAGAAGCAAAGGTGGAGTACTTCTGCCTTAGTTTGACGGGGTCAATGGTTGATTGGTACCACGCTTTGGACAGGAGGTCGAAAGAAGATTGGGATTTGCTTACAAGTGAGTTCATGAGGCAGTACGACTGCAGCACCTGCATGGAAGTGACGTTAAAAGACCTCGAGCTCCTGCAACAAAAGTCTGGTGAATCTTTCCATGACTACCTTACGCAGTGGAGGAATCGCATTATGGAGATGAAGAGGAAGCCCGATACCTCGGACCAAATTAGACTATTTATCAAAAATGCAAGCCCGTACTTGAGGGAGGGGCTTAAGATGAAAGGGCTCAAGGATTGGGAATCCTTAAAAGACATAGCAATTGAAGCTGAATCGGAGTACTTGGCAAGGAAAGCCAATAATGACAGTTTTGCTGGGAAGAACTTTGGGAACCAAGGCGGGAATAGGTCGAGTGGCGCCGGAAGCAGCAGTAACAGAGTGGGCAAAACAGCGGAAGTTTCAGCCACGGATGCAAACCAGAGGCACTATTCAAACTTGGGAAGACCATTGTCCTGGGACCTAGAACGATTAATGAAAGAGGGAAAACTTCAGCCATTGCCAGCTAGACAAGCTAAGACCTACGGCCAGCCGAACCATAGAGGGGACCAATACTGTGCTTTCCACCAGCACACTGGTCACCTCACTAACTCCTGCAGAACTTTAAGGGATCGGGTCCAAGATCTTATTGATAGTAAGCAGATCTCCGACCCTGAAAAGAGGGAAAAGAAGAAGAATACCGGATATAACGCCGTTCCTCCTCCGGTCTTCATGATAGGGTCAAGCTTGCCAGAATGGTATGTGCTGAGGGATCTCTACGGCAATGACTACATGGCTATCGTCCGCCCCGAACAGGAAGTCAATAGGGAGAAGCCCCAAGTCAACATGATAGAATGTTGGGACTCAGCCAGTGAAGGTGAGACTGAAGAGGCCGACGAGCCGAAGGATGTATGGAACTCTGGGGGTGAAGAAGACAAGGTGCAAGAGGTACAGGCTGTTACCCGCAGCGGAAGAGTGGTGCCGGAAATTGAGAAGCAACAGCACCCGATGCCTCCGACAGTGGAGCAAGAAACGGAAGAAAATCAGATCTTAAAGCAACTGAAGAAGACGACAGCACAAATATCCATCTGGGACCTATTGAGGCAATCCCCGAGCCACAGGCAGAAGCTAGTTGAAGCCTTATGTGAATCGACAGTCGCCACCACTATCTCACCCTCCGAGTTATTGGGCATTGTGAAAGGGGGATCAGAAGAAAACATAGTCTACACCGAAGCCGACTTGCCAATCGAGGGTCGTAATCACAATCGACCTCTATATATCCGAGCTCAGATCAATGGTAAACACACGGCCTGTGTCATGGTGGATGATGGGTCCTCCATTAATGTGTGCCCACTGGTGGCGCTACCTTCACTTGGATTGAATGAGAGCATGTTGAGTGAATCTGATCTGACTATCACTGCTTATGATAACTCGAGAAGGCAAGCTGCGGGGACTTTTAAGGCTCAAGTCAAGACCGGTCCAGTTGAGATAGAGGCTGAGTTTGTTGTCCTGCCAATACCGGCTAACTTTGCGGTGCTGCTTGGAAGGCCTTGGTTCCACAAGTTGGGAGGGGTTCCATCTATGCTCCATCAAATGATTAAGATCCCCCATGAAGGCCAGATTGTGACCATTAAAGCAGCTAGTGACAATCAAGTGTCGGTGCTCGGAATTTCCAATCAGCCTTTCAGTGGTTTCCACGTGGCTATGGTGAATGAGGAAGATGAGTCGGTGGTAAGCCCCCAAGTTGTCAATATGATGAAAAGGATGAGCTTTCTCCCCGGGGCTGGTTTGGGTAAGAGCTCACAAGGGATTCAAGAGCCCGTTGCCACAAGGGGGCAAAAGGATAGGCGAGGATTGGGCTACGCTGTTGATGCCAAGAAGAACAAGCCCACAAGGAAGCCTGCTGAAGTGCCGCACATTTTGGAGACTTTTGTACCGGCTGCATCGGCATGTGCCTACTATGGGGAGGCAGAGCCTCAGTGGATTGATGGCAAGATCACCCCAGGTTTTGAAATCTTCAATGATGTGTTTGACTGGTCCGAGGGAATGGTCAAGACGGTGGAAGATTTCTGGGATGAGGAAATCTTCAATCAGACTCTAGCATGGGATCGAGAAGTTCCCGAGGAGGTTATCACCAAAAGCCTGCTGGCTGCTCAATCAAAGGGTAAAGAGAAGATGGAAGATGGAGCGGCAGTGCCAGAATTGAAGAGTCTGAATGCAGCTGAGGTTCAAGATGAGGGGCCATCGGCTTCAGCACCAGCACCAGTGGAAGATGATAATTATAGCTTTGCTGATGTACTTTTTATTCCCGAACTATTTGACAATTCTGTCTGTAATTCTGAGTACTTTAATAATATGAATGACTTTGCTTACTTGTGCGATGTTTCTCATGATTTCATTATGCATGATCACGAGCATGAATCATTTATATTTGACATTAACTCAACCAATACCACCTCATTTAATCTCGGGACTTCGAAAAATCCAAAGGAAATCTTGATAGCATCCGACGTAACTCTTGAGGAAAGGATAAAATTTGAGAGAATTTTGAAAAAATATGAAAGAGTCTTCGCCTGGACCTATGAGGATATGCCAGGGATTGATCGGGCAGTCGCCGAACATGCCATTCCGACCTACCCAGAGTGCAAGCCGGTCAAACAGAAGCTCAGAAGACTGAGACCAGAATGGGCAGAAAAGGTAAAGGAAGAGGTGCACAAGCAGATCGAAGCCAAGTTCCTAGTAGAGGTCCAATACCCCACGTGGTTAGCCAATGTGGTCCCCGTGGCCAAGAAGGATGGGAGAGTCCGAGTGTGTGTTGACTACCGAGACCTGAATAAAGCCTGCCCGAAAGATGACTTTCACCTTCCCCATATTGATGTACTAGTGGACAGCGCGGCCGCTTGTATGATGTACAACTTTGTGGATGGGTAAGCGGGATACAACCAAATCCTTAACAGGATTGTGGATCGAATCAAGACAGCTTTCATCACAGAATGGGGGACATTCGCCTACCGAGTGATGCCTTTTGGGTTAAAGAATGCTGGAGCGACATACCAAAGGATGGCTACTAAGATCTTGGATGACTTGATCCACAAGGAGGTCGAAGTGTATGTCGATGATATGATGATCAAGTCGGCAACTCGAGAAGGACATTTCGAGGCCTTGGAAAAGTTCTTTCAGAGGATCGACAAGTATAATCTTCGCCTCAATCCTAAGAAATGCATTTTCGGAGTCACCTCGGGTAAGCTGTTAGGCCATGTGGTAAGCCAAAGGGGAATAGAAGTGGACCCTGATAAAATCAAGGCAATCAGAGAAATGCCAGCGCCCCAAAAGGAAAAGGAAGTTCGGAGTTTTCTGGGCAAATTGCAGTACATCAGTAGGTTCATTTCCAAGCTCGCTTCAATGTGCAAACCAATTTTTAAGCTCCTCAGGAAGAATCAGCCAGTCAGGTGGAACGACGACTGCCAGAAGGCTTTTGATGTCATTAAGAATTACCTCCAACATGCCCCAGTGCTACGACCGCCACGGCCTGTTAAACCTTTGATTCTCTACCTAGCAATAGAGGAAAATTCTGTAGGAGCCATGATGGCCCAAGAGGATGAATTCGGGGTCGAATTTGCGGTTTACTACCTCAGCAAGAAATTCCTCCCTTATAAAGCCAAGTATGTTGAAGTGGAAAAGATCTGCCTGGCAGTAATCTGGGCATCAAAGAAACTGAGGCATTACTTTCATTCCTATAAAGTGCAGGCTGTTGCCAAGCAAAATCCCCTCCGATACCTGCAACAGGCACCCTCTTTACTAGGGAAAATGGGAAGACGGTTGATATTGCTACAAGAATTCGACATAGAATACATTACTAGAAAGACCATTAAAGGTCGAGCAGTTGCGGAGTTTCTTACTGACCATCCAATTGAAGGAGACCAGTTATTGTATGAATTCCCCGACGAAAACGTGGTAGCCATCACCGTGCAGAAGTGGCAGATGTATTTTGATGGAGCAGTAAATAGCAAGGGAGCCGGAACAGGAGTGATTCTAGTAACCCCAGACGGAGAGAAGCTTCCCTTAGCCAAGAAACTAAGGTACAGAGCCACCAATAACGAGGCTGAGTATGAAGCCTGCATCTTTGGGTTAGAAGCGCTCTCAGCCGTGGGGGCAAAAGTAGTAGAGGTCTTCGGGGACTCATCCTTAGTAATCCACCAAGTCAGGGGTGAATGGGCCATCAAGGAAGGGCGGCTGTTGCCATATACGAAGTGCTTGAAAGAACTTAGTGGCCGGTTTGAAATTTGCACTTTTAACTACGTGCCCCGAGACGAGAACCAATTGGCAGACGCCCTAGCTACCTTGGTATCCATGTGGGATAACCCAGAAGGAATAGTTATGAAGCCTGTGCTCATTGCCAGTTCAAGCAAGCCATATTTGAGACTGAGCAAGTCGGGGATGTTGAAATTATTGATAGAAAGCCATGGTACTATGATGTCCAGAATTATTTGGAGAGGTCAATATTCCCGGAAGAAGCCACTGAAAAAGACCAAAGGCTAATCCGCAAACTGTCCACTCAATTCATCAGTGTAGACGGGGTGTTATACAAGAGACAAGCCGATGGCATACAACTAAGATGTTTAGATGAGAAAGAGGCCAAAAGGGTTATGGAGGAAACCCATGCAGGGGTCTGTGAGGCCCATATGAATGGTCTGGCCCTAGCAAATAAAATAATGCGGCAAGGATTCTTCTGGTTAACAATGGATACAGATTGCTCTAAATATGTGAAGGAGTGCCAATTATGCCAGCAATATGCTAATCTGAGACACCTGCCGGTGTCGGAATTGTGCAACCTGACATCTCCGTGGCCATTTGCCGCATGGGGGATTGACATAATAGGAGAGATACACCCGACAGCCTCTAATGGGCACAGGTTCATTGTAGTCGCCATTAATTACTTTACCAAGTGGGTTGAGGCTGAATCCTTCAAGAAATTAGGCGCCCGGGAAATGGCCAGGTTCATCGAGAGACATTTGATCTGTAGGTACGGTCTCCCGCATCACATCGTGTCAGATAATGGGGTACAGTTCCAAGCTGAGACTAAGCAGATGCTCAAAAAGTACGCCATCCAATACCATAAGTCCTCTCCATACCGACCACAGGCCAATGGGGCGGTCGAGGCAGCTAATAAGAACATCAAGAAGATACTGGCTAAGATGGTGCAAACCTATAAAGACTGGGCGGAGAAATTGCCATTTGCACTATGGGGCTACAGGACCACCTCCAGAACTTCTACGGGGGTCACCCCTTTCTCTTTGGTTTACGGGACGGAAGCAGTCCTACCAGTAGAAATAGAACTCCAATCATTGAGGGTGGTGACAGAAACTCAGCTACCAGAAGCCGAATGGGCCAGCCAGCGGCTACTACAGTTGAACCTATTGGACGAAGGTAGGATGCGGGCATACTACCACAACCAAATCTATCAGAAAAGGCTAGTATGACGCGCCCGAACCCCACTCGCGATCCGGAATGGCCCTCGGAAATCCGCTTTTAGGACCCAAGACCGGATGGAGGTTCATTAAAACTCGTGAAAGCTGATCGCTTCGCAATGGACAAAAATATATCCAAACCCATTGTTGGCAATCAACTTACGAGAGCGTCTATTGGGTTATCATAAGGCATGATCACGGAGTCGCCACCCGATAGAACATCGGGAAATAAATCTAACCTTATGAGGCCCAAAACCAGAGAGGGTTCGGGACCTCACTCTTATTCATACCTTTGGTTAATATTATGTAAAAGGGTTTTTGGGATCAATTATTTTATCTCTCTTCTCACACGAGTTATGCCATAAATTAAAGCGCATTCAAACAAGTAAAAAATAATAAAATAACAAATAAAGCAATAAATAAAATATATTTACAGTTATCCAGAAATAAATATAAAATCATAAAAGGAAGATATAATAATAAGAATACATACATAAACCGGGCTATTTATTTAGGTGGAAACATTGGTTCCCAACTACTTGTTTTATAAAAAGTATAAAATTCTTGGATCAATTTAAATCTTCTGGTTTTGGAATGAAAACGTGGACATTGGTCCAGTTTCATTGACAAATTTCATTTTGTAGAAAACATTTGTGTGGTGATTCTTTTTAATGCGGTCGAAAAATCATTTGTTATTACAGACCACAAGCGAATAAAATAAAACAAAATAATAATTACATATTTCATAATAATAAATAAATCCTAATCTACTCACCTCGACCGTGCTCCTTGGACGAGCCGTGTGCCGCTCGTGGTTACAATCATGACATAAAATTGATATTGGTTAATAATGAATAAATAAATAAATAATTGAATGAATAAATAAACAAATAAATAATTGAATAAAGCAAATTGAGAAAAATAATTAAAGTTAATAATGGATTAAATTAAATTAAATGATAAATAAATGAATAAATAGATAAATAATTAAATAAATAATTGAATGAAATAAATTGAGAGAATTAATGAATGTAAAACACAATGGCAATTATAATAATCAAATGCAATAAAAATGATAATGCTAATAATAATACCGTAAGAGGATGATGATGATTAAGTAAACAAAAAATGATAATAATAATAATAATAATAATAATAATAATAATAATAATAAACAATAATAACAATAGTAACAAAATAATATATAATAATAATAATATTAATAGTAATAATAAAAGATAATAATATTAATGATAATAATAATAGCAATAATGCAAAGTAATAATAATAACATGAATAAAAATGGTAATGATGATGATAACAGTAATAATAATATTAAAATAATAACAACAAAACACAACGATAATTAATAATAACTAAATATACCCAATAATAATAATGATAACAATAATAATAAATAATGTAAAATAATTAATTAATTAATTAATAATAATAATAATACTAAAGACAGAATAACACTAATAATAAATTAATAAATAATAATAATAACACTACTAACAATACTATAACCTCAATAATAATAATAATAATAACAAATAATCACAAAATACAATAACCAATAACAAATAAATACAATAATGAATATAATAATAAATAAATAATATTAATAACAATAAAATCAATATACCTCAATAATACTAATAATAGATAAAAGAAATACTGATAACAATAATAATGTAATAATAATAATAAATAATAATAATAATAATAATAATAAACAGAAAATAAATAAATGTATAATAATAATTATTATTATAATAATAATAATAATAATAATAATAATAATAATAATAATGATAATAATATACACAATAATTAATAAATGTATAATAATAATAATTATAATAATAATAATAATAACAGAATATTTACTTGAGTTTCCCTTTTTATTTCAGAAAATTTGGTTGGGAAAGGAGGCAATAGCTGGGTGTATAAAGGCTGCCTTCCTGATGGCACTGAACTTGCTGTGAAGATCTTAAAGCCATCTGAAGATGTATTGAAGGAGTTTGTTTTAGAAATTGATATTATTACCACCTTAAATCATAAGAACATCATATCTCTTTTGGGATTCTATTTTGAAGACAACAATCTTCTTTTGGTTTATGATTTCCTATCAAGAGGAAGTCTTGAAGAGAATCTTCATGGTACATTAACTAACAGATCCATTGGATTTTAAATTTTTGCAGTAAATTAGACTTATTTTACAACATTTGACATTGTGTTTTTTTGTTTTGTTGTCAAGGTAATTGAAAGGACCCTCTTGCATTTGGTTGGAGCGAGAGACACAAGGTTGCTGTTGGAGTAGCCGAGGCCTTGGATTATCTCCGAAGTGGCACTGCTCAACCTGTGATCCACAGGGATGTTAAATCATCAAACATATTATTGTCTGATGATTTTGAGCCACAGGTGATGCATTTGAATTTTGGCCTTTGCTTCTGATAATGGTTGGTTCTACTCAAATCTGTTTTTGATGTTAAAGCGTTTCTTTTGCTTTCTTTAGCTATTTGATTTTGGACTTGCTAAATAGTCATCAACCTTTTCATCTCATATAATCTGCACTGATGTTGCAGGAACTTTCGGGTATATAACTTCGACAACCAATAAAATTTGCTGTCCATTTTCATTTTTTGTTTTCTTGCTATAACCTTAAATAGTAAAAATAGACTCATGGGTAATGCTTATTTTGCTGCAGTTACTTGGCTCCTGAGTACTTCATGTATTTTAATCATATATACACTATATATGTAATGATATTAATTATATATGTTTTAGATTATATGTTTATAAATTTGATTATAATTTACATTTATATTCATATGAATGTTTATTTTTCAATGTAGTCTACATAATAAATTATTTTATTATTTAATGAGATGGAAATAAAATAATAAATAAAAAATGAAATTTCAAAAATTTAGTGACGGATTAGCGACATAAATGTTCGTCGCTAAAAATTAAAATAATATTACGACTAATTAGCGACAGAAGCCTATTAATCGCTAATATTTAGCAACAGAAACTTTGAGGCGAATGTATGTCGCATAATTAACATTTAAATTGCAACGGAATTTAGCGACTAAAATGGCCGTCGCAAATTAATTTATAACATATTAGGCGACCAATTCAGTGGTTAATTAGGGACTAAAATTTTTATTTTTAGTGACAAAATTCAGTCGCTAAAAAATAGCAACTGTTTTCTGCTTTAGTCGCTAAAATGCTTGTGACAGCAGGATTTGCGACAAATAGTCATCTGGTAGCTATATGTAATTAGCGACGGAAATTTCATGAATAACGACTAATTTTGCCGTCGTTAAATGGCTATTTTTTTGTAGTGATGGCTGAACCTGAGGATGACAATACGGCCTAGCATTGGCGGGATCAAGATGCCTATGTGGAATGGAAGAAAAAGAATTGCACTGCTCGTATCATCTTATTGAGCGCGATGGAAGATGATATCACTAAGCAATTCCATAAGTATCAGAATGCAGTAGATCTGTGGATCACGTTGCGGGAGAGATTCGGAGGTGTGACTCTGACTAAACTCTGATCGTTGACGATCAAATTTGATACCTATAAAAAAAAAGCGTAATCACCCTATGCGGAAACATCTAAGAGAGATGGAGAATATGATAAGCGAGCTTAGTGAATATGGTCATAAGTTGACAGACAAGCAATAAGTCCAAGCTGTCATCCATTCCTGACCCAAGAATTAAGAGCATATGAAGATGCAACTGACTCATATAGATAGTATTAAGACATTTGAGGATGTTGCTCGTCACTTGGAGCTTGAAAAAGATAGACTGGCATCGATCAAGGTCAATGCCGAAATGCATGTGGCACATTCTCATTCTAGTGGAATGAGTTCAAACCAGAACAAGAGAAAAAACTTCAAAGGTTGGGATAAGGAACAAGCCAAGAAAAACAAAAGGCAAAAGAAAGAATCGAATTTTAAGAGGTCCAAAGGCAAGGAAAAGGCGAACGTTTCAAGAGTGACATGTTTCAATTGCCAGCAGAAGGGATACTATGTAAAAGACTGCACTGTGCCCAAATAGGTACACTGTTCTAACTTAAGAGTGAGTGAAATTTGTGTATCTAGTTCTGTATTATTAACCAAATTTTATCATTTGTGGGTGGTAGATTTAGGAGCAACGGACGACATAACAAAGGATTGAAATGCTTTTGTTAAATTTCGGCGAACACCAAGTGGAGCAAAATGGATTTATGTAGGAAATGATACTAGAGTGGCAGTTCAAGGGGTTGGCACGTGTAGATTAGCCTTACGTAAAGGCCGAACCCTACTGCTGCATGATGTGCTCTATGTCCTAGACATCAGTAGGAATTTAATTTCTTTTCTTATTTTAATGAATCTTGGTTTTAATTTGTATTTTAAGGGTGACTGTAATGGCCCCAATATCGGCTTAGCCGAGAATAGTAATTTTTCGATAGTGAACAGTGCTTTCGGAGTAAAAAGTACACCCGAAGGTGAAAAATATTTTATTTTACTGTAAGAAAATATAAGTCACGAAAAGTTTGAAATTAAAATTTGGAGCGAAATCGAGGTTAAATAAGCCTCTAAAAGTCAAAAATAAGAAAAAGTAGTAGTTCGGTGTGAATAGTAACTAGGTTGACTGGGAGTTTGACTGGACCGTAGAGGATGCTACAGACCTTAGAAAAAATGATATGAGAATATAAACATACTCGTATTGATGAGTAGAATCATACAGTAATGAAAAAAATTATTTTTCGGTGACACTGAAAAATTTAGTTATCAGACTGGTAAATAATTATCACATCGAGAAATGATTTCCGATTGACCCCAAAATATTAGTGTAAGCTAATAAATATGTGTTAAGAATTATGGAGTCATTTTTATGAGGAATTGACCTTAGAAAGTAAGGAAAAAGTCATTATTTCGGTTTGATCGGAGGTTTGACTGAGGCTTTAAAAATAGCAAATGATATCCAAAATTGATGAAAATTTCCATATTGACTCTAAATGATGTGTATAATTTTTTGGTAGTGGAAAGAGAATTTTTTGAGGACACTAAAAATTTACTGATCGGACCGATTTAATTGAACCGGACCTGTAATGGACTCCGATTGGGCTAAAATTTTGTGTACAACCTATTTTTCATATGATATGAAGTATGGAATCAAATTTTAAATGATTTGGAGTTGGAAAATGAGAAAACCATAGGGAAATTGCCAAATGGGCTTAAAATTGGAATTGGGCTTTATAGGTTGGACCATTGGTTGGATCATTTTGGGGCCACTATAAAAGCACTTAAATGACAGAAATTTTGGTGCTTGATCCTTATCTCTTCTGCCCTTTTGCTTCCCTTAGTTGGCCGAATGATTTTCTCTTCCTCTTTTCTCCATTTTTCTTCAATATATGCTTGAATTCTTCCTAAATTCAAGTATCCTAGATGTAATTCAGCCCTTTTATAAGTCTATAGCAGCCTCTATATCCATTTGAGGGATTAAAAGCAAGAAAAAGCATAGATCAAAGGTTATGTCTCAAAATGGAGGTAAGGGAATTTAGGCGTTTTAATTTGATTTAGTAGTTTCTATGAGTACTCTAGGATGTCTAGACTATGTTTTTGAGATTATATTGCATAAAAGAAGATAATTGATGAATGTTTTATTTCCTTGAAATTTCGGCCAAGGAGGAGAATCAAGGGAAAAAAGAGGTTTCCAAGGGAAAGGCTAGGGAAAAGGGAGCTTGTGAAGGTTATAGCATGGATGTGAGGTTTGTGATTACTTAATCCAAGAATTTTCATGTGAAAATTAGGGTTTTATGTTATGTTTATATAGTGACTATATGTAAAATGCATGTGTAATTGGAATTGAAGTGATAGATGAGTTTAAGGAAGTGAAATAAGCTAATTAGAGTGATTTAAGTGAAAGAAAACTAAGTACAATTTTTGGACATAATGTGACATAATGGTATACTTAGGTATATTTAAGGTATACCTAGTGATTAAGTTAAATTAAATGGTATATGCATGTAAATTGGAGCTTAATCTAGTGAAATGAGTGATAAATGGATGAAAACTTAAATGTTAGAAAAAAATCCTAAGGTGGCCGAATGGGCTAAGGAAGGAAATGTGATAAGTTATATGGTATACATGTGAATTTGATAAATAAATGAACTAGAAGTGAAAAAGAAAGTTAAATGAAAAGTAATACATGAAAATAGAATGATTGACTTAAATGAATTTACGTTAAATGTAAGCTTATTTGAGTATAACCTTAGAAAAGTGATTAAGAACCTTTAAAATGATAATTAGAATGTTAAAATGAAACTAAAAGAATTTGCAAGGTAAAGTGATCACCTTGGCCGAATGGTGCCCTAGTGTATACTAGGGTATATTTTGAGTATATTCGAAGATTAATGACTTTAAATGAATTTAGGCATGAAAACAAGTGTCCATAAATTTAATTGGAATTTATGAGATATATATGAATATTTTGAGTATGATATTCCATTATGCTCAAAGTGAAAATAATGATAAACATTGAAATAATTGAAATTGAAATGAAAAGAAATGAATTTAGAGCCATTGAATGGCTTAAGTATACCTATTATGAAAAATAAGTATATAATAAGAATTGCGCATAAAGGATGAATTGTGATAAGATAAATCATTAAATGTGCAAAAATAATGAATATGAAGTATAACTAGTGAAATGAAATGAAAATGAAACGTAAAATGAAAGTGAAAGTGTTAAAGTATGAAAATGTATTGACAAGTTATACATTATACGATATATGTTATATGTAAAATGAAAGTGTTAAAAGAATGAAAACTGGATATGATATGATTGAGAAAGATTTGCCCTTAGTAGTGGTCTGGCGATTTAATCTAGTTCAGGATATGTTTGGCTAGTCGTAGGGACACCCATACCGCGGTGCAAGTCATGACGACTTGCTTTGCTATGACAGATTCGCGATGGTCTCTCATAGCCCTCTGTAACATGTCATACGTTATACGTTACATGAAATGTTGGAGTGATCCTTCGGGGTCATTCCCTAATGCAGTACAGTGGACCTTTGGAGTCCATATCCTGTATATCCAGTTTGCGAATTTTCTACCGGGATTGTACTAGGGGCATGATTGTAAAATGATTTGAAAATGCAAAAAGTACAATGATGAAATGTAATACGATATACAGTAAAATGACCGAATGTAACAAGACATAATGTAACATGTAAAAGCATAACATGTAAAAAATATAAAGTGTAAAAGCCTAATATGTAAAAGTGTAATATGTAAAAGCATAATATGCAAAAGTATAACATGTAATGGCATAATGTCACACGACATTATGTAATAGGATATAATACGTAAAAAATATAACGAATAAAGGACATAATGTAAAAAAGCCTAAGTGTAACAAGCAGAGTTATAAAATGATACGATTCTGTCAAAAGTAAAATGACTTGAAAATGTGAAAAGTAACAGGAAAATGAGTGATTATATGAAAAAGGAGCTAAATGAAAGAAGATAAAAAGTTCAAGGACTAAAACATAATTTACCATAAAGACAATTAGTCGTGAGACTAATTGGTAAATTATGAGATAAAAAGTGAATAAACGTAAAAATGTAGTAAATAAATGGCAAAATCGTAATTAAACATTAAGAGAAGGGTAATATTGTAATTTGATAAAAGTTTAGAAGCAAAACAGTAATTAAGTGTAAAATTACACTAATAAGTGACATGTAAATGTAAAATGAAATTAAAATCACAAATTCATAAAGAATCCAAAGTTTAGGGACTAAAATGTAATTTAACATAAAAATGCTAAAACAAGGACTAATATATAATTTATAAGCCAAATAATGATTTAAAATGAAAAGAGAAATGAACTAATGGCAATTCCGTAAATATAGTCGAAAGAAGGGAAAAATGTAATTTGTCCTGAAATTGATCAAGTAGGGACTAAACGGTAATTTGTATATGAAATGATAGGTTAAATGAATAAAAATGATAAAATGAATGATTAATGAATTTAAATGCAATGTAAAGACGTAATGTGAACTAATATGAAAAATGAACATGAAAGTGACAAGTCAGAGACTAAAACGTAAATTGACATGTCAAATGTAGAAAAGTGTACCAAGAATAGTGTGAGTGTATGAATGAAAAAAATATAGTGATATGTGATTAAATGTGTAAAGTGATAGGCAAATAAGGATTAAAATGAACGTTGAGGATTATATGGAAATTTGTGGGTTAATTTCTTCTGTGGTCACTCAACTTTTCGCTTATAACGATTTGGTCACTAAACTTCAATTTGTAACGAAAAAATAACTCATCTATTATTTTGTAATCAAAAAATCACAATGATAGGAAATTGTGCTCGCCGGTAACCGGCGCATGATCTGCACAGTACATAGTTGAAATTTAGTGACTATATCGTTACAAGGCACAAAGTTTAGTGACCACCACAGCAATTAACTCTAATCTGACGTGACAAAATTTTTAACATGTCATTGGGCTTTGCCATATCGATCACGCGCCGGTTGCCGGCGAATGCAATTTTTGGTTATTATGATTTTTTCGTTACAAAATAATAGATATATTATTAATTTGTTACAAATTAAAGTTTAGTGACCAAATCGTTACAAGTCACAAAATTGAGTGACCACCGAAGAAATTAACCCGGAAATTTGTACACTAAGTAAATAAATGTGAGGAAATTTACTTAGTGGCATGTTTGTAAATAAGTGGAACCAAATGACAAAGTGATAATTTAGTTAAATGGAAAAGTTATATGATAAGCACTGAATAAGTTAGGGATTAAATTGTAATTTGCCAATAAGAAGGGCAAATAAAGGACTATAGTGTAAAATGGCACTAAGTGAAATTGTAGTAAGGGATTTAAATGAAAATAAGGAATTAGTTAAGTATAGAATGTTTCATGCATGTGTATAAATAGAATTGAAAATCTTTAGATTTGTAATCACCACTGAGCATATTTAATACTCAGCACGTAGTTTATTTGACTGCGTGTAGGTACCGAGTAAGGCATCTACAGAGCAGGCATATCGTCGGCTTTGGGATCAGATTGGATCCGTGGATTAAAGATAAGCATAGTATGTGTATTGTTATTAGTGTGTCTATGAATACTATACGAAATGAGAATCGATATATGTAATGATGAATGTTATTGTATTGAATTAGTTAAATGGATTGACTTTTGAATGGATATTAAGTTATGATTGTTTTGCCCCTGAGTTGGGCTGTGTTTTTGGTTGAATTGCAGGTCTGGATAGTTAATGCTATAGTCATTATGCTGTCCAAAATTTGAATAAGTGAATAGTAAATAAGACAGTTAATTTAATGAGCAAGTTTTAATATGGCTAATAAGCAAACTGTTACCGGCATGTATATGTGACGGTGTAAGCACCGTGTCCCGGAGCGGTCCGGATCAGAGGTTACCCTATGATGAAATCAATGTTCGAGCCTGTACGAGAGGCTGAATTTGGAGGTTTCAGTCCCGCGTTCCATGAGAAATGAGGTTTTTCTACAATTCCTGGGCAGAGGGGGAGAAAACGGAAGTTTTTCAAGTCAAAACGGCTTTTTTGTCCTCCACAGACGGCCAGCCCGTCTATGGAGGCAGCCCGTCGCTTCGAGTCACCGACGGCGTGTGGTATTTTCCGACGCCCGTCGAAAAATCACCGCCCCTGTCGGGAGCCGCCTGGTTTCCCGGAGCACGCAACCGTTCCGACGCCCGTCGGTGGATGTGGCAGGGCCATCAGAAGTGTCCTTGTGTCAGTCGGATTCTTCCGACGCCCGCCCCCATACACCGACGCCCGTCGGTTGTGTCTGGCTATATAAGGTCCGGATTTTCATTTGAAAAGGGTTGGAAAATTTTTCAGAAGAGGAAACTCTGCCAAAATTCAAGCACGTTTTCTCTCTCTTCCAAAAACACTTTTTTCTAAAGAACTTTATTGAATCAAGGATCAAATCAATCAAAGGAACTAAAAGCTAATTAGTTTTCTTTAGATTTTGACTCCAAAATCGATTTTCTGAAGGATTGAAGGTGAAATATCTCATTTTCTCTCTCTAATCTTTCATTTTTGTTTCCCGTGGAATGCGCGGGGATCTAACCGACACCAGAATCTCACCTGAAGTGATTATCTGAGGGTAAATATTCCGGATTCTCTCTCCATTTTCATCTCATATTTAATTTTTTATTTATTTATTTATTCATTCTGTGAAATTTTTGAATACCTGTCATTACTTTTCTTCATTTTGACTCCCTCATCTCCTTCTTGGATAAAACTTGCTTTTTGACCTCGAAAGGCTTCTTTTTTCCTTTCTGTTTTTCGGAGACAGAGGTGACCGACGGGTCATCTTCGTGACCGACGCCCTTTTTGAGTGACAAACGGGCATATCGAATAACCAAACCGACGCCCGTCGGTCAACCAGGAAAGGCCGTCGGTGGGTTCTGTCTCCAATTTTTAAATCATTTTTCATCTCTATCCAGTCTCTTTGATTTCTTATGTGTTAATTTTAGGTATATTAACATCTCTTAACTTTCTGTGAGTGTATATTGGTCCTCCTGGATTATCCCGAGCTTGAGCGGCTATCTACCATGTTTGGAGGATCTCGTCCGGTTTAGTTTCCTAATCCTCTTGTTTCATTTCTTTTATTGATTATCTTATGTACATGGATGCACTCCTTTTATATCCCGTTGATGTATAAAAATGACTCAATGGTTTTATATTTAATAAAATGAAGGTTTACACAAAACTGGACCAATGTCCTATTTCATCCAATAAAACCATCACAATGAAAATATTCAATTTTAATAACGACGCATGCGAGGACCAAAGTCCTCAGAATAAGCAAATGCCCCGATTTATGCATGATCCGCACATTTATGGAAGGGAGTTGTATTCCGCTCCTTGTATTATTGTAATTTATTACTTTCATTATCAAATTGATCATTTGTCGATTTCAGGATTTGAATAAATGCGCCTTTTAATCAATTGCATAGTGTGGAGAGATTGAATTAGTGACATTAAAATTTGATCATAAACTAATTGAGGTAGAAATAGATGAGAAATCCCGGACCCAGCTCTAGTCTTTGGGCTCGAGAGGTTAGAGGTTATCCTCCAAAATACTTCTTGGGTCACGAGGTTTTAGCGCTAATCCTAGGCTCTTTAGGGTGAGAAGTTCACCTTCCATGATCCCTCTAGCTGGCCCAAAATGGATACCAAGCGCAGTCTTAGGCTCTCCGAGGCGAGAGAAACTTTCCCAATGTTCTATTGGGTGGCGACTCCATGATACCTCCTTGTTGCCCAACATAGACGCACTTGCGATTTATTGCAAGATGCCAACGGACCCGCAAATGCCCCGATCGCCCACGTGTGGGCGGTCGAACGGGCGGCGCATCGGGATCCGGCGTGCGTCACAGTGGCGACTCCGCTGGGGACGTTTATGGTTCGAGATTTCGATTTAAAAATACCTTTTTTTTAACATTTATGATTAAAATTTAATTCATAAATTCGCTTTCTCTCAAATTTGCATTTGCATATCATTAGAGCCTTAGAATACGCTAGTTTGGTCCCTCTTCTAGCCCCGGTGCGTTCCTGAAGCATCTCCTCATTTTCACTCAATTTGGGGAAGTGTTAAGGATAATCACCAGCCCAAGCCACGTACCTCAATGGTATATCAAAATGGTGACCCGATCGGTCGCTACGCTCGTGATGAGCTAGACCCTTCGGCAGGGATCATGCTTGGGTAGTCTCAAAGAAACATCTCCCTTGTCCAAAGCTCATGTAATGGCTGTAGTCACTTTCCACAGGTGAATTGAACCGGAATCTCATGCTTGCTGTATGGATCCTCACGTATTGAATGAGTCCAAATATCTCGCTTGGTAACCTAGCCAAAGGCTATCATGCCCCGGTAGGGCCATGTCGAATTTTATGGAGCGTTCGAATACGTGACGATCATTATCCATCCGCTTGTACATTAGCATAGGAGTGTTATGCTGCCGGTTTTCCGCCGCGCACCATACGCGTCCATTGGGTCCCTCGTTGACCCTTGGGCTAATCCCACCTAGGAAAGAGACTCCACGACCACGTGTGTGGGAGAAATAAGGGTGGAAGGACCTACTTGCTTGCTTGTGCTCTGTAAATGTTGCATATCACAATCATGCATTATACCTACATTTCATGCATCATTCTAACTTTTGTCCCTGCAGCCATCATAGATCTGCCCAGGTGGACTAGATCACCAACCGGACGACTGATCCGAGTTCTTACTCCTGAGCTGTCAGATAGAGAGGGTCTACCGGAGATTTTATCAGAAATCAGTGGTACAGTATCTCAGATGGCAAACTCGCCTAGGGGGGAAGATGCCACCAGGGCCATGATTGCGAAAGAAGTGGGCTGCCGTTTTGAGGAATTCGAGGGCAGGATGATGAATATGTTGACCGCCTTGGCACAACAGAACGCTCAGCTGAATGCTCCACAGAATCCTCCTCCTCCTCCAATGAGACAGAATGAGCCTGAAGAAGAAAGGGTTGAAAGGCGAGAGGAGCCCGTTAGGCCGCCGCCGGTAGAGTTAAGATCAGTGGCTTCGGGAGAGCTGAGAAGAAGGCCAGTGCTAAGAATTGATGACGATAGAGATATCGAGGACGATAGGTTGAGCATGGCATCTGAGAAGGGGAAGGCGCCTCAGGCTGATGACTTTATTCTGAAGAAGATGGAAGAGAGGTTCGAGGCTATGGCTCGTATGATAGGCAGAGCTCACGGGATGAATCCTGAGGATAGGGAGCTGGACGGAGAGGACCCGATCCCTTATAACTTCAAAATGCCGGATGTGCCGAAGTTTGATGGTACTTCTGATCCCACCGCACATGTGAAGCAATATTCTCTGGTCATGAAGGGGACCACATTGTCCAAGAAGCAGAAAGTAGAATACTTTTGTCTGAGTCTGACCTCTCATGCTATAGATTGGTATCACGGCCTTGACCGCCGCACTAAAGAAGATTGGGATCTGCTCACTGAGGAGTTTCTGAAGCAGTACGACTGTAATACCAGAATGGAGGTGACTCTGAAAGATCTTGAGCTACTCTAGCAGAAGGCCGGGGAATCCTTCCATGAGTATCTTACCCGATGGCGAAACCGAGTAATGGAGATGCGCCGAAAGCCTGATACCCAGGACCAGATTCGTCTTTTCATTAAGAACGCAAGCCCGTACTTGAAGGAGGGATTGAGGATGAAGGGGTTAAAGGACTGGGAGTCTCTCAAAGATATAGCCATCGAAGCAGAGGGAGAGTTCTTAACCCGAAAAGCTAGCAATGACAATTTTGCCAAAAGGGCTAACCCCGGTCAAGGAGCCAGCAGGCCGGCAGGTCCCAGTAACTGCACTAGAAGAATGGGTGAAGTGTCTGCTACTGAGGTAGCCACCCAGAGGAAGTTTTCGAACTTGGGGAGACCATTATCCATGGTCTTGAGGAGGCTGATGAAGGAGGGAAAATTGCGCCCTCTAACTCCTAGGCCAGCTTTGACACAAGGGAAACCGGGACATAAGGATAACGAATTCTGTGCATTCCACCAGCACTCAGGCCATATCACTGATAAATGCAAGGCGCTCCGGCACTCTATCCAAGACTTGATCGATAGCAAGCAGATCTCTGACCCTGAGAAGAGAGAAACTGAGAAGAAGCCTGGTTATAATGCCGTACCACCGCCCGTGTTTATGATTCAATCTAGCCTACCAGAGCGGTACGTGCTACAAGATCTGTATGGGAGTGAGGAATCTGCTGTTGATAATTCCGAGGATGGGGAGGAGAAAGCAGTTGTGGCGACTCTTGATTGCTAGTCTAGCAGTGAAAGCGGTGGAGAAGCCGAGGGTGAAGAAGGGTTGAACCTTGATCTGTGGGGCTCCGATGGAGACGAGGGAGAGATAAGCGCTGTCACTAGAAGTGGAAGGGTGATCCCCGAGATTGCAAAGCTACCTGAGCCGGTACAGCCATTGGCAGAGAAAGAGCCAGAGGAGGAGCAGATTATAAGGCAATTGAAGAAGACCGCAGCTCAGATATCCATTTGGGATCTATTGAGGCAATCCCCCTCTCATAGGCAGAAGGTAGTAGAGGCTTTGGTTGAGGCCACAGTCGCCACCACTATTTCCCCGTCAGAGCTTTTGGGTTTAATTAAGGGAGGATCCGAGGAGAGATTGGTCTTTTCCAACGCTGACTTACCTGTTGAGGGCTGCAATCACAACCGACCCTTGTACATTAAAGCACAGATTAGCGGTAAGCACACTGCTTGCGTTATGGTGGACGATGGGTCTTCTATCAACGTGTGCCCTTTAATAGCTTTGCAAGCTTTTGGTTTAAGCGAGGATATGCTCAGCGGATCCGATCTGACTATCACGGCCTACGATAACTCGAGGAGGCAAGCCTCAGGAACCTTCAAGACTTTGGTCAAGACAGGACCTATCGAGGTGGAGGTCGAATTTGTAGTTCTGCCCATCCCTGCTAACTTCTCAGCTTTGCTAGGGAGACCCTGGTTTCATAAATTAGGAGGAGTGCCATCCACACTGCATCAGATGATAAAGTTCCCACATAAAGGGGAGGTGGTGACTATCGAAGCGGCCAGGGAAAACCAGGTCTCAGCGCTGGAAATTGCCAATCAGCCGTTCAGTAGCTTCCATGTGTCTATGATAAGGGGAGAGCACGGATCAGTAGATAGCCCGGCTGTGGTTAATATGATGAAGAAGATGTACTATCTTCCCGGGGCTGGATTGGGTAGAAGCTCCCAAGGGCTGCGGACCGTGATCACCACCCGAGGGCAGAAGAACCGGAAAGGCCTGGGATATAGAGGTGGCTTCGGCAAGAAGAGGGTGACAGACAAGATCCCCCACATTTCAGAGAGCTTTGTCCTAGCATCCTCAGCCTGTGCATATACTGGTGAAGATGAACCACAATGGGTAGATGGGAGGATTGTCCCTGGCTTTGAGATCTTTAATGATGTGTATGACTGGCACGTCGGGTTCGTCAAGACTGCTGAAGACTTTTGGGATGAGGAAGTCATGACTCAGGGTATCACTTGGGACAAGTGCGAGCTTGAGGAGGTCGTTACTGAGAAGATGGTAGCTGCCAGGCTGAAAGGAAAAGGGAAGATAGCAGATTTAGAGCTGAAAATGGGGGATTTGAAGATTTCTTCCGACGTGCCTGAAGGGCCTCTGCTAAATCAGAAAGTTAGTGAGCAAGCTGCAACGGCATCAACCTCAAGAGCGGCAGAAGAAGACTCTAGCCTAGATTGTCTTTTTATTCCAGAACTCTTTTATGATGTAAATGATAACTATAATATTATCAATAAGATGAACAATTTCACTTATTTGTGCGATGTTTCTAATGATTTCAACATGCATGAACATGATCATATTCCATCAATTTTTGACATTGACTCCACTGGCACAACGCCTTTTAATCTTGGAACCTCGGAAAATCCGAGAGAAATTCTAATAGCATCAAATATAACTCCTGAGGAGAGAAAAAATTTTGAGAGAATAATAAGAAAACATGAAAAAGTCTTTGCCTGGACCTACGAGGACATGCCGGGGATTGACCGAGCTATGGCGGAGCATGCCATCCCGACTTACCCAGATTGCAAGCCTGTGAAGCAGAAGTTGAGAAGGCTAAGACCAGAATGGGCTGACAAGGTTAAGGAGGAAATTCGACAGCAGATTGAAGCTAAGTTCCTTGTGAAGCTAAGTTCCTTGTGGAAGTCCAGTATCCTACATGGCTGGCAAATGTGGTTCCTGTGGCTAAGAAGAACGGAAAGGTCAGGGTGTGTGTGGATTATAGAGATCTTAACAAAGCCTGCCCTAAAGATGATTTTCCACTACCCCATATTGATGTATTGATAGACAGTGCCGCCAATTGCGCGATGTACAGCTTTGGGGACGGATATGTGGGCTACAACCAGATCCTGAACAAGATAGCTGACCGGGTTAAAACTGCCTTTATCACGGAGTGGGGCACCTATGCCTATCGGGTCATGCCTTTCGGCCTGAAGAATGCAGGGGCCACATACCAGAGGATGGCAACCAAGATCTTAAGTGACCTGATTCACAAAGAAGTGGAGGTGTATGTCGATGATATGATGGTCAAATCAGCCACCCGAGAGGGACACTTTGAAGCTCTAGAGAAGTTCTTCACCAGGATCGATAAGTATAATCTGCGACTTAATCCCAAGAAGTGCATTTTTGGGGTGACTTCAGGAAAGCTGTTGGGACATGTCGTCAGTCAAAGGGGGATAGAAATTGACCCCGACAAGGTGAAAGCTATCAGAGAGATGCATGTGCCACAAAAGGAGAAAGATGTAAGGAGTTTCCTGGGCAAGCTGCAGTATGTCAGCCGGTTTATTGCCAAGCTCACTTCGATATGCGAACCTGTTTTCAAGCTGCTTAGAAAGAATCAGCCCGTAGTCTGGAATGAAGACTGCCAGAGAGCCTTTGATAATATCAGGGAGTATCTGTTAAATCCGCCAGTACTAAGGCCTCTGCAACCTGTTAAACCGCTCATTCTATACCTGGCAGTAGAAGACGGTTCAGTGGGCACCATGATGGCTCAAGAGGATGAATTTGGAGTGGAGTTTGCGATTTATTACCTCAGCAAGAAGTTCCTGGCTTATGAAATAAAATATGCTGAAGTGGAAAAGATCTGCCTTGCAGTGATTTGGGCATCAAAGAAGCTGAGACATTACTTCCACTCATACAAGGTTCAGGCAGTAGCCAAGCAGAATCCTTTAAGATATTTGCAGGAGGCACCATCTTTGCTTGGAAAGATGGGGAGGTGGCTGCTCTTGCTACAAGAGTTTGATGTGCAATACATAACCCGCAAGACTATTAAGGGGCGAGCTGTAGCCGAATTTCTTGCTGAACATCCTATCCAAGGGGACACCCCCGAATTTACCTTTCCTGACGAGAGCATAAGCACGATTTCTATTCAAGGATGGCAGTTGCATTTTGACGGGGCAGTGAATAACAAAGGAGCCGGAGTCGAAATCATCCTGACGACCCCAGATAATGAGAAGCTTCCTCTTGCTAAGAAACTGAGATACAAGGCGACCAACAATGAAGCTGAGTATGAAGCGTGCACCTTCGGGTTAGAAGCTTTAGCTGTGTTGGGGGCAAGAAACGTAGAGGTATTTGGTGACTCGTCCTTGGTAATAAACCAGATCCGAGGTTAGTGGGCTGTTAAGGAAGAACGACTGGTCCCCTATGTTCAATATCTGAAAGGGATGTGTGGACAGTTTGAGACTTGCACTTTCCACTTTGTGCCCAGAGATGAGAACCGTCTGGCTGATGCGTTGGCAACCTTAGTGTCAATGTGGGATAACCCTGAAGGAGTGGCCATGAAACCGGTGCTAATTTCGAGCTCTGATAAGCCTAGTTTTGAAACCGAGCCAGTGATGGAGGTTGAGGCATCAGATGGCAAGCCATGGTACTTTGATATCATGAATTACTTGGAAAGCGATAGATTTCCAGAAGAAGCCACTGAAAAAGACCAGAGGATGATACGTAAGTTATCTACTCAGTTCATATCCTTGGAAGGGGTGCTGTACAAAAGACGGTCAGATGGGATTCAGCTCAGGTGCTTGAATGAAAGAGAAGCGCGCAAGATAATGGAGGAAACCCATGCAGGGGTCTGTGGGGCCCACATGAATGGTTTGACCTTGGCCAAGAAGATCATGAGACAAGGCTTTTATTGGCTTACGATAGACACTGATTGTTCAAAGTATGTCAAACAATGTCAGTTGTGCCAACAGTACGCAGATCTGAGACACCTGCCGGTATCAGAACTACATAACCTGACATCACCTTGGCCGTTTGCTGCTAGGGGGATAGATATCATTGGAGAGATTCGCCCTACGGCGTCTAATGGGCACAGATACATCATAGTCGCAATCGACTATTTCACCAAATGGGTCGAGGCAGAATCTTTCAAGAAAATTGACGCAAGGGACATGGCCAAGTTCATAGAGAGGAATTTGATATGCAGATATGGCCTCCCTCATCACATAGTGTCTGATAATGGAGTGCAGTTCATGGGAGAAACCAGAAAACTTCTCGAGAAATATGGTGTTGAGCATCATAAATCCTCTCCCTACCGACCGCAAGCGAATGGAGCAGTAGAAGCCGCCAATAAGAATGTGAAGAAGATCTTGTCCAAGATGGTCCAAACCTACAAAGACTGGGCTGAAAAGTTACCCTTCGCCCTGTGGGGATACAGAACGACCGTAAGATCATCTACAGGCGCTACACCATTTTTCCTGGTATACGGAACAGAAGCAGTATTGCCGGTAGAGATAGAACTTAAATCTCTAAGGGTGGTCATGGAGGCCCAAATCCCGGAGGCCGAATGGGCGCAGCAGAGGTTGCAGCATTTGAACTTACTGGATGAGAGTAGGCTGAAGGCTTATTATCATAATCAGATATACCAGAAGAGGTTGGCAAGAACTTTCGGAAAGAAAATGAGGAAGCACCCGCTGAAAGAAGGGGACTTGGTGTTCAAGCAGATGAGGCCAGGGATATCAGACATCAGGGGGAAATTCAGACCTACCTGGGAAGGGCCGTATATCCTTAAGAAGCTGTTGTCCAAAGGGGCTGCAATCTTATCAGATAGCGATGGGAACGAATTCAAAGAGCCGATCAATGTCGACAGACTCAAAAGGTTCCACGGCTAAAGACCAAAATAAAAAGAAGAGAATAAAATGCCCCGCAAGTCGAAAACCGAAAAAAGGCGGCTATGCTAAAATTGGGCGCCTCGACAGGGTGAAAATCGAAAAAAGGCATCCTGTGCAAAAATTAGAGGCATGAGAGAAAATGTCCGATCGTGAAAACCCGAGAGGGCCGATTGGTAACAGGAGTTGATACTGTTAAAATTTAGTTTCATGCATTGATGGCGCGTAGGCAACTGAGTAAATGCCAAAACTGATCATGTATGCTGAAATTATATGGAAATGTACACAAAACTCGTGAAAAGGGATGAATATTATTCTTTTCACTTTTGTCATTTTCTAGTTCTGCATTAAAAAGAAATATAGCACCAAAAGGAATACACATATAGGCTAAGCTAGGTCCTGCTGCTGCTCTCGCCGATCAGATGCTTGAGCCCTCGGGTCCTGTTATCAGAGGCTGGGCTGAGGATCCACTTCTTGTACCCGCTGGTTGAGGATGCAGAATGGTTGCCAAACCTCGGGATGACGGTCTTCACGGGTAATCTACCCCATAGCTCATGATACCGGGAAGCAAATGCGACCGAGAGATCTCCTCCTCGGAAGGATAAGGGAACCCTTACTATATCCTGGGTCATCCCAAGCTGCCGTGTACACCGGGAGGTGATGTAGAAGGTGGCCTGACAGAGGCCGTAGAGAGGAACGCAACCCGATGGCCCATCTGTGACCGCATGAGATAGCGGGAGCCAGGCGGATGTGAAACTGATATCGTCATCTGACAGCTCGCCAAATCTGGTAATGCCTTCACCAGCAGTGATACACCCATGCAATCGCCGACGAGGCAAAAAATGGCTCGGCGAGTACTGGGGGGTAATGCGAGGGGGTGGTTCGGACAACATCTTCAGTTTTTCCTGTAGCCAGATCTTTAAAAAAAAAAAATAAAGCCGCTGGGGTAAGTAGGGTTTACTTCAGGCAAAAATAAGGCACAGGGTGGTGTGAAAATCCGAAAGGACGCACCTCCCGTTAAGAAAAGCTAGTGTGAAAATCCATCAGGGACACACTACCTTTAAGATAATGACGTACCTGGAGTAATAAGGGGCTGCCGGCAAAGGTTGTAGTGAACCCAGAGCTCACAGCGTCCAGACCCAAGATGTTTTCGGCTAGGACAAGTGGTAGAGGGGACAGTCCCAGATGAAAGTCGCTCAGAACTCCGAACAGACGGGAGTCACCGGTCAAACCCCCCGGAGCAACAGTAAGGAAGTTCACCATGCAGAATAAGAATATGATGCTTACCCGATATGTGGGAATGTCAGTGAACCAATCCAGGGCCTCGATCAATGGCTCCAGAGCAAAGGAGGAGCTAAGAGGAATTAGCTGGTTAGCCTCCGAAGGGGATATGCCCAGAGCTAGGGCTACGTCCCGGGTCTGAAGTAGGCCGCAGCGGGGGACGCAAGGCAGAGCGCTAGGAGGGAACCGAGCTCCCAGAATGGAAGCTAACTCTTCAGGCAAGGGACACAGTTCCTGGTAGGTAAATTTGAAGACGTGAAATCGGGGGTTCCAGAAGTGGGTCGCCGCCAGGAGGAGGTTCTGGTCGATTTTCACCCGGCACAGGTATTTCAGCCCAGACAGAGAGGAAAGGGCGCCTTCTCCCCAAGTGTGCTTGTCATCTAAAATACGGTGCATCCTTTGGGCAAGAGGGGAAGACATTTTGAGAAGAATAGAGGACTCAAGATGTGGGAAAATGAAGAGACAAAAAATTTTGCAGGTTTTTATAGGCAAGTGTCACCGACGGCCTGCCCGTCTCTCCACAGGGACGGTCTATCCGCCGCTACACAGGGACGACCTGCCCGTCCCCCCACAAGGACGGCCAGACCGTCGGTATAGGTCCACCTGGCAGATGCACTGCATTCATCACGCGCATTAACTCGCATTCATTGCATGACAGACGGCTAGCCCGTCGGTCGCTTGTACAGACGCCCTGCCCGTCGGTCAAGAATTTCTATATAAGGGCGAGTGATAGACGGTTTAAACGTTGCTGTCCCTTTCTCCTTCCTCTCTCAAACGGTTTCTTAGCGTTTTTTAGCGGTTTTTGAGACTTTTCTCCTTATTTTTTTCGCGATTTCTTCATATTTTCGCATTTTCTACCCGCCGGGCACTTTGATATTCATATTTTCTCCAGTTTCTATACTTCCCGCGACTACAAGTAAGTAAATAACTACTTTTTTTGAATTTTATTCAATTTATCTCTTCATCTCTTTTCCTTTTGACTTTAGGATGCTTTAGATGCCTTATGAATTTAGGGAAAATGCTGCCCAATTTTCCATATTATTTTATTTTTTTGTAATTAAATCTGAACTTTTTGCATGATCACATAGAAGTAGAATTTTTCTATAATCTTGGTGCTTTAGAATTGCATCCTTTTAGCGCACCATTTTGTGCATAATTTGCTTTTGCGGCCTGAGGCCACTATTTTTGTACTGTTGGGGGCACACTCTTGCCGGGGTGCGTCCCATTTACACATGTACCCTATTGTTGAGGCCTGAGGCCTATGTTTTTATCCTTTTGTGCAGGAGGTTGGGCATATCCCTGCCGGGATGCTGCCCAAATTTTATTATTTATTCTAGAATTGAATATTTATTTTCTTACCATGTATAATGCATGCCTTGGGTCCTAGAAGGCCCATTCCTATTACTCGTTTCAAATTATTTGTATGGTAATTGCTTATTTGTTTTTGCCTCGATACGTGCAAAGCATGTTGGTAACCGTTGCCCCTTTAAATTTATTATCATTCTTTCTATCTTATTTTTGGGTCGTCATTGCCCCGGTGAGGCCCAAATCAGTTTTCACCTCAGAAATGAGTTAAAAATATTTGTTTCGCCAAAATTTCTGATATTTAATCTTTTCCCTTTTTCACAGGATGCCTCCCAGATGTAGAGCACCACAGGCCCAGCCCGAGCTTGTGGTTCCGGTTTGGATGGATGACGAGTCCGCTCAGAGGTACAGAGCGTTGGCTCAGGTAGAGTTTCGGGCCAGCCGTTTCGTATCTCGCCCTTTTCTAGAGGCCCTTGGGTTGGCCCCGGAGTTTGATCTGCTTGCCGAGGGAGCTGGTTGGACAGAGTTTCTCGAGCCCGCCTTCCAGACATTTCCAGAGGCTACCCGCCAGGTCTTGGCCACTCTCCGCTACACAGGCTTTCAGAGTGCGGATACCGACCCGGGGGTGATTCAGTTTTGGTTTGATGGCGACCATGTCAGCATCACCAGGCAGAGGTTTGCTCAGGCCATGGGGCTCCCTACGGAGGAGGGGGTCGAGATCCCGTGGCGAGCGGTGAGACGCGCCCATTGGGCGGCCATTGCCATACCAGGAGTGCTGTACGATCACGATACAGCGAAGAGCACCGTACTGGCGTCTCAGGCACTCCGGTATTTGCACAGAGTGCTTTCCAGCTCGTACCTCGGTCGAGCTGGTAATCCAGGGTCGCTTAATGCGGCCGAGATCTGGAGCCTCTGGGCTATGGTGGCAGGCCAGCGTCTCAACATTAGCCACGAGATCTTGGCCAACCTGACCAGAGTTGGCAGAGGGTTGACACCGGTGGTGATGGTAGGAGAAGTCATCACTTGATTATTGTTGAGATTGGGGTTTAACCCCGAGAGATTGAGAGGACCCTTGCCGGAGGGGATCCATGTAGACGCCGCAGCGGTAGTTCAGATGGGGATGATCTCCCCGATTTCTGGCCAGGCAGAGGCCTATAGGGTGTTGACTATCCACGAGACCCGGCAGCTGTTCAACCTTCCACCCTTGGGGGCAGATCCTGATCACCCAGAGCACCAGGAGGAGCAGCCTCCACAGCCAGAGCCCGAGCCACAGCCAGAGCCCGAGCCATAGCTAGAGCCCGAGCCATAGCCTCAACCTCCATAGACAGAGCCTCAGCTGGAGCACCAGCCTCCTCAGCCTCCTCAGCCATGGGCAGTGCCTCCACCACAGCAGCAGGAGCCTCCTAGGACCCCCTCGGACTTCGATTTTGAGATCACGATGGACGATCTCTTCGCCTCTTCACTGGCATCTAGGGCCCCGACTCCAGCCCCATCGCCGAGCGCCAGGGTACAGAGGCCTGCCCGCGAGCCCTCCGAGAGATACCATCCGTACTCCCGAGGCGATCCAGGAGCATCCACTTCTTCGGCACCACCACCAGAGCCAGCACCACAGCAGCCAGCTCAGCCGGACTACTTTCAGCTCCTCTCCTCCATGTTTATGGCCTTTGAGCGGCGACAGGATGAGAGGGATAGGGCCATTCACGAGAGGTTGGATCGCCAGCAGGCTGCCATTCAGGAGCAGTCTCAGTCGGTAGAGCGCTTATCTCGGGAGCAGGCCGGCTACTTCGAGCACACGACTCGGGAGTAGGCTCGGGCCATGGATGCCTTTAGAGACGAGTAGACTTGGGTCCTTGAGGCTGTTAGAGGAGAGCAGATGAGTTTGGTTGAGCAGATTGCTCAGGGTCAGAGGGAGTTGAGGCAGCAGCTCGCTCATGATGTGAGGACGTCACAGGACCAGGCGTCTCAGAGGGTCGATATGACCCTACAGATGATTGATGAGTCACTTGGCTCTTTGAGATCCCGCGTCCAGGCGATGGAGGGGATCCTCCCCCCTCTTTCTCAGACCATGAGGGAGTTTAGGGAGCAGACGGAGCAGAGCCTGGAGCAGAGGAGAAGGGCCGCCAGCGAGCAGACTATCCAGTTGAGCCAAGCCTTCAGGAAGTTGGGAGAGAAGGTTTCTGAGACCTTAGGGTTTATGAGCACCTGCACCCAGCCCTTTTTGGACAGCTACGCTCAGATCAGGTTCAGGCAGGCCCATGATCATGAGGCAGGACCTTCCACAGCTCTGCCACCGCCTTCGGCCCGTCCACCTCCGCTAGGGACCGTGCATATATCGGACAACGAGGATCCCGATGAGCCCTCAGACTACACACCTCTCTGATCTTCAGGGAGTTATCTTTGTATCTATTGTACATTTTTTATTTCATATGTGCACTGTACAAAAATGACATTTTTAGTGAAAATTTTTGTTTCATTATTGCATTTTGTTAATTGCTTAATCACATCACAGAAAATGTATGTTCTCATATCTACTTACATATCGATAAAAATGACAATGTGACAAATGAAAAATAATAAAAAGCAAAAGCAAAAAAAAAAAGAAAGAAAAGACAAAAAATAAACAAAAATGATAATCGACAAACATATCAATAAGAAAAAAATGAATAAAAGATGAAACACGGCATAGCCAATAAAGCAAAGGTCACGCCATCAATTAGACAGGTCAAAAGATGACCATTCAAACGTGAATTAACAAAATCTTTTATCTCATAGGTACAAAGGAATACCGATCTGAGCATAGACATCGATTAAAAAGATCTCCTTTGAAACAAGGAAACCAGCGGAGTTTCCACGCTCCAAGATCGAAGCTGCGGTTAGAGAAACACTGCTCTTCACACCGAGATGGTAGCCAGACAGTGCTACATCTCACAGTTCACGCGATGGCCAAAGAGTGCTACGCACTTTGCAGATCGGATGGGGGTTAGCAAGGGAACTTCAGATCGAAGCTGCGGTTAGAGAAACACTGCTCTTCACACCGAGATGGTAGCCAGAGAGTGCTACATCTCACAGTTCACGCGATGGCCAGAGAGTGCTACGCACCTTGCAGATCGGAAGGGGGTTAGCAAGGGAACTTCGGATCGAAGACGTGGTTAGAGAAAGACCGCTCTTCATTTTGAGTTCGTCGCCAGAGGATGCTACATCTCACCAAAGCCTACCGGTCGAGACGAGACCGGTAGGGGTATCTTCGCACCGCCGAACGGACCTAGACAAGGTCTACCCGGCAAAAGGCACGGAAGGTGGAAAGCCGTCGCAGGTACGCTTCCTTTCCAACCTTTCTCTGAGTTTTGGCTTATCTAGGCGCTTGTGCACTAGTTTCCCCAAAACTGGGGGCAACTGTAAGCACCGTGTCCCGGAGCGGTCCGGATCAGAGGTTACCCTATGATGAAATCAATGTTCGAGCCTGTACGAGAGGCTGAATTTGGAGGTTTCAGTCCCGCGTTCCATGAGAAATGAGGTTTTTCTACAATTCCTGGGCAGAGGGGGAGAAAACGGAAGTTTTTCAAGTCAAAAAGGCTTTTTTGTCCTCCACAGACGGCCAGCCTGTCTATGGAGGCAGCCCGTCGCTTCGAGTCTCCGACGGCTTGTGGTATTTTTCGACGCCCGTCGGAAAATCAATGCCCCTGTCGGGAGCCGCCTGGTTTCCCGGAGCACGCAATCGTTCCGACGCCCGTCGTTGGATGTGGCAGGGCCGTCGGAAGTGTCCTTGTGTCAGTAGGATTCTTCCGACGCCCGCCCCCATACACCGACGCCCGTCGGTCGTGTCTGGCTATATAAGGTCCGGATTTTCATTTGAAAAGGGTTGGAAAATTTTTCAGAAGAGGAAACTCTTCCAAAATTCAAGCACGTTTTGTCTCTCTTCCAAAAACATTTTTTTCTAAAGAACTTTATTGAATCAAGGATCAAATCAATCAAAGGAACTAAAAGCTAATTAGTTTTCTTTAGATTTTGACTCCAAAATCGATTTTCTGAAGGATTGAAGGTGAAATATCTCATTTTCTCTCTCTAATCTTTCATTTTTGTTTCCCGTGGAACGCGCGGGGATCTAACCGACACCAGAATCTCACCTGAAGTGATTATCTGAGGGTAAATATTCCGGATTCTCTCTCCATTTTCATCTCATATTTAATTTTTTATTTATTTATTTATTTATTCATTCTGTGAAATTTTTGAATACCTGTCATTACTTTTCTTCATTTTGACTCCCTCATCTCCTTCTTGGATAAAACTTGCTTTTTGACCTCGAAAGGTTTCTTTTTTCCTTTCTGTTTTCCAGAGACAGAGGTGACCGATGGGTCATCTTCATGACCGACGCCCGTCAGTCACCCACCCACATACTCCCTTTTTGAGTGACAAACGGGCATATCGAATAACCAAACCGATGCCCGTCGGTCAACCAGGAAAGGCCGTCGGTGGGTTCTGTCTCCAATTTTTTAATCATTTTTCATGTCTATCCAGTCTCTTTGATTTCTTATGTGTTAATTTTATGTATATTAACATCTCTTAACTTTCTGTGAGTGTATATTGGTCCTCCTGGATTATCCCGAGCTTGAGCGGCTATCTACCATGTTTGGAGGATCTCGTCCGGTTTAGTTTCCTAATCCTCTTGTTTTATTTCTTTTATTGATTATCTTATGTACATGGATGCACTCCTTTTATATCCCGTTGATGTATAAAAATGACTCAATGGTTTTATATTTAATAAAATGAAGGTTTACACAAAACTGGACCAATGTCCTATTTCATCCAATAAAACCATCACAATGAAAATATTCAATTTTAATAACGACGCATGCGAGGACCAAAGTCCTCAGAATAAGCAAATGCCCCGATTTATGCATGATCCGCACATTTATGAAAGGGAGTTGTATTCCGCTCCTTGTATTATTGTAATTTATTGCTTTCATTATCAAATTGATCATTTGTCGATTTCAAGATTTGAATAAATGCGCCTTTTAATCAATTGCATAGTGTGGAGAGAGAGCGAATTAGTGACATTAAAATTTGATCATAAACTAATTGAGGTAGAAATAGATGAGAAATCCCGGACCCAGCTCTGGTCTTTGGGCTCGAGAGGTTAGAGGTTATCCTCCAAAATACTTCTTGGGTCACGAGGTTTTAGCGCTAATCCTAGGCTCTTTAGGGTGAGAAGTTCACCTTCCATGATCCCTCTAGCTGGCCCAAAATGGATACCAAGCGCAGTCTTAGGCTCTCCGAGGCGAGAGAAACTTTCCCAATGTTCTATTGGGTGGCGACTCCATGATACCTCCTTGTTGCCCAACATAGACGCACTTGCGATTTATTGCAAGATGCCAACGGACCCGCAAATGCCACGGTCGCCCATGTGCGGGCGGTCGAACGGGCGGCGCATCGGGATCCGGCGCGCGTCACAGACGGTCTAGTATTGATTATGTATTGTGTAATATGAACATATTGAATACTATAGAGTGTGATCGAATGACGTAATACGTTAAATGTCATGATTGGACTGGATTGAATGAGAATATCAGTGACATGAAAGTGAAAAAGATAAATGATTCCATAAGTTTATGAGTTAAGAAAGAATTTTTTTTTACTGCATTTGCCATAACCATCGATTTGAAAAGTAATGCAGTGATACCTGATATCCGTACCAATTGCGGGTATGGGCCGTCACAGTGACAATGTAAGATTATATTGGAAGATGTTTTCTACGGTTATGGTTTCATTCCGAACAATTTAATTGTTATGGATATTGATCCTAACTTTATGAATAAAGCTAGTTTTTCCTTTAGTTCTTCTACTTCACATAGTTTTGAGAATCATGTGAAATTATGGCATGCTAGATTAAACCACATAGGGTAAGAATGAATGAGTCAGTTAGCCAAAATACGTTTACTAGCTAATTTAAATAAAGTTGAATTACCCACATGTGAGCATTGCCCAAAAGGAAAACTGGTTAGAAAATCATTCAGAAAAGGAACTAGAGCTAAAATTCCATTGCAATTAATTCATTCTGACGTGTGTGGTTCGATGAATGTGAGGGCAAGGCATAGGGTGTAGACACCGGGTCCTGAGTCAGCCCAGATCAGAGCTACGCAATGATGATTAGATGCCTGTTCACAGGCAAAAATGTTGAAAGTAGTGATTTTCTTGTCAAATTTGCATTTTAGAATAAAAAAAAAAAATAAAAAATATATTAAAAATTAAATTTGAAAAATAGAGTTTGAAAATTATAGTGTTTTAGTCAAAATTGTTTTAAAAAAGAAGGTTTTCGGCGTTTGGGTAGTCTGCCCGTGAGGGCAGCCCTCGCGCGCGGCAAGGCCAGCGCGTGCGCTGGCACCGGGCAGACGCCCTGAATGCCGCGCGCAAGCCACACACGGGGCATCGCTCCGTGCTGGGCACGCGCACGCAAAATGCCATTTTTGCCCCTTTTTTCGTTTTTCTTTATTTTTTTTGACTTTTCACCATATTTTTCGGGATTTTTAATGATAATTCCCATTTTTGAAGAATAATTAAGGGGAATTTAATAAAAATTCAATTTTCTTGCTTAATTAATTAGGATTTCCATTTTTATTGATATAAATAGAAAATTATGGGAAGGAAAAAGGGGGGATGCTTTTAGGTTAAAAATTTCTTTTCTTCTCTTCTTTTTCATCAAAGAAATTCTCTCCACACTTTTTTTTCTTGAATTTTCTTTTTGTTCAAATAAATTTCTTAAATTTTTCAAACTTCTTTATTAATCAATAATCATCCTTGAGACAAAGAAATAAATTTTTTTGTTCTTGAGAATTAATTTATTTTTCTTCCATTATTTTTTAAGCAATTTTTTATTGGAATAAAATTCTAATTTTTATTATTTTTATTTCTATTTTGTGAATCAAAGTAAGGAAAATCAATCATCTTCACCTATTCCATCGAATCCAAATTCTGAGGGTAAATATTTTAGGCTCGATCTTTTAATTTTATTTTTCTTTTATTTATTTTTATTCATATTTAATTAGTAATCATGTAGATCTTTATATTTATTGTTTATGTATTTATTTTATGTTATCTTAGATATAGATTTAACTTTTTTTTTTGACTTTTTTCTTTGTTACTTTTTTATTTATTTGATTATTCATTTCCTTTTATTTATCATTATCATTTATCATCATTATTTTTCATTATTATTGTTATTTATTTATTTATTATGATTATTATTATTGTTTTATTGTCATTTATATTATTATTATTATTATTATTATTATTATTATTATTATTATTATTATTATTATTATTATTATTATTATTATTATTATTATTTCATGTTTGTATGTACTAACCTATTAGTATGTTAATTTATTTGTTTCAATCATATTATTTAATTTATTTGTCATCCATAATACATCTTTTTATCTATTTTGATTTATTATTTATTATTTCATGTATTTAATATATTTTCTTGATTTAATTACTAACATTAATTTTATTTGTGCTTGTTTTTTGTTTCAAATCTTTGTTTTTCCTTGTTTGAGCATCCATGCGAACGAATGAGGAGATCCGAGGATTTATCTTTTTATTGCATTTATTATTTTTCTTTTATTTGTCTTTTTAATTTATTTGTCATGTAATTAGTAATAAAATCATTTATTTTATGCACGTTTAATTAAAAATTACACAAAAATATTTTTATAAATAAATTGGGTTTCTTCTAATAAAATGGGACCAATGTCCTAGTTTTTCCATCCAAATAAATTGTCACTTTAAAATTATTTTCTTTAACTATGCATGCAATAACCAATGTCCTCATCCTTAATAAATATCCCATTTTATGTATAATTTACCTTTCATTTACATTGGGGGTTGTATTCCACTTCTAGTTTTGTTGTAATTTATTGTATTTTTATTTACCTTATTTTAATTTTGTTTTTATTTATCATTTTTATTATGTGATTAATATGCGCTCTAATTATTGCATTTAAATGAATAAGAAAAGGGATGAAATCTTAAATTCAAAACTCAATTGTAATTTAACCAAAGTATGAATAAATGGGAAGTCCTGAACCATCTCTGGTTTTAGGCTCAACGAGCTTAGAGGACCATCTCAATGTTCTATTGGGATGGGGTCTCTAAAATATCTCTTGTTGCACAAAATAGACACAGACGTGTTGTCTTAGGCTCAACGAGGTTAGAGGACCATCTCAATGTTCTATTGGGATGGGGTTTCCAAAATATCTCTTTTTGCCAAAAATAGACACAGATGCGTTGTCTTAGGCTCATTGAGGCTAGATGACCTTTCCCAATATTTTATTGGGTGGCGACTCCGAAACACCTCCTTGTTGCCCAAAATAGACGCTCTTGCAATCTTTTGCAAGTTTCATGAACCTCTCTCGAATACCCTAAAAGCGGGTCATTCGGGGCCTCCCGAAGTTCGACGAGCGTTACACTGGCGACTCCGCTGGGGAATACTTGAGACTTCGCTTCGAAAGTACCTTGGTTAAAACATATAATTGAGCTTTAATTTAAAATTTTCATCCCTTTTCGAAATTGCATTGCATATCATTAGAACCTTAGATCTATGCTAGTTTACACCTTTTATCAACGCCGGTGCGTTCCCGAAGCACGACCCTACGTTCACTCAATGTAGGGCAGTGTTAAGGATAATCACTAGTCCAAGCCTCGTACCTTATGGTATATTGAATGGAGACCCGATCGATCATTATATTCGTGACGAGCTAGACCCGTTGGCAGGGACCATGCTTGGGTAGCCCTAAAGTATCATCACCCTTTGACTAATGCTCATGTAATGGCAATATATATTGCCCTAGGTAACATGTACCTTAATACGATGCTTGCTATGTGGGCCATTATATATTAAACAAAATCAACCAAATTAAATTGTCTTTTATTAAAGGATTTCATGCTTCGGTGGGCCCATCTTAATGTGGTTGATGTGTTTAAATACATAAAGGCCAAAATTCATACGTATACGCATTAATTAAGAGATGTTATTCTGCCGATTTTTCACCGAGCACCATATGCATCCTTTGGGTTCTCTGTTAACCCATGGATCAATCCCACCTAGGAAAGAGACTGCATTACCTCATGTGTGGGAGTAATAAGGTTAGAAGGGTCTATTTGCTTGTATATGGATGTGAATGTTGCATAACACACGATCATGCATTGTAAATGTCATTCATTCATCATTCTAACAATTTGAATCTTTTAGCCATTATAGATTCATCTAAGTGGACTAGAGGTTCCGACAGTCGGCTAGTAAGGACAAATATGCTCTTTGAGTTGCCTGAATTAGTGTCTGACTGGGATACTGAGTCACTCTCATCGATTAGTGAATCATTTTTAGAATCATCGATGGCAGAAGAAATTGGAGCATTGACCACTCAAGAACTTGCTAGGAGACTAGAAGACTTTGAACGGAGGATGTTAGATATGATGGGCGCCATAGCCGACAGGATTGCTTATCCTGTCGCTCCACAAGCACCTATTGCTCCACAGCCACCTGCGCTCCACAACCACCAATAGTCCATGCTGGGGGGCAAGTCGAACCACCTGCTGGCAGAGAGGCTCCTTTTATTTGTAATGTTGTCTGTCAACCTGTCAATGAGCATAGAGTTGTTGTACCTATTGAGCCAAGAAGGGAAAGGATCCCCAATCCCAATGAGGATTTCGTGATGGAGGAGGAAGATGAAGAGGTAATAGCACCTCAAGTTGTGAGGGCCAGAGTACCCAAGGTAGAAGATGAGATAATAAGAGGGATGAGATAGCAAATTGAGGCGATCACCCGCATGTTATCAGTTGGGAAGGGGGTCAACCCTAAAGATAGAGGTCTAGGGGATGAAGAGCTGCTGCCCCAAAGGTTCAAGATGCTTGAGCTACTGAAGTTCGATGGTACTTTGGATCCATCCGCACACATTAAGCAGTATACCCTAGTGATGAAGGGCACAGGGTTGACCAAGAAACAGAAGGTGGAATATTTCTACCTTAATCTGGTGGGTCCGGCAGTAGACTGGTATCATGGGTTAGATAGGAGGTCCAAGGAGGATTGGGACCTTTTGACTGAAGAGTTCATGAAGCAATATGACTACAGCACTATAATGAAGGTCACCTTAAAGGACCTGGAGCTTTTATAGCAAAAGAGTGATGAGTCATTCCATGAATACCTCACCAGATGGAGGAATAGGGTCATGGAGATGAGGCAAAAGCCTGACACTGCTGACCAGATCAGGTTATTTATCAGGAACTCCTGCCCTTACTTAAGGGACTTGCTTAGGTTTAAGGGGATCAGAGATTGGGAGTCACTTAAAGACATTGCTGTAAAGGCTGAAGGGGCTTACCTAGCAAAGAAAGCAAGCCAAAATAATTTTGCTGGGAAAGGTTTTGGGAACTAGTCAGGATACAAATTAGGCGATGCTGGAAGCAGTAATAACAGAAATGGTAAGATGGCCGAGGTTTTAACTACCGAGGTTGGACAGGGTCAGAGGTACTATTCTAATTTAGGCCGATCTCTATCCTGGGTACTGGAGAGATTGATGAAGGAGATCAAGCTAAGACCATTGTCACCTAGGCCAGTTATGAATCAGGGACAGCCGGGGCACATAGATGACCAGTACTGCGCCTACCATTAGCACACTGGGCACCTGACGGATTATTGTCAAACTTTGAGGAACAAGATCCAAGATCTTATTGACACCAAATAGATCATGGATCCCGAGAAGAGAGAGAAGAAGAAAAAGGCAGGCTATAATACAGTCCCTCCACCATGTATATGATCGGGTGTGGTCCACCTGAGTGGCATGCATTGTAAGAGCTGTATGGAGAAGAGTATGTTGCTATCACCCGTTGGAAGGTGAGAGAAGAAGGGATTCCCGTGGCCGCAGTAGATTAATCCTCTAGTGAGAGTGGAGATGAAAACAATGAAGATTATGTTCTTTTTTGACTCTTCGTTATTATTCCAAGAACCATCTTTTTTATGACAATATTTGCAATGTTGGTTGTTTCAATAAGAAGAACAATTTTGCTTATTTGTATGATGTTTTCAATGGTTTCGTTTCACATGATCACGATGCATTCATTTTTTACATTAATTTAACTAATGCAACTGTATTTAACCTTGGGATTTTGGAAGACCCAAAGAAAATCTTGATAGCATCTGATATAACTTTTGAAGAGAGGAAAATTCTGAGATATAATGTCAAAAAAAAAAAAAAAGAAAAAGCCTTTGCCTGGACCTGGAATGATAAGGGCATTATTGGGATGCCGTTGCTTCAATATGCCAACATGACGACGAGCAAAGTTTCAAAAGCCATTCATTTGCCTCCTCAACATCTAGGATGCATACAGTGCAGCCAAGCAAAATCAAACTCTGTTCATTAAAGGGCTACGTCAGAAGTTAGATAGTTGAAATTCTTGGCTTTCATAAGAAATATATAGCTCATTAGAACCAAACCTTAGAATTTATTTCCTCCCAACCATTTGAGATGTTCACTCCAAAGCCAATCAAGATTGACCTTTAACCATCTGAAACTAAGATAAGTGAAGCATGGAACCTTATAGCCAAACTTAGAAGGAAAGCTCATTACCTGAAAAAAAAAGTCTTGCCCCTACCTCAAAAAAATAAAAAAAAAAGAAGAGAAAGAAAAAAACCACAGTCTTGCCCTAAACCATTTGAGGCTAACTTGTAACCTAATCAAGCCATTAAAGCCAACAAAAGGAAAGTACGGGGCTTTCACAGTTAAGTTTCAAATAGAGAACTCACCACTTCAGCCAGTTTATACAAGTGAGAGTGGAGATGAAAACAATGAAGATTATGTTCTTTTTTGACACTTCGTTATTATTCCAAGAACCATCTTTTTTATGACATTATTTGCAATGTTGGTTGTTTTAATAAGAAGAACAATTTTGATTATTTGTATGATGTTTCCAATGGTTGCGTTTCACATGATCATGATGCATTCATTTTTGACATTAATTTAACTAATGCAACTGTATTTAATCTTGGGATTTTGGAAGACCCAAAGAAAATCTTGATAGCATCTGATATAACTTTTGAAGAGAGAAAAATTTTAAGATATAATGTCAAAAAAAAATGAAAAAGCCTTTGCCTGGACCTGGAATGATAAGGGCATTATTGGGACACCGTTGCTTCAATATGCCAACATGACGACGAGCAAAGTTTCAAAAGCCATTCATTTGCCTCCTCAACATCTAGGATGCATACAGTGCAGCCAAGCAAAATCAAACTCTGTTCATTAAAGGGCTACGTCAGAAGTTAGATAGTTGAAATTCTTGGCTTTCATAAGAAATATATAGCTCATTTGAACCAAGCCTTAGAATTTATTTTCTCCCAACCATTTGAGATGTTCACTCCAAAGCCAATAAAGATTGACCTTTAACCATCTGAAACTAAGATAAGTGAAGCATGGAACCTTATAGCCAAACTTAGAAGGACAGCTCATTACCTGAAAAAAAAAGTCTTGCCCCTACCTCAAAAAAATAAAAAAAAAAGAAGAGAAAGAAAAAAACCACAGTCTTACCCTAAACCATTTGAGGCTAACTTGTAACCTAATCAAGCCATCAAAGCCAACAAAAGGAAAGTACGGGGCTTTCACAGTTAAGTTTCAAATAGAGAACTCACCACTTCAGCCAGTTTATACAAGAGTCAAGATGAAGTTTTTGGTGAAAAAAAAGGGAAAAAAAAGAGAGAAAGGACACCGTCAAAAGGAGCAGCCGTCCTGGCTGGCAATGATGAAAGAGAATTCAAAGAAACCAATCGACACCGACAGACTCAAGGAGGTTTCGTGGCAAAGGCTAAAAAAAAGAGAAAAATAAATAATAAATGCCCTGCGGGTCAAAAATCGAAAAATGGGCGATCTTGCTAAAATTGGGAGCCCTGCCAGGGTAAAAAAAAAACATTATGGGCAAAAATTAAGGGCTTAGAGAAAATCTTCAATCACGAAAATTCGAGAGGGCTGATTGATAACAGGAGTTTGATGCTTTCAAGATCCATCTCGAGATTAGATGAGATTTTGTATTTTTGAGATTAATGCCAAATAATGATCATGTGTAATGAAATCAAACTGAAACATATGCATTTACGCCATACTATGTTGATATGATTAGAGCAGTTCACTTTGCATGATCAAAGTCGTCTACTATCTACCATTTGCTACTCTCACCACTCGGGTCTTTTAGCTAACTCATCCTGTTATCAACTGTGAATCCAATCTTACAGCACCATCATGAGAAGAATCAAGCTCATACGACTACGATTTAGGGCATAAGTACACGTTGATCACCCTTGAAGAATCTCTAGTAACAACTTCAGCCACTCTTACAATCTGCAAAAAATAAAAAAATAAATAAAAAAAGGCCGTTAGAGATAAAAACCATAATTGGCCCTCAAAGCAAAAGTTAGGTAAAAGGATAGGGTGAAAACCTGGAAATAGGTAGTCTGTCTTTAAAAAAAAAAAAGCAAAAAAAAAAAACTGCTGGATTGGGTTGGGTCCATTCCAGGCAAAAATAAGGCGCAGGGTTATGTGAAAATCCGCAAAGGACGCATTTCTTGCTAAGAAAAACTAGTGTGAAAATCCACAAGGGACGCACTACCTTTTAAAAAAAATAACTACAGGTATCAGATGAGAACCTCACAACCCCAAAGGCACGAAATTCAAAAGTAGCTTCAAAAGGCATCGATCCTATCGCAAATTGCAGCCAACGTGGCTATAATCTCTAAGTCCACTTAGATGAATTCTTATCCTGCATTTCTGCATGACACATACATTTCACGAGCATGCTCACCATTTTTCCTACATATTTGGCTTTCTAATTTTGCAGTAAGAGAGATTCGATGCGGACACCAGCAAAAGGCGAGTGGCTACATATATCCTAATATCAATCCAAACATTAATTCAAGCATCAAATCCAAAGACCTCTCAGGGGCCACCTCTTCAAATCTCAGAAGGGTTAGCACGATGGCGGCACTACCATTCTACGAAAGGTTAGCACGACCATGGCACTACTACTTCAAAAGGGTTAGCACGATGACGGCACTACCACTCCATGGAGGGTTATCACAATAACGGCATTATCACAATAAATCTCAGAAGGGTTAGCACGATGGCGGCACTACCATTCTACGGAAGGTTAGCACAACCACGACACTACCACTTCAGAAGGGTTAGCACGATCGCGGCACTACCATTCTACGGAAGGTTAGCACGACCACAGCACTACCACTTTAAAACTCAAAAGGGTTAGCACGATGATGGCACTACCACTTCAAATCTCAGAAGGGTTAGCACGATGACGGCATTGCCACTTCAAATCTCAGAAGGGTTAGCACGATGACGTCATTACCACTCCACAGAGGGTTAGCACGATCACAACACTACCCCTTCAAATCTTAGAAGGGATAGCACGATGGCGAGACTACCATTCTATGGAAGGTTAGCACGACCACAGCACTACCACTTCAGAATGGTTAGCAAGATTATAGCACTACCACTCCACGGAGGGTTAGCACGATCACGGCACTACCACTTCACATCTCAGAAGGGTTAGCACGATGGCGGCACTACCATTTTACTGAAGGTTAGCATGACCACGATACTACCACTTCAGAAGGGTTAGCACGATGACGACACTACCACTCCATGGAGGGTTAGCACAATCACGACACTACCACTTCAAATCTCAGAAGGGTTAGCACGATGGCGGCACTACCATTCTACGGAAGGTTAGCACGACCACGGCACTACCACTTCAGAAGGGTTAGCACGATGACGGCACTACCACTGCATCGGAGGGTTTAGCACGATCATAACACTACCACTTCACATCTCAGAAGGGTTAGCATGATGGCGGTCCGACCATTCTACGGAAGATTAGCACGACCATAGCACTACCACTTCTGAAGGGTTAGCACGATGGCGGCAGTACCATTCTATGGAAGGTTAGCACGACCATGGCACTACCACTTTACATCTCAGAAGAGTTAGTATGATGACAGCACTACCACTCGACAGAGGGTTAGCACGATCACGACACTACTGCATCAACAAAGGACAACACGCTGACAACATGTCTGCAATCCACTCTAACAGCATCTCCCAGTTTGGAAAGGTAGCTGCCTCAGTTACGTGTCTTTTTCCTTTTTTCTCAGAGTTTTGCTAACCTAGACACCCATGCACTAATTTTCCCAAAATCGAGGGCAACTGAAAACACAGGGTCCTGAGTCAGCCCAGATCAGAGCTACCTAATGATGATTAGATGCCTGTTCATAGGGAAAAAATTTGAAAGTGATGATTATCTTGTCAAATCTGCATTTTAGAATAAAAAAATAAAAAAAATAAAAAATGTGTTAAAAATTATAAATGAAAAATGGAGTTTGAAAATTAGTGTGTTTTAGTCAAAATTATTATTTAAAAAAAAGGTTTTCGGTAGCCCTTGCGCGATGGCACTGGGTAGGGGCCCCGCGCCCGACGCCCATCATGCGCTCCGATTGGCGCCGGTTTGCCCTGGTCTGCTGAAAATGCCATTTCTGCCCAATTTTTCGTTTTTTCTTGATTTTTTTTGACTTTTCACCATATTTTCCGGGATTTTTAATGATAATTCCCATTTTTGAACCCAAATTAAGGGAAATTTAATAAAAATTCAATTTTCTTCCTTAATTAATTAGGTTTTCCATTTTTATTGATGTAAATAGAAAATTATGGGAAGAAAAAAGGGGGATGCTTTTAGGTTAAAAATTTCTTTTCTTCTCTTCTTTTTCATCGAAGAAATTCTCTCTACCCCTTTTTTCTTGAGTTTTCTTTTTATTCAAATAATTTTCTTAAATTTTTTAAACTTCTTTGTTAACCAATAATCATACTTGAGACAAAAAAATCAATTTTTTTTGTTCCTGAGAATTAATTTATTTTTCTTCCATTATTTTTTAAGCAATTTTCTATTGGAATAAAATTTCAATTTTTATTATTTTTATTTCTACTTTGTGAATCAAAGCAAGAAAAATCAATCATCTTCACCTATTCCATCGAATCCAAATTCAGAGGGTAAACATTCTAGACTCGATCTCTTAATTTTATTTTTCTTTTATTTATTTTTGTTCATATTTAATTAGTAATCATGTAAATCTTTATATTTATTGTTTATGTATTTATTTTATGTTATTTTAGATATAGATTTAACTTTTTTTTTACTTTTTTCTTTGTTACTTTTTTATTTATTTGATTATTCATTTTTTTTATTTATCATTATCATTTATCATCATCATTTATCATCATCATTTATCATCATCATCATCATCATCATCATCATCATCATCATCATCATCATCATCATCATTATTATTATTATTATTATTATTATTATTATTATTATTATTATTATTATTATTATTATTATTATTATTATTATTATTATTTCATGTTTTTATGTACTAACCTATTAATATGTTAATTTATTTGTTTCAATCATATTATTTAATTTATTTGTCATCCATAATGCATCTTTTTATCTATTTTAATTTATTATTTATTATTTCATGTATTTAATGGATTTTCTTGATTTAATTACTAACATTAATTTTATTTGTGCTTGTTTTTAGTTGCAAATCTTTATTTTTCGTTGTTTGAGCATCCATCCGAACGAAGGAGGAGATATGGGAATTTATCTTTTTATTGTATTTATTATTTTTCCTTTATTTGTCTTTTTAATTTATTTGTCAGGTAATTAGTAATAAAATCATTTATTTTATGCACGTTTAATTAAAAATCACAAAAAAATATTTTTATAAATAAATTGGGTTTCTTCTAATAAAATGGGACCAATGTCCTAGTTTTTCCATCCAAATAAATTGTCACTTTAAAATTATTTTCTTTAACTATGCATGCGAGGACCAATGTACTCATCCTTAATAAATACCACGTTTTATGTATGATTTACCTTTCATTTACATTGGGAGTTGTATTCCGCCCCTAGTTTTGTTGTAATTTATTTTATTTTTATTTACCTTATTTTAATCTTATTTTTATTTATCATTTTTATTATGTGCTTGATATGCGCTCTAATTATTGCTTTTAAATGAATAAGAAAAGGGATGAAATCTTAAATTCAAAGCTCAATTGTAATTTAACTAAGGTATGAATAAATGGGAAGTCCCAAAGCATCTCTAGTCCTAGGCTCAACGAGGTTAGAGGACCATCTCAATGTTCTATTAGGATGGGGTCTCCAAAATATCTCTTGTTGTCCAAAATAGACACAGATGCATTGTCTTAGGCTCAACGAGGTTACAGGACCATCTCAATGTTCTATTGGGATGGGGTCTCCAAAATATCCCTTGTTGCCCTAAATAAACATAGATGCGTTGTCTTAGGCTCATTGAGGCTAGATGATCTTTCCCAATATTTTATTGGGTGGCTACTCCAAAACACCTCCTTATTGCCCAAAATAGACAAACTTACAATCTTTTGCAAGTTTCATGAACCTCTCTCGAATACCCTAAAAGCGGGTCATTCGGGGCCTCCCACGGTTCGGCGTGCGTTACATAGGGCCTAATATTTCATCACATTTATAGATGACTATAGTAGGTATGACCATGTCTATTTGGTCTCTCACAAATTAGAAGCATTGAGTTGCTTTAAGACTTATATGAATTTAGTTAAGAATCAATTAGACAAGAGGATTAAAGCTTTAAGAACTGGCCGAGGTCAGTAATATCTTTCAGATGAATTTAAAGCTTTATGTGATGAAAAAGGGATTGAATATTAGTTGTTCATTCCCAGAACTCCACAACCAAATGATGTTCCGAAAAGGAGAAATAAGACTCTCCTTGATATGGTTAGATCTATGATGGCCGAGGCAAATTTGCTAGTCTCTTATTGGGTAGATGCTCTATTGACTGCCACATATGTTCTAAACTGCGTGCCCTCTAAATTTATCACATCTACACCTTATGAGTTGTGTACTGGTCGACAACCTAACCTGAGCCATTTACGACCTTAGAGTTGTGCTGCTTACATCCATGATACCTCAAGCAAATTTCATAAATTGGGACTAAGAGGTAAAAGGAGTATCTTTGTGAGATATTTTGAAGTATCAAAAGGATACGTTTTTATGGGTGAGAAAGAAAATAGTACCGTGATAGAATTTGAATCACGAGATGTCGTATTCTTCGAATATGAATTTCCAAAGTTGGGTGAAGTGAATCAAGATTTCACTTTTTATGAAACTGAGGAAGAGGTATCATCAGGATCACTCCATCCGAGTGGGAGGGAATTAGAGAAAGAGGGTTAAGACCTTCCTTCTCCAAACGATCCGGATGTTCGACACCCTGATTTGAGTGGGAGTATTCCTAACTCCAGTTGGAGTATGGAATATGGTCCCAGAGGGAGCATTCTGAATTATGATGAATATATGAGACATGTTTATCAAGATTTAGAACTGCTAAAATCTAAAAGGAAAAGTGTTCCACGCCAACAATTTGACATCGAAGGCTCGAATGAAGCCCTTTTGGTTACCCCACAAGATGAGGAAGACCCTAAAAATATTCAAGAGTCTTTTTTATGCCCTTCTAAAGAAAAGTGGATTAAAGCAATGGGAGAAGAAATGGCATCTATGAGATCAAACCGTGTTTGGAAACAAGTTGATCTACTAGAAGGATGTAAACCGATTGGGAATAAGTGAATTCTCAAGGTGAAGCAAAAAAACTGAATGAAGTATCGAAAGATACAAGGCTCGGCTAGTCGCTAAGGGGTTTACATAACAGGAAGGGATTGACTATGAGGAGACTTTCTCACCTGTAGTAAAGTTTACATCCATACGGTTAATTCTAGCCATAGTGGCAAGTTTAGACCTAGAGCTACATCAAATGGATGTAAAGACTACTTTGCACAATAGAGAATTGGAAGAAGAAATCTATATGAATCAACCTATAGGTTTCATCGAAAAGGGTAGCGAACATAAGGTTTGCCGATTGAAGAGATCAATCTATGGTCTTAAGCAGTTTTGAAGACAATAGTATTTAAGATTTCATAAGACAATCATGTCGAACGGGTTCAATATGATTGATGAAGACCATCGTGTCTATAACAAAAGCTCTAAAAATAATTTTGTCACTTTAACATTGTATGTAGATGACATACTAATAGCTAGAAATGATAAAAGGTACATAAACAAAATCAAAGACTGGTTATCGTCCAACTTTGAGATGAAAGATATGGGTTATACAGACTACATTCATGGAGTTAGGATTTCAAGAGATCGTTTAAGGTTGTTATCTCTTTCTCAATATAGACACCGGGTCCCGAGTAGCCTTGATCAGGATTACCCAATAATGAAATTAAGTGTGTCGATTTATAGGCAAAAAGAATGAAAGTTGGAAGAGACGATTTCCTTGTCGATTTGTTGTTTTAAAATTAAATAAAAATGTATTTCAAAAATATTTTTAAAGTATTTTAAAAATTATTTTGTGATGAAAAAAGTGAGTTTTTAAATTATTATATTTTATAGAAAATTAAAAAAAAAAAAAATCCCGCCAGTGTCGGCCTGCGGCAGCGCGCACCTGCCCCTGCACGAGCGACGCGCTGGGCGTCGCTCGCCCGCGCGGGTGATGCCCAGGGCGTCGCGTGCACAGCCAGCGCGCGTTGCGCTCTGGGGCGACGCCCATCGGTCACGCCGACGAGCGTCGCTCGCCCCTGTCGCCCCTTTTGGCCGTTTTTGACCTTTTTTTGGCCCAAAAATCAATTTTATCTTCATTTTTTTTGCAAAATTTAATGCTAAAACTTTTTATATTCCAAACCTTTGATTTTCTTCAGTTTTTAGTATTTAATGGGAATTAATTTAATTTAATTTCTCAATTAAAAAATCTGAATTTTGAGGGGAATAAAAAGGGTTTTTTAGTGAGAATTTAGGAGGGATTTTTCTTTAGAAAAAATTATTTTCTTCTTTCAAGAACAAATTCTCTCAATTTTAAAGGAATTTCCAGCAATTCTTAAGGCAAAAAAAATAACAATTTTTGCTTTGAGACAAATAAATAAATTATTTGTTCTTGAGTAAAAATTCACTTTCAATATTTTATTTTCTAATTTTATTCTAACAATACAAGACAAGGAATTGGATCGTACCTTCTCTTCATCAAGATAAATTTTGAGGGTAAATATTCTTGGCTCAATTTCTTAGTCTAATTGTTAATTTAATTTTTAATTTCTAATTAATTAGTTAACATGTAAATTCTTTTAGTCTTATTATTTTCTTCTTATTTCTTGTTTTTTGTTTTTTATTTGATTAGTTAACAATGTAAATTCTCTTAGAACTATTTTATTATTTTTATTCAATTGTTCATATTATTTTTATTTAATTGTTCATGTTGTTCATATTGTTCACATTTTGTTATCATCATCATTATTATTGTTTTTATTATCATCATTATTATTTTTACCATGTGCTTATGTGATTGTCCATATTGTTATTGGTATTATCATCTACCATGCCTTAACATGTCATGTTTATTTCTTATTGTTCTTGCATGTTTATGTGGTTTATTCACATCCTTGGTTATTATTATTATTATCTTGTATGATGAATTTTCGTTATTTATATTTTTATACATGCTGAATTTTATGTTTATTTTATTCATGTTTTTATGCGTGTTGAGTTTTATCATTATAGTTTTATGCTTGCCTATACATGTTAAATTTTATTATTATTATGTTATACTTTTTATGCATGTTAAATGAGTAATTGGTTAAGTTGCATATTTTTTTATTATGTCATTAAATTAATTGGTCATGCATGATGCATTTTTTATTGGCTTTATTTTTTATGTCTTTTATATTATGTGTTTAAATTCATTGTTTTTACTAACATTGTTTTATTTTTTTTTTTATTCTCAAATGCTTACTTTTCGTGTGTGAGTTTTTTATGGCAAGTGGGAGCTCATGGAGAGTTGAAGATACACTTAAGAGCTACCTTGTTAATTTATTATCTTTATTATTTTTCTTTCATTTTGGGAGTTGATTTGTTATTTTCATTTCTTTTGCTTTCATTATTTTATTTCTAATATGTAATTTGTAATAAATTATTTTTATGCACGTTAATTAAAAAAAACCATAAAAATATTTTTACTTAATTAATTTATTTTTTCTAAATAAAATGGGACCAATGTCCTAACTTTTTTTTCATCCAAAATAAATTATCACTTTAAAATTATTTTCTTTAATTATGCATGAGAGGACCAATGTCCTCATTTTAATAAATTACCCGATTTATGTATGAATTGTATTTTATTTACAAATGGGGGTTGTATTCCGCCCCTAGTTTTGTTGTAATTTATTTTGCTTTCATTTACTTTATTTATCGCTTTTATTATATGATTGATATGCGTTTAATTAAATTGCATTAAAATTGAATGAGAAATGGGATGAAACGCTAAATTCAAAACTTGATTATAAACTTAGCCAAGGTGTGAATAAATGGGAAGTCCCGAACCTGTCTCTGGTCTTTGGGCTCAACGAGGCGAGAGACCCATTTTAATGGGATCTCCAAGACACCTCTTGTGTCCTGTAAAAAGGCTTTAACTTGTGTAGTCTTAGGCTCCATGAGGCGAGAGGGCCCTCCTAATGTTCTATTAGGATGGGACCTCCAAGACCCCTCTAGCTTGCCCAACATGGACATAGCAGCGCCGTCTTAGGCTCACTGAGGCGAGATGAACTTTTTCAATGTTTTATTGGGTGGCGACTCCATGAAATCTCCTTGTTGCCCAAAATAGACGCACTTGTAAATACCTTACAAGTTTCAAAGAACCTCTCCTGATAGCCCTAAAGCGGGCCTTCGGGAAGATACGTGGTTCGGCGTGCGTCACAGTGGCGACTCCGCTGAGGACCAATAAGTGACTTCCCTTCGAAAGTACCTTGGCTAAAATTTATAATTGAGTTTTAATGTAGAAATTTCATCCCTTTTTGAAATTGCATAGCATATCATTAGAGCCTTAGATTATGTTAGTTTGGTCCCTATTTTAACCCCGGTGCATTCCCGAAGCACGACCCTACGTTCACTCAATGTGGGAAAGTGTTAAGGATAATCACCAGCCCAAGCCTCGTACCTTATGGTATATTAAATGGTGATCCAATCGGTCATTATGCTCGTGATGAGTTAGAATCGTTGGCAGGGACCATGCTTGGGTAGCCCTAAAGTATCACTACCTTTGATTAAAGCTCATGTAATGGCAATAGATACTTCTACTAGTTAAAATGTATCGTAATACCGTACTTGCTACCTGGGCCATCATATATTGAACAAAATCAGTTAAATTAAATGGTCTCCATCAAAGACTTTCATGCCCCGATGGGCCTATCCTAATTTAATTGAGCTGTTTAAATACACAATGACCAAACACTCATACGTGTGTACATTAAATAAGAGCTGTTATGCTGTCGGTTTTTCACCGTGCACCATACGCGTCTAATGGGTTCCCTGTTAACCCTTCGATAAAGCCCACCTAGGAAAGAGACTATGCTACCTCGTGTCTGGGGGAAATAAGGTTGGAAAGATCTATCTGCTTGCATGTGTTTGTCTATGTTGCATCAACATGACCATGTATTGCATTTCAATCATGCATCATCCTAACGAGGTGAATTTTTTTCAGCCACCATAGATTTGCTTGGGTGGTTTAGGGGTCCCAACGGTCGGTTGAGAAGGATTCCACTCTTGGGATTACCAGAGCTAGTGTTATATCAGAGATCAAATTCTCTTTCCGAGGGTAGTGAGACTTTCTCTTCAGAATCATCAAGTATGTCTAATCTAGCTAGTGGGTCTGACGCAACCAGGGCAATGATTGCCGAGGAAGTGGGGAGAAAAATGGAAGAGTTTGAGGCTAGAATGATGGCCATGATGGGTAATCTTGCCACTACCATTGCTGGGCAGCAAGTTGCTGCTGCTCCTATTAGGGGGCCAGATGAACAAGGGGCTGTTAGGGAGGATTCCCCTGCTGTAGTTGACCCGCCTGTGGTTGAGCAAAGACCACCAGCACCTGTTGAGCGTAAAGAGGGCCTGAGATCTGAGGTTGACCTCTGGGAAGATGAGCAAGAGGAATAGATGGTGGCAAAAGGAAAGTCGCCCAAGCTGGAAGAAGCAATGTGGAGGAAGATGGAGGAGAAATTTGAGGCTATGACAAGGATGATGACTGTAGGAAACCCGGAGGATCGTGAGTTGGGATGGGGATGATCTGGTCCCCCAGAACTTCAAGATGCCTCATATCTCAAAATTTGATGGCACCTCTGACCTTGCTGCGCACATCAAGCAGTATTCATTAGTCATGAAGGGGACAACTTTAACAAGGAAGCAAAAGATAGAGTACTTTTGCTTGAGTCTTATAGGAGCTGCTATTAACTGGTACCATGGGCTAGACAGGAGGTCCAAAGAAGACTGGGACTTGTTGACTGAAGAGTTCCTAAAGCAATACGATTGCAGTACCTGGATGGAGGTCATAATGAAGGATCTAGAGCTGCTACAACAGAAGGCTGGGGAGTCTTTTTATGAATATCTCACTCGGTGGAGGAACCGGGTTATAGAGATGAATCGGTGGAGGAACTGGGTTATGGAGATAAAGCACAAACCCGATACACCTGATCAGATCCGGCTCAGATATCTATTTGGGACCTTCTAAGGCAGTCCCCTTCTCATAGACAGAAGTTAGTTGAGGCATTGAGTGAGTCCACGGTAGCCACCACAATTTCTCCATCTGAGCTGCTAGATCTTATTAAGGGGGGATCAGGGGAAAGACTGGTGTTTTCTGACGCAAATTTGCCAACTGAAGGCCGCAATCACAACCGACCACTATACATTAAGGCTCAAATTAACGGCAAGCACACCGCTTGTGTTATGGTTGATGATGGGTCATCCATAAATGTCCGCCCTTTGGTGGCACTTCAGGCTTTTGGGCTGGACGAGAGTATGTTGAATAAGTCTGATCTGACCATCACAGCCTATGACAATTCTCGTAGACAGGCATCGGGAACATTCAGAGCTCTAGTTAGGACTGGGCCCATTGAGATGAAGGTAGAATTTGTGGTCTTGCCTATCCCTGCAAATTTCTCAGCTCTGCTTGGAAGGCCATGGTTCCATAAATTGTGAGGAGTACCGTCCACCCTACATCAAATGGTAAAGATACCTCATAAAGGGGAGGTGGTGACCATTAAAGCAGCGAGAGAGAACCAAGTGTCTGCCTTGGGGATCTCTAATCAGCCATTTAGTGGTTTTCACGTATCAGTGATTGGTGAGAAGCAGGGCTTGCCAGGTAGCCCTCAGGTGATGAACATGATGAAGAGGATGCACTTCCTCCCAGGGTCCGGATTGGGTAAAAATTCGCAGGGGTTGCAAGATGCCATCACAACACAAGACCAGAAAGATCGGAAGGGTCTGGGCTACAAAGGAGAGCATGGCATGAAGAAAGTGTCAGAGAAGATTCCCCACATTTCAGATAGTTTTGTTCCCTCATCTTCGATTTGTGCTTATACTGGAGAAGAAGAGCCTCAGTGGGTGGATGGAAAGATCATTCTGGGGTTTGAAATTTTCAATGATGTCTTTAACTGGGATCTTGGAGTTATCAGGTCTGCAAAGAATTTTTGGGATGAGGAGATCATGACTCAGTGCAGTGTCTAGGACAGGGATGGGCCTGAGGAGATTGTCACTGATAAGCTGTTAGCTACCAGGTTGAAAGGAAAGGAAAAGATGGTAGAGCCAGAGATAAAGTTTGAAGATTTGGAGATCTCATCGGAGGTAGTTGAAAAGCCTCAACCAAGCCAAGAAGTCAAAGCCCAGTCGGCTGCAACGTCATCATCGACAAAAGATGAAGGTAATGACAATGTTAATGTTTCTGATTACATCAATGAGATGAATAACTTTGCTTACTTGTGTGATGTTTCTGATGATTTCATTTCTCATGATCATGATGCATTCATCTTTGACATTAACTCAACTAGCACGACTGCATTTAATCTCGGAAATTTAGAGAATCCAAAGGAAATCTTGATAGCATCAGACATAACTCCTGAGGAGAGGCTAAAATTTGAGAGAATATTAAAAAAATATGAAAAAGTCTTTGCCTAGACCTTCGAGGATATGCCGGGGATTGATCGAGATGTAGCCGAACATGCCATTCCAACTTACCCAGAGAGTAAACCGGTCAAGCAAAAGCTCAAAAGACTTAGGCCAGAATGGGCTCAGAAGGTGAAAGAGGAGATCCATAAGCAGATTGAGGCTAAGTTTCTACTGGAGGTTAAATACTCGATGTGGCTGGCTAATGTAGTTCCTATGGCTAAAAAGGATGGAAAAGTTCGAGTATGTGTGGACTATCGGGACCTGAACAAAGCTTGTCCGAAAGATGATTTTCCTCTGCCTCATATTGATGTGCTGGTAGACAGTGCTGCTGCTTGCATGATGTACAGCTTCGTAGATGGGTATGCAGGGTACAATCAAATCCTTAACAAGATAGTGGATCGAATAAAGACAACTTTCATAACCGAGTGGGGCACATTTGCTTACCGGGTCATGCCTTTTGGACTAAAGAATGCAGGAGCGACCTATCAGAGGATGGCCACTAGAGTTCTCAATGATTTGATCCACAAGGAAGTGGAGGTGTATGTTGACGACATGATGATCAAGTCAGCTACCAGAGAAGGTCACTTCGAGGCCTTGGAAAAGTTCTTTCAAAGGATTAATAAGTATGATCTGTGCCTCAATCCCAAGAAGTGCATTTTTGGAGTTACCTCGGTTAAGCTGTTAGGCCATGTGGTAAGCCAGAGAGGAATTGAAGTAGATCCCAACAAGGTCAGGGCCATCAGAGAGATGCCAGTGCCTCAAAAAGAGAAAATGGTTAGAAGTTTCCTGGGAAAGCTTCAGTACATCAGCCAGTTTATTGCCAAGCTGGCTTCAGTATGTGAGCCCATCTTCAAGCTTCTTAGGAAGAATCAGCCGGTGGTGTGGAATAATGATTGTTAATTGGCTTTTGATACTATTAAGGATTATCTACTGAATCCTCCAGTTTTAAGACCACCACGGCATGCCAAACCATTAATCCTGTATCTGGTGATAGAAGACAATTCAGTGGGTGCCATGATCGCCCATGAGGATGAGTTTGGCGTGGAGTTTGCTGTTTACTACCTTAGAAAGAAATTCTTGACATATGAAGCCAAATATGTGGAAGTGGAAAAGATCTGCTTAGCAGTTATTTGGGCTTCTAAAAAGTTGCGGCACTACTTTCATTCTTTCAGTGTGCAAGCGGTTGCCAAGCATAACCCGCTCAGGTATCTTCAGGAAGCACCCTCTCTGCTGGGAAAGATGGGAAGATGGTTATTATTGTTGCAGGAGTTCGATATCGAATACATCACCAGGAAAACCATTAAAAGAAGAGCTGTAGCTGAGTTCTTGGCTGAACATCCTATTGAGGGAGACCAATTCGAATACAATTTCCCAGATGAAGATGTCATGGCCATAGCAGTATAAGGGTGGCAATTGTTCTTTGATGGGGCAGTTAACAGTAAAGGGGCAGGAGCAGTGATCATTCTTACGACCCCGGATGGTGAAAAGCTGCCATTAGCTAAGAAGTTGAGGTACAAGGCGACCAATAATGAAGCTGAATATGAAGCTTGCATCTTCGATTTGGAAGCATTGCTGGCTCTGGGGGCAAAGACCGCAGAAGTCTTCGGAGATTCTCCATTAGTAATCCATCAGATCAGAGGGGAATGGTCGGTTAAGGAAGAAAGGTTATTACCTTATGTGAAGCATTTGAGAATGTTGAGTAGCCAGTTCGAGACTTGCACTTTTCACTGCACCCCAAGGATGAAAATCAATTGGCCGATGCTCTCGCGACATTGGTGTCCATGTGGGATAATCCAACAGGGGTTACTATGAAACTCGTGCTAATCTCTAGCTCGAAAAAGCCTTGCTTTGAAGCTGAGCAGGTGATGGATGTTGGGGCCACTGATGGAAGCCCTTGATATTATGACATTCAGAATTATTTGGAACAGTCAGTTTTTCTAGAAGAAGCCACCGAGAAAGACCAAAGGATGATTCGAAAGTTGTCCACTCAGTTCATCAGTGTAAATAGCACTTTGTATAAAAGGCAAGTCGATGGTATCCAGTTAAAGTGTTTGGCGGAGAAAGAAGCTAAAAGATTATGGAAGAGGTTCATGCCGGAGTCTGTGGAGCTCACATGAATGGCTTAGCCTTAGCGAAGAAGATCATGCGCCAAGGATTCACAATGGATACGGATTGTTCAAAATATGTGAAGCAATGCCAGTTATGCCAGCAATACGCGAATTTAAGGCATGTCCCAGTTTCAGAGCTACATAATTTGACACCTCCATGGCTATTTGCAGCTTGGGGGATAGATATCATAGGCAAGATACATCCTACAGCTTCTAATGGGCACAGGTTCATTATAGTTGCCATTGATTATTTCACTAAGTGAGTCGAAGCTGAATCTTTCAAGAAGATTGATGCTAGGGATATGGCTAAGTTCATCGAGCGGAATTTGATATGTAGATATGGCCTCCCACACCATATTTTATCTGATAATGGGGTGCAATGCTTAGCAGAAACTAAACAAATGCTTCAGAAGTATGGAATCCAGCATCACAAGTCTTCTCCTTACCGTCCTCAAGCTAACGGTGCGGTTGAAGCAGCGAACAAGAATGTGAAAAGAATACTGGCCAAGATGGTTCAGAGTTATAAAGATTGGGCAGAAAAGCTGCCTTTTGCACTCTGGGGTTATAGAACCACAGTCAGAACCTCTACGGGAGGAACACCTTTCTCCTCAGTATACAGAACCGAAGCGATTCTGCTGGTTGAAATTGAGCTAAAATCTTTAAGGGTAGTCATGGAAGTCGAGATTCTAGAGATAGAATGGGCACAACAGCGATTGTTGCAGTTGAATCTATTGGATGAAGATAGGTTGAGAGCCTATTACCACAATCAGGTTTATCAGAAGAGACTAGCTCGGTCATTTGGCAAGAAGGTACGAAAGCACCCATTGAAAGAAGGGAATTTGGTCTTTAAGATGATGAGGCCGGGAGTGCCAGACATACGAAGAAAATTCAGGCCAATCTGGGAAGGCCCGTTCATTTTGAAAAAGTTGCTAACAAAGGGAGTAGCAATCTTGGCAGACAGCGATGGGAATGAGTTTAAAGACTCGGCCAACGTCGATAGACTAAAAACGTTCTATGGCTAAAGACCAAAAAAATGAAAAGAAGAGAATAAATGCCCCGCATGTCGAAAATCAAAAAAAGGCGGCCTTACTAAAATTGGGCACCCTGTCAGGCTGAAAATTGAAAAAAGGCATCCTAGGCAAAACTTAAGGGCTGAGAGAAAATGTTCAATCGAGAAAACCCAAGAGGGCCGATTGATAACAGGAGTTTGATGCTTACAAGATCTATTCCGAGATTAGGTGTAGCCTTGTTCTTTTGAATTCTTGTTAAATAAGGATCATGTATGATGAAATCATATAGAAATGTACTCAATTTTGCAATGAATAAAAGAATACAGTTTACATTTTCATTGTTCTTCTAGTTCTGCCTTAAAAAATATATCACTTATTCATCTAATGACTATTGTCTAATCATTCTGTCGGAAGGTGCCTAAGCAGATATGTGCTATTCATTCTTAGTGGTGGTTTTGATAATAGCCTTCTCTTGCAGCTAAAAAAAATAAAAATAAAAAAAAATCTTGAAAAAAAAAGAGGCCGTTAGAGATGAAAACTGTAACTGGCTCTCTAAGAAAAAGTTAGGCCAAAGGGCAGGGTGAAAACCTGGAGACAGGCTGTCTGCCCTATAAAAAAAAATATGATGAAAAAAATAAAAAGCCGCTGGTTTGGGTTGGGTTCATTCCAGGCAAAATTTAGGCAAAGGGTTATGTGAAAATCCCTAAAGGGACGCATTTCCCACAAAGAAAAGCTAGTGTGAAAATCCACAAGGGACGCACTACCTTTTAAAGCAATGACGTTTGATGCTTGGAGCAATAAGGCGGCATTACTTCAAATGATCATTCTTCAGTCAGATAATGCATGAGTCAGAGTCCTGGGCATACGATCATTGACCGGGGGCCAAAGATGCACACTTGATGTCTCTCTCAGAAAATGTTTTGGGGTCAGAGTCCCTAAAGCCAAAATGTCACTCTATCAGATTCTTGGAAGCGTAACGCAGCAGCCAAGCTATATCCTCGGCAGACCCTTAACCACCTAGGATAGGGTCAATCTATTTTATCAAACATTTACATACATTTACATCTCATATATACTTAAATTTCGTATATTTTTCTGTGCACATTACTTTGCAGGAATATCTAAATGAAGATCATCAGTTTTTGCACTTTTAATAGTCTGTGGCAGACTTGGTGCGGTCATCTGCGGATGACACCCTTGCACTTTTGGTAGTCTTGGTAGCGACTTGGTGCATTTCTTTCGTGCGCTTTTAGTAGCCTTGTCAGTGGCTCGGCGCATCACCGTCTTAGGATGGAATCCTGCACTTTTAGTAGTCTTGTTAGCGACTCGGTGCAGTGCACTTTTGGTAGTCTGTAGTAGACTCGGTGCAGCTCAGAAGAGCAAGCTTCGCATTTCGTAGTCTTGTCAGCAACTCGACGCATCATCATCAGAAGATGAAACAGTGCACTTTTAGTAGCCTTGGTAGTGGCTCGGTGTAGTTCTTTCGTGCACTTTTGGTAGTCTTGGTAGTGACTCGGTGCTTCTCTCTTGTGCGTTTTTAGTAGCCTTATTAGTGGCTCGGCGCATCGCTATCTGCGGATAGCACCTGTACGTTTAGTAGTCCTGTCAGCGACTCCGTGCAGCGCACTTTTAGTAGCCTTGTCAGCGGCTCGGTGCGATTTTTCGTTCTGCACTTTTAGTAGTCTTGTCAGTGGCTCGGCGTATCGCTATCTGCGAATAGCACCTGTACGTTTAGTAGTCTTGTCAGCGACTCCGTGCAGCGCACTTTTAAAAGCCTTGTCAGCGGCTCGGTGCGATTTATCTTTCGCGTTTTGTAGTCTTGGTAGCGACTCGGCGCATCACCGTTTGAGGATGGTCCCTAGCACTTCGTAGTCTTGTCAGCGACTCAGTGCAACTCGGAGAGGATATTCATATTTCAAGTCATAGAAGTGTTCCTCAGGAAGCAGCTGGAAGGAGGCAGCCTCAGGTACGCGCTTCTTTCCTTTTCCTGAATTTTGGCTCACCTAGACACCCACACACTTGTCTCCCCAAAATTGAGGGAAACTGTAGACACCGGGTCCCGAGTAGCCTTGATCAGGATTACCCAATGATGAAATTAAGTGTACCGATTTATAGGCAAAAAGAATGAAAGTTGGAAGCGACGATTTCCTTGTCGATTTGTTGTTTTAAAATTAAATAAAAATGTATTTCAAAAATATGTTTAAAGTATTTTAAAAATTATTTTGTGATGAAAAAGTGAGTTTTTAAATTATTATATTTTATAGAAAATTTTTTTAAAAAAAAAATTCCCGCCAGTGTCTGCCCGCGTCAGCGCGATGGGCGCGCGCCAGTACGCACCTGCCCCTGCACAAACGACGCGCTGGGCATCTCTCGCCCTCGCGGGCGACGCCCAGGGCATCGCGAGAGCAGTGCTTGCTGGGGCGATGCCCGTCGGTCACGCCGACGGGCGTCGCTCGCCCCTGTCGCCCCTTTTGGTCCGTTTTTGACTTTTTTTGGCCCAAAAATCAATTTTTTCTTCATTTTTTTTTTGCAAAATTTAATGCTAAAACTTTTTATATTCCAAACCTTTGATTTTCTTAAGTTTTTAGTGTTTAATGGGAGTTAATTTAATTGAATTTCTCAATTAAAAAATCTGAATTTTGAGGGGAATAAAAAGGGTTTTTTAGTGAGAATTTAGGAGGGATTTTTCTTTAGAAAAAGTTATTTTCTTCTTCTTTCTTCTTTTAAGAACAAATTCTCTCAATTTCTAAAGGAATTTTCAGCAATTCTTAAGGCAAAAAAAATAACAATTTTTGTTGAGAATTTTCTTATTTTCAATTGTCAATTTTTGCTTTGAGACAAATAAATAAATTATTTGTTCTTGAGTAAAAATTCACTTTCAATATTTTATTTTCTAATTTTATTCCAACAATACAAGACAAGGAATTGGATCTTACCTTCTCTTCATCAAGATAACTTTTGAGGGTAAACATTCTTAACTCAATTTCTTAATTTAATTTTTTATTTCTAATTAACTAGTTAACAAGTAAATTCTTTTAGTCTTATTATTTTCTTCTTATTTCTTATTTTTTGTTTTTATTTGATTAGTTAACAATGTAAATTCTCTTAGAACTATTTTATTATTTTTATTCAATTGTTCATATTATTTTTATTTAATTGTTCATGTTGTTCATATTGTTCATATTGTTCACATGTTGTTATCATCATTATTATTTTTACCATGTGCTTATGTGATTGTCGATATTGTTATTGGTATTATCATTTACCATGCCTTAACATGTCATGTTTATTTCTTATTGTTCTTGCATGTTTATGTGGTTTATTCATATCCTTGGTTATTATTATTATTATCTTGTATGATGAATTTTCGTTATTTATATTTTTATACATGCTGAATTTTATGTTTATTTTATTCATGTTTTTATGCATGTTGAGTTTTATCATTATAGTTTTATGCTTGCCTATACATGTTGAATTTTATTATTATTATGTTATACTTTTTATGCATGTTAAATGAGTAATTGGTTAAGTTGCATATTTTTTTATTATGTCATTAAATTAATTGGTCATGCATGATGCATTTTTTATTGGCTTTATTTTTTTTATGTCTTTTATATTATGTGTTTAAATTCATTGTTTTTACTAACATTTTTTTTATTTGTCTTTTTATTCTCAAATGCTTACTTTTCGTGTGTGAGTTTTTTATGGCAAGTGGGAGCTCATGGAGAGTTGATGATACACTTGAGAGCTACCTTGTTAATTTATTATCATTATTATTTTTCTTTCATTTTGGGAGTTGATTTGTTATTTTCATTTCTTTTGCTCTCATTATTTTATTTCTAATATGTAATTTGTAATAAATTATTTTTATGCACGTTAATTAAAAAAAAACCATAAAAATACTTCTACTTAATTAAGAAGAGGAGGAGTGCATGTATGTGTAAACTATTAGGATTTGAACAAAGCTTATCCTCAAAAGAACAAAAAGAAAAAAGAACAGAAAAAAAGAACAAAGGAATAAAAAAGAGAAAAATAAAATACAAAAAAAGAGAGAAGGAAAAGAATCAATAGATAGATTGGAAAACCATCATGGGGGGCAAGCTTTGCTCAAATCCCGCTGATCTACATGTGCCTGTACTTTGCCATTTTTCTTAACTTTCCAAAAGGACCACAAGAATTATATCGACTTGCAATGGATATAAGTTGCTCGAGCTTGGAAATAGACATCATAGGAGAGGTACACCCTATAGCCCCAACGGACAGGGTCATGTCAAGATGGTCTCCCGCACCACGCAGGATTCAAGGACAGAAGGACACCTTATGGTTAAGGCTAGGGAGTTGCTCCAGATGTATGGCATTAAAGACCACAAGTCCACTCTGTATTGCCCCCAAACCAATAGGGTAGGAGAGACTGCTAAAGATCTTGATCAAGATGGCTCGAAACTACAAGGATTGGGCAGAGAAATGGCCTTTTGCACTTTGAAGCTAGAGAACCGCCATCAAAACCTCTGCAAAACCTTTAAGAATAGTCATAGAAGCCCAGATTTTGAAAGCCGACAGGGCGCGACAATGGCAGAAATAGTTCAATACGTTGAACAAGGAAGAGTCATGAGATTACTACCACAGTCAGATCTATTAGAGAAAACTCTGCTCGATCATTTAGGAAGAAAGTCAAAAAGCATCCACTGAAGGAGGGAGGTTTAGCCCTTAAGCAAACGAGTCCAAATGTTCGAGACAAATGAGGCAAGTTCAAACCAGTGCAGGAAGGCCTATTTGTTCTTGAGAGGTTATTGTCCAAGGGAGTAGAGTTTCCAACAGACAGCGATGAAGATTACTTCAAAGAACCGGTCAACATCAACAGACTCAAGAAGTACATGGCTAAAGACTAAAATCAAAAGAAGAGAATAAAAGCCTCACGGGTCGAAAACCGAAAAAAGGCGTCCTTACTAAAAATGGGCGCCTTGTCAAGGTGAAAACCGAAAAAAGGCACCCTAGGCAAAAATTAGAGGGGTGAGAGAAAATGTCCAATCAAGAAAACCAGAGAGGGCTAATTAGAGATAGGAGTTTGATGCTTACAAGATATACTCTGAGATTAGATGTAGTTATGCATTTTGAATCGATGTTAGATAATGATCATGTATAGAGAAATCATACCGAAATGTACACAATCTTTGCAACTACATGTGTTCATTATTTTCTAGATCATTTATAAAAAGAGAAACATCGTTCATTCCTGAATTCATGAAATCTAAATGACTACACACTGCTACTGCTCTCACCGTCCAAATGTCTAAGTCGATTAGTTCTATTATCAACTGCAAAAATAATCACCTACCTTTCGAAAGCATTAGTGGGATTAAAGGAACAATCCTCGATAGATGGTACAATAGTCTTGATCGGCAGCTTGCCTAGAGGCCATGATGTATGGTGGTCAAAACCGAAGATAAAGGTCCATCTTGGAAAGATAGGGATGCCTCGCTGTATCGTTAATCCCTCTAAACTATCGAGCACAATGGGTAGTAATGTAAAAGACAGCCTCATGAAGCCCTAAAGAACCTGATCCTCATTCACTACCTCACTTAATCTGGCAACACATTCATCCAGAAAGTCAAAGGAATGCAACTGATGCCTAGAGAGAAATACCTCAGAGAATAACTGTTGATTACCCTAAAAAGGGGCTCTGATAGTAGCTTCAACTTTTCTTGTAGCCGTACCTGAAAGGCAAGAGAGTCTCAAAAAAAAAAAGAGCCGTTAGAGATGAAAACTGTGACTGGCTCTCTAAGCAAAAGTTAGGCCAAAGGGCAGGGTGAAAACCTGGGAACAGGCAGTCTATCCTTCAAAAAATGAAAATGAATATAAGCCGCTGGAGTGGGTTGGGTCCATTTCAGGCAAAAATTAGGCACAGGGTTATGTGAAAATCCCCAAAGGGATGCATTTCCCACTAAGAAAAGCTAGTGTGAAAATCCACAAGGGACGCACTACCTTTAAAATAATGACTATTGACGCCTGGAGCGATAAGGCGGCATTACTTCGAATGACTTTCCTTTAGGCGGAACTTGTTTTAGAGTCCTGGGGGCAAAATCCTCATTGACGGGGGGGCAAAGATACTTACGGGTCAGTTCTCTTTGAAAAAATTATAGTCCGTAAAGCCAAGACAACTCTTTTTTACATCCTTGGGAGATTAGACAATGTGAGCAGCCGAGCAGTACCCTCAACCACCTGGGATGTGGTCTATTCATTTTTGCATATCATATGCATGTCACGTGCATTCAGTCTTTTGCACGTATAGATATGCACACACAATTCTTGTACATTAATCCTTTGCATGTGTTTTCTGTATATAGTTTTTTATGTATATTTCACACACATAATTCCATATGTACACATAATCTTTTGTATATATTGCTGTGCACATGACTCAGCAGGAAAGGTCTGAATAGACCTCATGAGCAAGGATGATCCAAGGGATGGGTTCAGCTCAACATGATCGCACACTGTATCCTGCATAAAATCAGGTGAATACATACAGAGGTGGAACGCCCAGAATAGCAAGCCTATCCGGACACACCATGCTCAGGGCAATCCAAAATCCCATAAATCTATGGAAAAAAAGATCCGTTGAGAAGCCGGACTACCCACAAATACTTTAGTTGGATGCAATCAAACGCAAAAGTGGGCCGGGGTACAGCTTCAGCTCTACATCGGTGCTCATCCATGCCGAACAATCAGATCAAGATGAAGTCCTCATGAGAATGGAATTTCGTGGACCGCTCCCAAGAAGACATTTAAAAGAGTAAGCTTATTCATGTGCACTATGCCAGGGGCAATTAGGTAAGTTTCTCGATCATAAGAGGCACGCTCACACACATCACATAATAAATGTACAAAATCCAAATTCAAATGCACAAAATCTCAAACAAACAAACAAAACAACAATAACAACAAACAAACCAAAACAAAATAAAATAAAATAAAAACGAAAAGTAGATATTTTCAAGGCCTTGAAAATCCAACATACTGTAAAAATTCAAATACATCCAAAATGTGAAAATCCCAAAAAAGACATTGAAACCTATCTGCCTGCAGGCAAGCAACAAAACCTCCAATCTAATTTTCCTCTGAGGAGGCTCAAATCTATTTTCCTCTCTGGAGGCTCAACAACAAATTCTCTCACCCTCTTGAGAAGTATGCAGGTCTTTTCAATAAGGAGGCTACGTTAGAGATGATAGAGGAATCGATATTTGGGAAAAAACCAACCTTCCTTCAGTGGGGCACCCGTCTGACATCGGCCCCAATAGGTATGTACTGCCACAGGTAAATACCTCTTTTATATACCCTGCGTATTTGCTTTGTCCTTTATTGTTGAAAAAAGGTTCATGATAAGCGCAAGTAAAGACAATGACGAGGGAGTCACCATGCTGACCTAAGGATGGTCGATAGTAGAATATTATACTAGCCGGATGGGGGTTAGCAGATCAGATATTATACTAGCTAGGTGGGGGTTAGCAGATTAGACATTGTACTAGCCGAATAGGGGTTAACATATCAGAAAATTGTACTAACCGGATTGTGATTAGCAGATCAGATATTATACTGACCGGATAGTGGTTAGCAGATCAGATATTGTATTGACCGGATGGTGGTTAGCAGATCAGATATTATACTGACCGGATGGGGGTTAGCAGATGAGACATTGTACTAGCCGGATGGGGGTTACCAGATCATAATATTGTACTAGCCGGATTATGGTTAGCAAATCAGATATTATACTAACCGGATGGTGGTTAGCGGATCAGATATTGTATTGACCGGATGGTGGTTAGCCAATTAGATATTATACTGACTGGATGGGGGTTAGCAGATCAGACATTATACTAGCCAGATTGGGGTTAGCAGATCAGACACTGACCGAATAATGGTTAGCAGATAGGATGTTACACAGATTGGTTGGAGGTTACCAAGGTATTCTGTGCAAGCCCAGAAGCGGCTACCAAGACAGAGCGTTCAATCACATGCGATAGAAAAGATCGCAATGGGATTGTAGTTAGAGAACACTACATCTCATAGACACTACACGAGCTGAGATGAGGCCAATAGAGCACATACAGTAGAATAGATCGTAACCAGGATTGTAGTTAGAGAACACTACATCTCACAGACACTACGCGAGCCGAGACGAGGCCAGCAGAGCACATGCGGTAGAACAAATCGCAACCAAGATTATAATTAGAGAACACTACATCTCAAAGACACTGTACGAGCCGAGACGAGGCCCACAGAACACATGCGGTAGAACAGATCGCAACCGAGTAACAGTTAGAGAACACTGCATCTTACAGATACTGCGCGAGCCGAGACGAGGCCAGCAGAATACACGTGACAGAACAGATCGCAAACAGAGGTTGTAGTTAGAGAACACTGCATCTCATAGACTCCGTGTAGGCCGGGACGAGTCTAGCGGGACACCAGCGATAGAACAGATCGCAAACAGAGGTTATAGTTAGAGCACTGCATCTCACAGACACCGTACAGGCCAGGACGAGGCTAGTGAGATACCAGCAATAGAAAAGATCACAAACAGAGGTTATAGTTAGAGAATACTGTATCTCACAGACACTATGCAGGCCGGGACGAGGCTAGCGGGACACCAGCAATAGAACAGATCGTAGATAGAGGTTGTAGTCAAAGAGTACTGCATCTCACAGACAACGTGCAAGCCGAGATGAGGCCAGCGGGACAAATCAGCCACCGTGCATGCCAAGACGAGGACAGCGGGGCACACGTGATAGAACAAATCGCAGACAGAGGTTGTAGTCAGAGAGTACTGTATCTCACAGACACCGTGCAAGCTGAGATGAGGCCAGCAGGACAGACCAGCCACCGTGCATGACGAGACGAGGATAGCGGGGCACAAGCGATAGAACAGATCGCAACGAGGTTGTAGTCAGAGAGTACTGCATCTCACAGACACCGTGCAAGCCGAGATGAGGCCAACAGGATAGATCAGCCACCGTGCGTGCCGAGATGAGGACAGCGTTGCATACGTGATAGAACAGATCGCAATAGGATTGTGGTTAGAGGACACCTTATCTCACAGACGCCGTACAAGCCGACCGGAGGCGAGAGGGACAATGCGATAGAAAAGATTGCAAATGAGCCACAGTCGGGTAGCACTAAGACTCAATGGCAACAAGTCGCAATATTCCACACGGCAAAAAGGTAAGAGCTGCCTCAAGTACGCATCTCTTTCCTTCTTCTCTGAATTTTGGCTCATCTAGGCACTAGTGCACTAGTTTCCCCAAAATTGGGGGCAACTGTAGACACCAGGTTCTGATACAGCCCAAATCAGAGTTACCTAATAATGATAAGATGTCTTGTTACAGGCAAAAAGGTTGAAAGTGGTGATTTCATTGTCAAACTTGTATTTTAGAGTGAAAAAAAATAAAAAAAAATAAAAAATATTTTGAAAATTAGATTTGAAAAATGGAGTTTAGAAATTATAGTTTTCTTAGTTAAATTTAAAAAAAAAAACAAATTCCGCGATTGTCGAAGCGCGGTAGCGGACAGGTGCACGGGCGCTGCGTGGCGCACCGCACGCGTCGCTCGCGTGCGAGCGACTTGCAGGGCATCGCCCGCAAGGAGCGACGTGCAGCGTGCACTGCTCCGCATGCTGGGCGAGTGCTAACGCCCGTTGCATGCGCCGACGGGCATCGGTCGCCCCTGTTCTGCCGCAAATGGCCAATTTCGCCCAAAAACTGATTTTTTCCGATATTTTTCCACAAAATTCGATGTTTTATCACTTTTTTAAGGGATTTTCATTTTTTTTTCAATTTTTAAAATTTAAAATTATTCATATCTGATTTAATTAATATTTTTTTCAATAATTAGTTAGGTTTTAATTTTTTATTCAAATAAAAAGAAAAAGATGGAAAGAAAATGAGGGGGATTTTTTTATTAGGTTTTTTTGAGGTTTTCTCTTCTTCTTCCTTTGAAATTCTCTCTAAAAATTTCCAGATTTTCCCCAAGTAAAAATCAAAAGAAAAAAGTTCATCTTTCATTCTTTTTCCAACACAATTTCTTCTAAACATATTTTTAGAAGAGGTTTTGCTGATGAATTTAATTTTGAGACAAATAAATTGATTATTTGCTCTCAAAATTCAATTTTTTTATCTTTGTTTTTCAATTAGACTTTTTTCAAGGTTTTTTTTTTTCTTATTTTGAATCCTTTTTGATGAACAATTGATTTTGGGCAAACAAAATAATTGTTTGTTCCTAAAATCTAATTTTCATTTCATTTTCTAAAAACAAGTTTCTAAAATGATTTTTTTCCTTGAGACAAACAAAATAATTGTTTGTTCTTGAGATCGTTTTTCATTTTTTATAAATAAAAATAATTCTTTAGGCAAAAAAATTAATTCGTTGTTCCTAAAGAATTTTTGTTCATTTATCTATCTTTTTCCTTAAAATAAAATTCCAACATTTTATCATCCAATTCTAATCCTGCAAAACACAAACAAGGAAATCAATATCATTTTTTACCTTCATCGAATCCGAAACTCTTATGGTAAACATTCTGGGCTCATTCTCCTTATTCTTTTTATTATTTTTGTATTTAATAAATTATTCATGTACATTTTTATTATTTTCATTCATTCATTTATTTTATTTAATATATTATATATTATTTTATTTTATTCTTGTTCACGTAAATATTGATTGCTCATTATTTTCAACATATAATTAATTAATTCATTTTGATTAATCTTTTTGCCATGTAAATGGTTTATGTTAGTTGTGATAATAGTAATTAATCATGTTATTCATTTAATCATTTTCATCATTCTTTTATTTCAATTTTTTTATTATTCCTTTCATTGTTATTTTATATATTCATCGTTTATTCATTCGTTTATTTATTTTCATTTTTCATTATGAATATTGTCATGTTAATATTTTTATATGTTGATTTATTAACATGTTATATTTTATTTCAATTACATATTTTAATTCATTTGTGATTCATAATACATTCTTCTCATTTATTTTAAATTGTTAACATGTTAATTCATTTATCATCTTTCATGCCATCTTATTTTATTTTAATTTGTCATTCATTATTTTATATGTTTAACTGATCTTATTATTTTAATTACTAATATTATTTCATTTGTATGTTGTTTTTTTTGTCAACACTTATTTCCTTTACTTGGGCATTTTTGCGAGCACACGAGGAGATCCAGAAGGCTCGTTTGGGTTAGATATTTAATTGCTTTATTTGTAATATTTCATCTATTTGGCTTTTTCATTTATTTTGCCATATAATCTTTAATAAAATTATTTATTTTAGGCATGCTAAAAAGAAAATCACAAAAATATTTCTATTAATTAATTTGGTATTTTTTCTAAATAAAAATGGAACCAATGTCCTATTTTTTCATACCCAAATAAACCATCACCTTTAACACTTTTTTAAAAAGCATGCATGTGAGGACCAATGTCCTCATCTTTAACAAATAGCCCGTTTTATGTATAATTTTTATTTTATTTACAATGGGGGTTGTATTCCGCCCATAATTTTATTGTAATTTATTTTCAAGCACTTTACTTTAATTATGCTTTATTTATTTACTGCTTTCCCTTGAATGGATAATTTGCGCTTCAATTTAATTGCACCGAATTGAATGAGAAATGGGATGAAACGCTAAATTCAAAACTCAATTAGAAACTTAATCAAGGTATGAATAAATGGGAAGTCCCGAACCTACTCTAGTCTTTGGGCTCAACGAGACGAGAGGGCCATCTCAGCATTCTATTGGGGTGGAAGCCTCCAAGACACCTCTTGTGTCCCGTAAAAGGGTCAAAATTGCACAGTTCTAGGCACCACGAGGCGAGAGGGTCATCCTAATGTTCTATTAGGGTGGATGCCTCTAAGACACCTCTGGTTTGCCCAAGCGTGAGGCTAGAGGACCATCTTATCATTAGGGTGAAAGCCTCTAAGATACCTCCGGCTTACCTATAATGGACAAAGCAGCGCTGTTTTAGGCTCACTGAGGCTAGACGACCTTTTACAATGTTCTATTGGGTGGCGACTCCAAGAAACCTCCTTATTGCCCAAAATGGATGCACTTGTAATTTTTTTACAAGTTTTCATGAACCTCCTCCTGATCGCCCTAAAAGCGAGCGGTTCGGGGTGCCCCGGGGTTCAGCGCGCGTCACACCCAGTTAGAGGGGGGAGCCCCTATTGACAGCCGAAGCCTCGGAAGGATGATTATTGCTCAGACGACGATGACGAGCACAAAAACCCCAGGAATGCTGACCTGCGCAGGCCGTACGACGGGGTAATAAATGTGATCACTGGAGAATCATCCTATGTAGAGGACCTTTCCAGGAAAAGAAAGGGGAAGGGTGTTTACCTGTCTCACGAGGCCAAACAGCTAGCCTCAGTCACCGTATCCAGCGAAGACGCACGAGACGTCATGTTTTCACATGAGGACGATGTCATTGTAAGAGCTCGAATTAACAACTTCAATGTTAAAAGAATCATGGTGGACAATGGCAGTGCTATCAACATACTCACCCTTCAGGCCTACCGATCCATGGGACTCCCGATCGAAGAGTTGAAACCAAACGCCACACCACTGATCGGCCTCGGCAATGCTACTATCTCGGTGGTGGGATCCGTTGAACTCTTCGTTGAACTTGGCCAAGAGGCAATCGCTCATGCTTGCAAGGTAATGTTTATGGTGATTGACATGACTTTTGCCTATAATGCATTTTTGGCAGGCCGCTGCTTTTCCAAACCAGAGTTGTCACCAGCATACGGTACATGGTGATAAAAATCCCAACCAAAGGGATCCTGAGAGGCGATCAAAAGGCATCACGCGAAGCATACGTCACCATGATAAAGCAGCAAAGGGAGGCCATGATTATAGAGCCAGGTCTGGAGCGGTCTGTGCAGGTGAGAGGCCAAGAATTGACCTACAGAAGAGGTGAAGACAAGGGCGTTGTCAAAAGGAAAAAAGGAAAAAATGTTCAAGTCGAGACCAGCATGGACACAGGAACAAAAGACGCTATCATGCGGGTCTTGATGATAAATCAAGCATCATTTGCTTGGAAGCTAGAGGATATTCCTGGCATAGATCCAAAAGTAATCACCCACAAATTAAATGTGGATCCAACTCATCCCCCAGCCAGGCAAAAGCTTCGGAGGCATGAGCCCAATCCGAGAGGAAGTTCATATCTGAGGAGGTGGATAGGCTATTAAAGACCAGAGCAATTGAAGAGGTAGACTATCCCGAGTGGCTCGCTATCGTGGTCCTGGTGAAAAAGAAGTTGGGGAAGCTGCAGATGTCCGTGAACTTCACGGATCTCAATAAAGCATGTCCCAAAGACAGCTACCCCCTACTGAGTATAGACCAATTGGTGGATGCCACTGCAGGCCATGCCATTTACTCCCGCCTTTGGTTACCACCAGATCCTGATGTGGCTTGCAGATCAGGAGAAGACCAGTTTCATCACAGACAATGTAACCTTTTGCTATAAGGTGATGCCGTTTGGTTTAAAGAATGCTGGTGCCACGTATCAGCGTCTCATGAATAAAATTTTCAAAGACCAAATTGGGCAGAATGTGGAGGTATATATGGACGACATGATCGTCAAAAGCAGGACCCTAAAGAACATCCTGCCGATCTGGCCAAAGTTTTTTGCACATTAAATAAATCCCGGATGAAGCTCAATCCCGAAAAGTGCATCTTCAGAGTTCCCTCAGGAAAGTTTTTGGGCTTCATGGTTTCTCAGAGGGGGATTGAAGCTAATCCGAAGAAAATAAAAGCCATTCTCGAGATGCAACCCCCTAGAAGCATAAAGGACGTCCAGAAGCTAAATGGGAGAATCAATGCCCTTGGACGATTCATCTCCTCCTTAGCTAAGCGATGCACTCCGTTCTTCAAAAAACTAAGGAAGAGTGATACCTTCAATTGGGGGGAAGGCTGCCAACAAGCCTTCGAAGAGTTAAAGAAATTCCTCACTAACTCGCCACTACTCAGCCGACCGATACCAGGTGAAAACTTGTACCTTTATTTGTCAACCTCTGGTGAAGCCGTTGCAGGTGTCCTAGTAAGAGAAGAAGGGACCCAACAACTACCAGTGTATTACGTCAACCAAGTACTCAGGGGTGTGAACTTAAAGAAAGGACTGGTCGAGCAACTTATCATAGCCCTCATGATGTGCGCAAGAAAGTTAAGACAATACTTCAAGGCGCACACGAAAGTGGTCCGGTTGGGTCATCCGATCAGGAGAATTCTTTAGACACCGACCTGGAAGGAAAAATGGTGGGATGGGCGATCAAGCTGCAGTCGTGGGATGTGAGCTATGAGCCCAGAACAGCAATAAAGGCTCAAGCTCTAGCAGCTTTTGTTGCTAAATTTGCCAGTGAAGAACCCCAAGGTCAGCCCAAATGTCAAAAATGGGAAATGATTGTGCACAGCGTAGCAAACGACACTCGAGGAGGCATGGGCATCGTAATAATAGGCCCCTTGGGCATTGCAATAAGGTATGCAATAAAGCTTAGTTTTAAAGCTCCCAATAATATGGCATAGTATGAGGCGCTCCTTCAAGGATTGAGACTGCTCCATGCCATTTGGCCTGAGTTAGTAACCAACATGATCTAGTACCTGGTGAAAGAAAATGCCGCATTCAAAATACTCGAAGAAGCTGGGTCAAAATGGGATCTCCAGAAGGTGCCGAGAGACCAAACGATAAAAATCGATCGGCTGGCAAAAATGTCTGCTTTCAAGCAAGGGGTAATAGAAGAAAATATCACTATCATCGACCAAACCTCCTCCTCCTTAGACGAGCCAGAAATGATGGAGATTGATCAAGGAGAAAAAACCTTGATGAGGCTGATCAAGCAGTACCTACAGACAGGACAGCTGCCAGAGGACAAAATCGAAGCTCGAAAGGTATCTCGCAAAGCCCTTAATTAATCCATAATTAACGGTGATCTATACCAAAAAGCTTTCAGCCATCCTTGGCTCAAATGCGTAATGGAGGAAGAAGGAGATTACATCCTCAGGGAGGTTCATGAAGGCATCTGTGGGGCACATGAAGCTAGCAGAGCGATGGCAAGGAAAGTACTCCAGACAGGGTACTTATGGCCAAGCATTTTTAGAGATGCTCCGGAGAAAGTAAGGAGAAGCCCCTAATGCCAGGTTCATGGACGGGTCATAAGACAGCATGGAGCAGACTAGCAGCCGATAAGGGTCGAGTGGCCATTTGATCAGTGGGGCTTCGATATCCTGGGACCTTTCCCCCAAGGCATAAGGCAGATAAAGTTTCTCATTGTGGCAGTTGACCACTTCTCCAAATGGATCGAAGTAGAGCCTCTAGCAATGATCACGACAGTCGCATGGAGGAACATCATCTGCAGGTATGGCTTACCTAACGTTTTCATTATAGATAATGGCAAGCAATTTGATAGCTCCATCTTCAGAGATTTTTGCCAAGGCCTTAACATCAACTTGAGATTCACCTTAGTCACTCACCCTCAAAGAAACGGGATGACGGAGGTCTCCAATCGGACCATCTTGGAGGGGTTGAAGAAACGGTTGAGTGAGGCGAAAAGCAACTAGACTGAAGAACTGCAGAGTGTCCTATGGTCTTATAGAACTTCACCTAGGACAGGCACTCATCAAATGCCATTCTCTCTTGTCTACGGCTCTAAAGCAATGATACCCGTAGAGGTCAGCCTCCCATCCTACCGGTCGGTATTCTATTCCAAACAGACAAACATCCAAGAAAGATGCCAAGATCTAGATCTGATAGAAGGAAGGAGGGAGGATGCCTATGTCAAGATCGCCGCCTATAAGCAAAGAGTCGCCAGATACCACAACACTAAGGTAAGGTCTAGAGCTTTCAATGTGGGTGACCTGGTGCTCAAAAAGGCGGACATAGGCTCGGGAAATGTAGGAGTATGGAAGCTAATGCCAAACTGGGAAGGGCCTTATGAGGTCTCCAAAGTCTTAAGCCCGAGCACGTACAGGCTCAAAATAATAGAAGGGCAAGACATCCCCAGGAGCTGGAATGTTGAAGTACTCAAAAAGTACCACTTGTAATAATGTATTCGGACCTGATGATATTCAATCAATAAGGAGGTTCCTTTTCATCCATGTGTAAAGAAGCTCTTTTTCATTTTGTGTTTTTTGTAAAGCATGCATGGCACAACTTATACGCTAGGCTCGATGCTCATCCTGAGCAGAAAATGCGAAAGTTACAATCCATTTCTTTGAACTCCAATTCGACCGTTAGGATCAACGGAACTCCCGATCCTAAGATACGAAAAAGGACAAGCGTCCGACAGTTCGACCGTTAGGATCGATAAAAATTCTGATCTGTAGATATGGGAACCACGAACCTTATGTCGATCCCATCCGTTAGGATCGGTTATACTCCCGATCTGAAAATACGGAACAACTCCAATTCAACCGTTAGGGTCGACGACATTCCTGATCCGAAGATACGGAAAGCGCCTAATTTCCACTGACTCATTCGTTAGGTTCGATGCTAATCCCGAACCAAAGATGCGAGGGTCAAGTATTGGCAAAAGTTTCTCCCAAGTTGAGTGTTGTCCAGCAATCACGGATTGAAAGCGAAACTAAAAACGCTAACTTGATGAACAAAACTATTCATCTAATTCCAAGTCTATGTGAGGCCAAGAAGTCATTCGCTGGCCTTGAAGGTTATTGGTTCCAATTCATGAAGTATCTATGATTAATAAGTCAATCACACTAGCAAGTTATTTGCGATTTTAGCAAGTTACCTTCAATCTTAGCAAGTTATATGCGGTTTTACAAGTTATTGAAAAATAACAATTCATAACTTAGAAAGTACGCAATTTGCACAAAAATTGCAATTCAGTAAAGAAACAATATACTATACAGTTTACAAAGATCAGTGTAAAAAATAAAGCATGAAACGGAAAATCTAATCTAAGTTTCTATATCTACAATTTCTACATTAGCTAGAACTGGGACTGGATCGGCAGTAGGCTCTACTCCTGGCTCGATTTCAGGTGTAGAAGGATTGGCGACAGGCTGAGAAGGCTTAACATCTACCTCAGAGATCAGCTCGGCTGGCGAAGGACCACCAACTTCAACTCTAGAGGGCACGTCTGGCTGAACTTCAGCTGGCAAAGGCCCTTCCACAAATGATGGCACTCTATCGGTCGTCTCCTCTAGAGGAGCCTCTTCTTCATCATCACTGGATGGCAAATCGGGCAGAACACTAGGATCCTCCATCCAGTTGAGATCAGCCCTAAGGAAGCGCCTCCCGGTCTCATAGATCAGTCGAGATAGAAACTTCGCTTGAGCCTCGCCCAATTGATCAAGAAGCTGCTCCTCCCGAGAGGCAAGCTCCTCTTCGAGCCTCTTTCCCCAGGCCGTCTCCTTGTTTGCAAAACTGGTGCACAGCTGGTCACACTCCGCAAGAGCTTTGCCCTTCGCCTCCGATGGTCTTCTCAGCGCCCAGAAGCTTGCACTCAGTGCCCAATCTGACTGCCTCTTCTTTGAATTTTTAGCATTAAGTGCTGTCAGCTGTCAGGCATGCGACCTCACCCTTCAGCTGATCGACCTCAACTAGCCGAGACTTTAGCTCCTGGGCATGCCGAGTGGCCTCCCTCCTCACATCCACCACCTCTCCACGAAGAGCAGAGGTCTCCTTTTGCAGATTCAACACCTCCAGGCAAAGGGCAAAATTTTCTTTCTGGGTAGCATCGTGTTGTGCAATAGCCTCCCCCCTTACCTTGATCAGCTACGAAAAACAACAACAACAACATTAGCAGAGGAGGACATTGCCAAATTCCAGGCAACAAAAATCAAAGCGGCCAAGTCTGACCTCCAGGCTCTGCTGGTTGAACATACTGAGCTCTCGGGCTAGCAAGCTCGGATCTCCTATGACCTTGAAGTCATCCTCCTGAACAATACCCTGGACCAGTCATCGCCAAAGTTCTCCTTTAAGAAGTCCTTCAAAGGCACGAGTTGCTGGTCCGCTCGCCGAGCTGGCTCACTCTGCACAACAGCTTTGCCTCTAGCCGCCACCGGAGCGTCCACCTCAACCACCACATCAGCGGCCTTCTTCCTGGTGATTTCCTCAGCCTGCTTCTATGCGGCCTCATCCAGTTGTGCCACCCTCCCTTGAGCCATCTCCCTCAAAGTTTGAATATCAGGAGGACAGATGGCCCCAGACACTTCTTCCTCCTCCGACTTGTCTCACAGCACCAATTATCGCCTACGAAGGGGCTGATCCCCTACATTCAGTCGAAGCGCCGAGGGACCTGAGGTGATTGGGGGTTGATGAGTGGCTGAGGCAGTTGCAGCAGCAACGGTCATAGGGGGAGTAGTAGCAATCGGGACGGTAGCGATTGGGGCAACGGCGGAGGTAGCTTCCTTTGAATCCTGCCGCAATTGTTGTACTTCTGAAGCGGGCAAGATCTTCCGCCTCTTCCTCTCCTCCCTAGCCTTTCGATCGGCTTCTCTCTTAGCTGTGGCTCGAGCGCCTAGCCGCTGTGTCATGTCACTTGCTCCAGCCATCACAACTGCATCACAAAAGCAAACAAGATAAGTATTCTTTTCTAAAAAGCCAACAGGCAGTGCATATGCAATGCGTGAATGTCAACTCATGCTATTCTCTCTCTTACAATTCTAATGCTCACATTCTGCATTTTGGGCAGCTTCAGAGCTAGAAGAACCGAACAACGTGGTTAGGAGAAAGCTGGACTTGTAGGGTTCTCCATGTCTTGCCACGGCATCCATCAATTTCTTGATGTCGGCCTCATACATGGGCTGACCAGCAGCTAGGTCCTTCAAGATGGTAGCTCCACCCGATTGGGTAAGACGCACACCAAAACCACCGATTATCCCCACCACGAAGTACCTCTCCTTATATCCTTTCATTGAGGTGGGGATATGCACAAGTTTCTTCTTCGGGAGGCTAGTGAAGAAATACTCTGTTCTATCACTCCGACCCGATATGTAAAAGAAATGGGTGAAGATGTCTAGAGTCGGGGCCACCCCCTCTATTTTGCAAAGAATCTTAAAGCAAGCCACCGACCTCCACCCGTTCGGATGCAATTGATTTGGGGCAATCCCACAACCTTCTACATCTCAAAGGCGTCAAGCGGGAGCCTCAACCCTGCATCCAAACTCCACAAGTGGCAGATGAACCACTCGTTTTAATCCTTCCCAAAGGGCCCCTCTGTCACTGCCATAGAATTAGGGCAAGGCATCACGAAGATGTCGTCTGAAAGGCCATATTTGGCAGGAATCTCAGCCACCTCTCTAGGGCTCAGTTGGGAACATCGCTCAACTGTTGGCTTACCCCTGTATTCCTCCATGAAACTTCTATTTATCAATTGGCTGCTACTGGAAGCCATGTTTGACAGAGAAAAGAAGGAAGAAATGCAAATCCCTAACTTCTAAAGGGAATGAATGCAGAAGAAAAACGAAAAGCAATGAGAAATCGGAGAGAAGGGTGAAAGAGGTACTTACTTGATAGTTGAAACTTTCAAGAATTTCGAAAGGAAGCAAGTGAGAATTGCTGAAGTATGGAAAATACAAGAGAGAATTTTGGCAGAGATTCACTAGGGATTGCAAAAATGACGGAAAAACTGCACAAAAGCCACTTATTTGTAGACTAAAACTTCTGGGGCACGCTAACTGTTTCACCACAGAAAGCATGCCACGTGTCCTGAATACATTATTACTGTACAAAGAACAAAGCGCCACCCTCGGAGCATGTGCAGCATTAAATGAAGATAGTTGTACGAACAAATGCGCCTCTTCAGAAAAGCGCCGCATAAAATTCAAAAATCCCACCAACGTATGTCTCCCGAGCAGAATAACTCACAGCGGGCATTATCCAAACGGATTCACTCAAGGCAAATCTATGCCTGATCGGACCAGTACGAGGGGGGACAAGTGATAACCATGCAAACATCATTAGCAAAGAGGCCCATTCAGTCAGCCTAATCCACTGGCAAGGCCCAAGGCCCAATTGCTAAGCGTAGCAGGCATGAGCTCCAACGCAACGCACATGCCCGATCGGCTGATGTGACCACCAGTCCCATCAGCCGTCTAACACAAGGCAGTGCCCATGCCCATCACCCGGTCCCTGTCATTTCGCCGCACACCTACTCTGTCTGCCAGTTATCACATCTCAGGCACTCGAGTGCACCTCAACTATCTCATATAAATAGCCCCAACCAACAGTGGCACCAGGTATTGAAGCTCTGAAATTCTATCTCTAAAAGCATTCTCTCTCTAAAGCTAATAACTTAAGTTTTGGAGTGCTTACGCCTGGTCCGACCGGACACTTTTTCTTGCAGGGTTCTCTCATCTGATCGGCTTTCCCTCTTTTCGAGATAAAGACATTATGTGCTTTATCAATAATAATAATAATAATAATAATAATAATAATAATAATATCAATATTAACCATATTTTTTAGAAAAATATTATAACCACATAAATAAATGACTTTTTTTAAAACGAGTTATTTAAAAAATAAAAAGAATAATTAAGAAATGATAAAAGATTAAAATCCAATTTAATATTTTAAATATCATTTATAGAATAGTTTCTTACATCTCATTTATTTTATATTAAATTAATTTCAAACATCACATTTTTGTTAAAAAAATAAAATATTTACTCTTTCCTTTTTGTTATATTCTATAAAACCCGTGGACACACGTCTTCATGATTTCTGGCATCCGCTTGTAATTTTATAATTAGTTAAATACTAATTAACACAATATTCAACATGATTGAAAATGGAATGGTCCCAATTTACTCTCTTAGAATAGTTTAAATGGCTAACAAAAAAAAATCATTCGAATGAGATTGATGGCAAATATATATATATATATTAAAAGTAATATATCAAATTATCAATTTGATAACGATAACAACTATTTACAATTTTTTCAATATTTAAAATTATCAATAATATTTAAAATTATCAATATATCATGAGAGCAGTGTGCTTTTATAAAAAGTAGACAAATTCTAGATGGTGTTATGGTGGCAAATGAGGTTATACACTCCTTAAATTCGAACAAGCAGAGTGGAATTATATTCAAAGCTGATTTTCACAAAGCTTTTGACTCAGTCAATTGGAACTACTTAGACTCTGTGATGGAGCACATGAATTTTGGCTTGAAATGGAGATTCTGGATTAGCAATTGCTTGAGGTCTGCCAAGGTCTCTATTTTGATTAATGGTTCTCCAACTCCAGAAATTCAAATGTCCCGAGGGGCTGAGACAAGGGGATCCCCTTTCACCCTTTCTCTTTCTACTTGCTACTGAAGGCCTCTCAGCTCTTATTAACAAAGCTGTCAATCTTCATTTGATCAAGGGGATCATGCCAGTCAAGAAGTGCAACGACCTGTCAATTTCTCACATCCAATATGCTGATGATACAATTTTCTTCCTTGATCCTGATCTTCAAAATATCTTACAGTTGAAAAGGACCCTTAGAGTGTTTGAATCTGTCTCAGGGCTTGCCGTTAACTTCCATAAAAGCTCCCTTATTGGAGTTAATGTCAGCCAGTATCGGCTATTGGAGTGGGCTGAAGTTGCAAGGTGCAGGGTGCAGCAACTCCCTTGCACCTACCTTGGTCTCCCGTTGGGTGCGAATCCAAGGAAAAGAGTCACTTGGAATCCAAACATTAATAAGTTCCAAAGCAAACTTTCTGGCTGGAAAGGAAGACACCTATCTTTGCCGGGACGCCTCACCTTAATTAAGGATACTTTGATGAGCCTCCCTATGTCACACCCCAAAATAGCCCTAGTCGGATTGTGCATGCTAAGTCGGGATCGGAAGGGTATTCCAGTAATTTGTGTTTGAGAAATTTGGAGTGTTAAGGACCTAATTGAAAAGTTAATTAAGTTTGTAAGGAAAGAATTGTGTAAGTGAGTGAAGTGTAATTTGTCTAAGGACTAAAGAACATTAAGACAAGATATTCATTAAGGAAAGGTTTGGGTGCATGTGAGGGTATGGTATTTTGATTTGGAATGTTTGAGTGGAGTTTGTGGTCTAATTAGGATCTGCCATGTGTACTGTTAGGTGAGCATTGAAAGAAGAAAAAGAAGAAAAAGAAGAAGAGAGAATAGGGAACACAGATTTTTGGTTTTGGCTTTCCCGTGTCCCTCATCTCACGCTCCTTCTTCTTCTTCTCTTCTCCTTTCTCTGCTTTTCCTTTCTTTCTTTTTGGCTTTGGCTTGGAGTTGTGTTTGGCTTGGATTGTGCTTTGTTTGAAGAGGTGAGTTGGAATTTCTGTTTCCTGCGTGTTGTTGTTCTTTTTCTTCTCATGGTTTTTGGTTGAGTTAGGGTTTGAAGAGTAACTGTGGATTCTTCTTTGTGCAAGTGTTTGATGATAAGAAGAAGCAAAGTAAAGGCAAGGAAAGGATTGAGGATTGATCTTGAAGCTGATTTTGGGTCGTCATTTACAGGTTTGGGAGTGTTTGATTGCATGCAACATTTTTGAACTTCTCTGTTCTTCAATCTCAGTTGATTGTCTCTGCCCTTCTTCTCACTAGGCTTATAAATGAGTTTGCTCTACTTAATTTCTGGAAATGGGTGTGTTTTGGTATGTGTATATGCATGATTATGTGAATAAATGTGTTAGTAATGCATGATAGGAATTGAATTGAAGTTCTGAGTTTAGGTTTTGAACTTACTGTTATTTGTTAGGGTTTATGTTCTTAAAGGGATTAAATATGTCTATACATGATTTTGGTTGATTTGATTGTTGAATTAAGTTGCAATTATCTTGTTTATGATGTTTGGAAGATCGACTGTAAGGTAAGATGAGTTTGGATGTGTTTTGGATCAGATTGAAAATGATTTTTATGGGGTTCTTTGAATTCTGGGTTGCTGGGAATAGGAAATCGCGATTCTGTGGAATTCCCGTTTCCAGTGTGTCGTGACTTCCTGTGAGAGACAAGTCACGAGACGTGACTTCCAGTCACGCCACGTGACTCTGTCTCCCAGTCACAACGCGTGACTTCTCGGCTGGCTGGACGTGATCGTGCGGCGTGACTCCCAGTTGCGAAGCGTGACTGCCTTGAGGGAGGCAAGTCACGTCTCGTGACTTAGAGTCACGACGTGACTCATGTGAAGTGCAAAACGTGACCCTTAGTCGCGAAGCGTGACTGTCTCTCTCTGTGAGAGGGAAGTCACGTCTCATGACTTAGAGTCACGACGTGACTCTGGTAAAGGCAAGGCGTGACTCCAGTCGCGAAGCGTGACTCCTCCCTCTGTGAGAGGGAAGTCACGTCTCGTGACTTAGAGTCACGGCATGACTCTTGTGAAGCCAGGCGTGACAAAGAGTCACGTCCCGTGACTCTCTAGCAGGTCACGAGACGTGACACTAGGTCACGTCTCGTGACCTTCCTGAGGTCAGTCACGAGTCGTGACACGGCTCGTGACCGACCCCTCTTCAGCTCCTTTTTCCGATTTCGCCCAGTTTTAACCAAAATGAATTTCCTATTTCTTCTGTATGGGTCTTCAGTGCTGTATAAATTATGTCATACTGTTATATGCTCCTGTATGGCTTTTCTGTTTTGCTTCGTTCACCGTGACTAGTTTTATTATTAAATGGCTCTTTCCTCTATTGAGTGCTATCTTATTTTGCTCATCGGATTGGTTAGCCTATTTCAGTTATGATTAGCAATATGTTATGTATATCTTTGATTGAATTCTGCTCTAAGAGTAATCTGCCATGCTTAGAAATATATAGTATCATTTCATGATTCAGATTATGCATTTTTGGATCATTGGCATGATATAATTCCACATGTATTCTTGATATGCTTTAGTAACTTGAGTAGTGCTATAATGCAATTGATTGACCTATTGCATGCTCTAGAATATGACTTGTATAGAGTATGATTGATATTATGCTATGCTATATTTATTTGAATAATATGGTTAATGTCTGAATGCATTGTTATGCTTTAGCCTTGGAGCTCATTGTATTATGTTAAATGTAATTTGGACTATGCATGGTTTATGCTTAGTATCTTCACCTAATGCAAGTTTAGGATTATGTTTTGATAATCATTGGTATGATAGTGTTTCTATACCTGATTCTTGGCATGTTTTAGAACTGTGGTTAAATGTTTAGTATATTGACTGTCTTATGTTTTGCAATAGGAATGTATGAGATATGACCAACCTTATGAGCATATTTATATGTCTATTGTACTCTGATTTATGCATGATGTATATATTTATATATATATTTATGCGTTATGCGATTCGAAATGTGTATTGTTTTATGCATGACCTGCGAGAGTCAGTTTAGTGGATAGTTAGGCATGCCTAATAGAGTTTTCAGTAGCTGCAGCGCCCTTTGAACGTTTGGACCCTGATCAGGTCCCCCGTATGGTTCCTCACGAACCCCCCCTCAGTACGGATCCTCGTGGTCCTTTTTAATGAATTTGGATCGGGTTAAGATCCCCCATCAGTAAAATGCTTTTGTGACAAAATAAATGGTTTTCGATTCGTACCCGTAAGGTACCGCCATGCGTCGATTCGTACCCGTAAGGTACCGCCATGCGTACACTCGTTATCCACTATTGTGAGTCAACAGGTGCTTTATTGGTTGGTATTACTTTGAAATAACTATATAAATGTGATATCCGTTTGAGCATGATAAAGATTTCAGAAATCAGTTTATATGTATATGAATGTGACTATGGGCTTCAGAATGTATGTCTGTTTTAAGTAAGCATGATTTAATATCTAACATGATTATCCGTACTTGTCATGTGATTTGTTATAAGTTTCTGAATGCTTTGAAATGATTCGATTGATGTATTTATGTATGTGACTTAAACATGTTTTGTTAATTATTAGCATGTGAACCGAAGCAGTTGTAATGGTATGTATGTGATATTTAACTGTACTTTCTGCATGATGATATGAGTGTAATACTAATTGATTATGTCTTCAGTCTCCGCTATCAGAGTGTTGTTGCATGATGCTTAATATATATTAGAGTTGCGCAGCGGTATTGTGATGCTCTAAATGTTATCCTTTGGATATTTGACTAGTGTATGTGTTTGGCATGTCTAAGTATGTTAAATGGCTAGCACTCTCAACATGATGATTGGGTTGTCAGTTCCTGCATAGGTACTTAGTTATGTCAATTGCTTGTGTAAAGCTCTTGTGGCGCCGAACGGTAAGATGTTATTATTTGATACCCATGTAGGTTTATGCATGTGATATGGTATGTAGTTCAGCATGTTGATTCTTATATCGTGTATTGTATTATGTCTGTTTTGGTTTATTCTGGACATGATTTTATGGTTTGATTGTGAGTATTGAAATGGATGCCTTTATTATGCAAGCCTAATTAGTTATATGTTATGAATATTCGCATTTGCCATTTGAATGTGTTTTACCTCGGCGACCATTGTGAATGGCCGTCCATAATCTTGTGTGTTCTCCCCACTAAGCGTTATCGCTTAGCACGGATTTCCTTTCCGTGCAGGTGGCAGGTTTGGTTCTGTTCGAGTCGCGCTTCTGCAAGGTCGGCCACGTAGGAGTTAGAAGTTCTGTATTTTTGTTCAGCTTTTGTAATTCAGCTTTTGTAATTAGGTAGTATTGTATATGTAATTAATTATGTTTCGTTCTTGAGTTTTATTTCGGGAATGTAATAGTTAATATGTTTTTAAGTTTAGTTATTCCTTTATTTTATTATTTCGATTATGCTTCCGTTGAAATGTTATATGTATGCTTCTGTGTATGCTTCAGCTTAGTGCCTGCGTGTGCGTGAGTCATTGCATGTTCAGTCTGTGCCGCAAGGTAAGGTAAATTTTTAATTAACCCGTATTTCTGTATGTATGTCATGTATGAATGTATGCTTCCGCATTGTGCATGTGCATATCTGTGTGATTGAGCGTCGGTAGCGCGTCCGTCGGCGTCCTTCCAACGGGGACGGCAATGGGGGTGTTACACCCTATCTACTACATGTCCCTCTTCAAAATGCCGAATGGTGTACTCAAATCACTCCACTCCATCATGAGGAATTTCTTTTGGAATGGGGCTGATGGGAAAAGAGCCTTTTGCAAAATCAGGTGGTCTCTTTTAGAGCAAGATAGAAGAGCTGGTGGGTTGGGGGTCGGATCACTGCAACATAGAAACCAGAGTTTGCTTTTCAAATGGTTTTGGAAGCTTGACCCAAATAACAGATCCCTTTGGCAAGAGCTGGTCTACAGAAAGTACAAGATTAATCACTCTTTAACTCCAAAAGTTATCTCAGATAAACGCTCCTCTATTATGTGGAAAGACATTGACAGAGCTAGAGCCTCTCCTGCTCTCTCAGATAGCCTGGCAATTGATGTTGGAAATGGCCAGGCCTGTCTTTTCTGGCATGATAAATGGCTTTTTGAAGTTCCGATCAAGCTTAAATATCCTCGGCTATATAGTAACTCTTTATTTCCAAATGCCACGATTTCAACATTTGGTCTCTGGGAAGGTGGAAAGTGGGTATGGAATTTGCAATGGAGAAGAGCCCTTTTGATTTGGGAATCAAAACTTGTGGAGGATCTCATGCATAATCTTAAACGCTACTCCCTCACCTCCAGGCGCATAGATAGGAAAGTCTGGGTTCATGAACAGGGTGGGACCTTCTCAGTTAAATCGGCATGCAATCTATTGGGCAGAGTGCCCACCCGCTCAGGCTAGTGTGATTTTTCTTTTATCCTTTGGGAAAGGATAGCGCCTCCAAAAGTTGAGATCTTTCTTTGGATGTGTCTGACAAACGCGATTAGCACCAAGTCTTTTCTAGCCAGCCATGGTATCATACCCCCTCAAGAATCTATCTGTGCTTTATGCAAATCAAACTATGAAAGCTCTTATCATCTGTTAGTTACTTGCCCCTTCTCTTCTTCTCTCTGGTATAAAATTTTTGGATGGTGGGGCATTCAGAGCTGCATCCCAGAAAAATTCTCTGATCTAGTTAAACAATGGCAATTTTTTGCCAAAGGTTTTTTGGTGAATAAAGTGTGAAACATCATTATGTTGGCTTGTATATGGTCAATTTGGCTAGAACGTAATGCGGTGGTGTTTTCTAATGCCAAGGTTTTGGACGTTTCCTCCCTTTTCAACCTCTATCTTGCCAGATCCTTCTTTTGGATTAAGGCACACAAGGATCTAAACTCACTCTCTGGTCAAGATCTTAACCTTGCTACAGAGGGGATCAAAAAGCTGAGAGCTAGACCCAAGTTCAGACCCAAGATTTATTGGCAGCCTCCAACAGCGGATACTCTAAAATGGAATACAGATGGAGCATCTTTTGGCAACCCAGGTCCCTCAGGAATTGGAGGGGTGCTCAGGGACTCCTTAGGAGCAGTTCTCTGTATTTTCTCATGCAATATCAAATTCAGTAATGCAATTATGGCAGAAAGTCTGGCTGTTCTTAGAGCACTCCAAGTCTCCCTCGATTTCTTATTAGAGCAAAACAAACAGGTGCTCTTCGAGGTGGACTCGCAGTCAGTTGTTTCTTGGCTGAATAATCCAGCAGCTGATCGACCTTGGAAGCTGGCCAGCGTGTTTAATGAAATTATCAACCTTTCGAGCAGGTTAACTACGGTAATTTTTTCGTATAAGAACAGAGAGTGCAACTCTTTTGCAGACACCCTAGCTAAACAGGGGACTAATCGGAGGGAGGACTTCATAGCTTGGCTATATTAAATGGCCCTAATTTTGTTTACAGCCTGGGAAGCGGTTTTGATTAAAGAATTGGTTGATGGTTGATGCTATTTGTGGATCGAGGATCCTAAGTTGTTACAGATTTGCAACACTGGGAGTGATCTAAGAGGCTATGCTGGTGTCTATCTCTATCTCTGTAGGATGATTGCAGGTTTCTGTTGGGTTCTATGTCTGTTTTTATGTATGGGTAACTCGTTTGGTTAATATGTGTTTTTTGGATGGGCCCAGGTTGTTTCATTCTTTGTTCACATCGGGTTGGCAGCCATTTTCGGTTTCTATATAATTTTGCTACTTTGATACATTCTATAATACCATCAGCTTATAAAAAAAAAAAAATTATCAATATATCAAGTTATTATTTTAAGGAGTATATTTCTTTTTTTCTTTTTCTTCCTTTGTGTTCTTTAAGAAGGCAATATCTATTTTTTTATTATTACATAACTAAAATAATATTTTTCTTATCCATTTTTCACAAACTCATAAATTAACAAAAAAAAAAATTGCATTTTTTTTCTTTTTCTTTTTTTTATGAGCAACGCACATGCATTATATATATATATATATATATTGAAACACTTTTTAAATATAATTATATATTTACATCCTTAATAAAATTTTAAAATATATAGAGGTGGGCAATTAGAGCTCCATCAGATGCTATTCTCCACTTACCTCGCTGCAATACTAGAGCCGAAATTGATTCTTGCTTAATGCATCTGCAACCACATTCGCCTTGCTTGGATGATAGTCCATTATACAATCATAATTCTTGAATAATTCTAACCATTGCCGCTATTTTGAATTCAGTTCTTTTTAATTGAGGAGATACTTCAAACTCTTATGATCTGTAAAGATCCTGCATGTCTCCCCATATAGATAATGTTGCTATATCTTAAGAGCAAACACAACCGCTGCGAATTCCAAATCATGCGTAGGGTAGTTTCGCTCATGAGGCTTCAATTACCTAGACGCATATGTTATTACCTTCCCATCCTGCATTAGAACACACCCCAGACCAATACCTGAAGCATCACTGTACATAGTATACTCCTTACTCGAAATAGGTTGAGTAAGTACAGGGGTTTTGACTAACATACTCTTCAACCGGTCAAAACTAGCTTGACACCTATCAGTCCATTTAAACTTAAATTATTTCCGAACAAATTTGGTCAAAGGTGAACCAATAACCGAAAATCCCTTAACAAATCGACTGCAGTAACCTGCTAAGCCCAGAAAACTTCTCACCTCCGGCACATTTTGAGGAGGCTTCTAATTCACTATCGGTGTGCGCGTCAAACCCTGGGGGCCCCAAATACCCGCTTTTAGGGTATTTGAGAGAGGTTTATAAGACTTGTAAAAGATTACAAGGGCGTTTACTTTGGGCAACAAGGAGGCGTTTTGAAGTTGCCAGCCAATAAAATATTAAAAAGAGTCGTCAAGCCTCACTGAGCCTAAGACAGCGGATGTTTATCTATTTTTGGCAATCGGAGATATTTTAGAATCGTCATTCCAATAGAACTTTGGGAAGATTTATCTAATCTCATGAAACCGAAGACGATGCATATACGTCTATTTTAAGCAAGTCAAAGATATTTTGGAATTCCCTTTCTAATAGAACATTGAAAAGGTTCATCTAACCTCGTGGAGAATAAAACAATGCAACTTGGGCTTATTTTGGGCAATAAGAGATATTTTGGAATTCTCCTTCCAATAGAACATTGAAAAGGTTCATCTAAGATCATTGAGGTTAAGACCAGAGATGGTTTGGGACTTTCCACTTATTCATACCTTGATTAATATTATGATTGACTTTTAGATATAAAATTTCATTCCTTTTCTCATTCGATTAAATGCTGTAATTAGAGTGCATATCGATCACGTAATGAAAGCAGTAAATAAAGCAACATTAAAATAAAGTAAATAAAAGTACATTAATTTACTATAAAACTAGGGCCGAAATACAACCTCCAATGTAAAGCAAAATACAAATCATGCATAAAACGAGATATTTATTAAAGATGAGGACATTGCTCCTCTCATGCATACTTAAGAGAAAAAGTTAAAGGTGACAGTTTACTTGGATATGAAAACTAGTACATTGGTCTTATTTTATTAGAAAAAATCCATTTTGATTAATATAAATATTTTTGTGATTTTCTTTTTTAGTGTGCCTAAAATAAACAATTTTATCAGAAGTTATATTGCCAAAATAAATAAAAAGCCAAAATAAAGAAAATAATATAAAAAAACAAAAATAATAGGTTAAAACCAAACGAGTTTCCTAGATCTACCAATTTGTTCGCGAGAATGCCCAAACAAGGAAAATAGATATTGGAATAAAAAAAACACAAATAAAATTAATGTTATTGATTAAATCAAGAAAATCAATTAAATATATAAAATAATAAATAATAAAATAAAATAAAATAAGATGACATCAAAAATGACAAACGAATTAAAATATTAATAAAGTAATACATAAACACAAAAAAAAGATAATAATAATAATAATAATAATAATAATAATAATAATAATAATAATAATAATAATAATAATAATAATAATAATAATAAAAACAATAATAATAATAAATAGTAATAGTAACAGTAATAGTAATAATAAATCGAACAATAAAAAAAATATTAAATCTATATCTAATATTACATAAAATAAATAAATATGCAACAAATCTAAAGAACTACATGATGACTAATTAAATATGAACAAAATTAAAAAAAAAAAAAGAAAAATAAAATTAAGATATGGAGTCCAGAATGTTTACCCTCAGAATTCGGATTCGATGGAGAGAAAAATATGATTGATTTTCTTACTTTGGTCCGCAAAATTAGAATTAAAAACAATAAAATTGGAATTTTATTTAAAGATAGAAAATTTGCTTAAAAAGAAATAATTAAAGAAAATAACAATTTTCAAGAACAAAAAATGAATTTATTTTTCTCAAAAAAGAAAAATTGTTTAAAAATAATGAAAATAAAAATTATCAAGAACAAAAAAATAATTTCTTTGTCTCAAAAACGATTATTGATTAAAAATGGGTTTTTGAAACCTTAAGGTTATGTTTGGTAAGTTGTAATGGAGTGTAATACAATGGGAAATGTAATGGATTAAAAAATGTAATGTAATGGAATGTAATTATAATTACATTGCTATTTTTGGTTGCATTGGTAATATAATGTAAATATTAATACACTCCTATATTTGGTCATATAATATATATGTATTGAAATATAATTATATTTATAATTATCAACTAATTTTTTATATGATTATTTTATATATTTTTATACTTATTATATTATGATCTCATGTAAAAATACAATTGTACTAAATTGTAACATTATTTTCCCCCTATATATATATTTCGTAAAAAAAAAATGATTACTCCAGTGCAATAGTGCTTATTAGTATACACTGTTGGATTTAAAATTAAACCACAATTTGAAAAAATATGAATAGATTTCAATATAGTGAAATTGATATGAAAATTAAAAATATTAATATCGAATTTAAATTTCAGTATAATTCTTTATTTGAAAAAAAAATGGAGATTAAGCTGAGTAGGTGAGAATCCAAATCTGAAGAGAAGCATTTGAATGGGATAGTTAAGAGTTCAAGATCCAAAGAGCTAAATCACATGCAATGAGAAATAACAACTAATTTTAAGGATTAAAAAATACATTAGCACAAGTATTAAAATTTACCAATGTATTTAGTATTACATTACAATATAAAAATTTTACATTAACAAACAAGGTATTAATTACACACTCAATTACATTACATTACATACCTTGCTACCAAACATAGCCTAAAAAATTTATTTGAAGAAGAAAAACTCAAAAAGTGTAGAGACAAAATTTCTTGAAGAAGAGGAGAAGAGAAAATAAAATTTTCTTAACCTAAAAAAAAGTCTCCCCCTTTTCTCTTTCCATAATTTTCTATTTATATGATTTTTTGGGAAAACCTAATTAATTAAGGAAATCAATTAATTTTTTTTATCAAATTCCCCTTTATTTGGGCTCAAAAATGGGAATTATCATTAAAAATCCCGAAAAAAAGAGATAAAAAATAAAAAAAAAACCAAATAAATCTGAAATTGGAGCGAAAAAGGCGTTTCGGCAGTTGGGAGGGGCAACCAACGGGCTTGCCTTGTGAGGGATGCTCGTCAGCTGGGTATGGGCTGCGCGCGTTGCGCACAAGCGGGCGACGCCCACACGTGCGCTCCGCGTAGTGCGCTGGCAAGCAATGCCCCCCCGTGCACGCTTGCGCTGCGAGGCGCGCCTGCGCGCTGCTGATGCGTGCCTGCGCGCTGCTGATGCGTGCCAGCGCGCTGCCGACGGCCGAAATTTATTTTTTCTTTTTTTTTTAATAACAATTTTGACTATAACAATATAATTTCCAAACTCCTTTTTTTATTTTTATTTTTTATCTCTAAAAAGCAAATTTAACAAGGAAATCATCACTTCCAACCTTTTTGCCCATGAACATGCATCTAATCATCATTAGTTAACACTGATCTAAGCTACTTTAGGACCTGGTGTCTACAGTTGCCCCCAATTTTGGGGAGGCTACTGCATGGGTGCCTAGGTGAACCAAAATTTAGAGAAGAAGGAAAGAAGTGCGTACCTGAGGCAGTCCTTACCTTTTTCCTGTGTTGATGATCATGGCTTGTTACTGCTAGGCTGTAGTGTATTCTACTATGATTCGTTTGCAATCATTTTGCTGACCACCATCAGGCCTGAACGGCATGTCCTTTCTAACCACCATCCGATCAGTAAGGCATCTGATTGCTGCTATTGAGCTGCAGTGTATTCTACTACGACTTGTTTTCAATCATTTTGCTGACCACCATCCGGCCTGCAAGGCATCTGATCGCTGCCGCTGAGCTATAGTGTATTCAAGTACGACTTGTTTGCAATCATCTTGCTGACCACAATTCGGCTTGCACGGCATATCCTTGCTAACCCCCATCCGGCCTGCAAGGCATCTGATTGTTGCCATTGAGCTGCAGTTTATTCAACTACGACTCGTTTACAATCATTTTCCTAACCACCATCCGGCCTGCACGGCATGTCCTTGCTAACCCCCATCCAGTCTGCAAGACATCTGATTGCTGCCGTTGAGTTGCAATGTATTCAACTATGACTCGTTAGCAATCATCTTGTTGACCACCATCCGGCCTGCATGGTATATCCTTGCTAACGTCTGCAAGGCATCTGATCGCTGCCGCTGAGCTGCAGTGTATTCTACTACGACTCATTTGATATACTGCATTCATCTTACTGGCCACCATCCAACCTACACGGCATACCCTTTGCTAGCCCCCATTCGGTCGGCAAGGCATGTGATTGATATATTGCATTTGTCTTGCTACCCACCATTCGGCCTGCACAGCATACCCTTGCTAACCCCCATTCGGTCTACAAGGCATGTGATCTGATATATCGCATCTGTCTTGCTGGCAACCATCTGGCCTGCATGGCATACCCTTGCTAACCCCCATTCGGTCTGTAAGGCATGTGATCTGATATAGCGCATTTGTCTTGTTGGCCACCATCCGACCTGCATGGCATAACCTTGCTAACCCCCATCTAGTCTGTAAGGCATGTGATATGATATACCGCATTTGTCTTACTGGCCACTATTCGGCCCAATCCTTATAGTTCTCAACCCAATTGTTATAGTTCTGAGCCATTTTGGATAGGATATTCTTGACATTCTTGTTAGCCACTTTAACTGCCCCGTTGGCCTACGGGCGATACGGAGAAGACTTATGATGCTTGATGCCATACTTCTAAAGCCGCTTCCTAGTTTCAGCGATAAACTGCACCCCGTTATCAGAAACAACGTGGTGTGGAAGACCATATCAAATTATTCTCAATGAACTTGGCAATATCTACATATCAATTCTTTTCCTCTTCTTTGTTTTAGATTTTTTTGTTTGACATTTTTTTTGGACAAGCTTTGTTCAAATCCGAATACTCTTTCACTCTTCTTGACTATTGGGACGACGCTGAGCAATTGAGTCGGGTGCTGAACTTCGCTAAGATATTTGGCCTCGATTTGTTTATGAACTTCTTCTTTAACCTTTTCTGCCCATTCTGGCCTGAGTCTTTTAAGCTTATGCTTGGCTGGTCTATGATAGGGGTATGTTGGAATGGCGTGTTCAGCAATTTCACGATCAACTCCCGGCATGTCTTAATAGGTCTAGGCAAAGACTTTTTCATATTATATATTTTTTTTAAAATTTCTCTCAAATTTTGATCTCTCCTCAGGAGTTACATTAGATGCTATCAAGATTTACTTTAGGTTTTCCAAAGTTTTAAGATTAAATGGCACAACATCGGTTGAATCAATGTCAAATAGAAATGAATCATAATCATGATTATGCATAATGAAATCATTATAAAGACATCAAACAAGTAAGCAAAAATTCCATTTTATTTAAGAAAAATAGGAATTAAAAACATCATTATTAAATAGTTCCAGAACAAAAAAAGAACATCTAAATGACTATCATTTTTCGTTCTTGCCAACACAGACGTTATAGTTGATGGTTCACTATCATCCTTAAGAACCGTCTTCCTTTACCACATAGGCATTTAATCTGCCTTACTCTTTAACTTTCGCTTTTCCAGGTCAGAGATCTACTTACTATCAATGAGGTCTTGAACCCGATCCCTCAATGTCCGACAATGATCTATCAAATGCCCAGTGTGCTGGTGGAAGGTGTACTATTGATCCGCTCGATGATCGGCACGTCCCTGGCTTCTGGTAGGCCTAGCCGGCAATGATTGTAACATTCCCTCCTTCATTAACCTCTTAAGGACCCAAGATAAGGATCTGTCCAAATTAGAATAGTGCCTTTGACCCGCTTCAGTTGCTGACAATTGCCCTGTCCTTCGGGTACCACCTCTATTATTATAGCAACCCGCTTTTAGACTTGCGAGGCCAGCCATAGTCTTGTTGAGAGGCACCTGGGTAGTTGCAAGCTTGGACTTCATAATTTCTTCCTCAAGATCAGCTAGCTCCTTTTTCATGCTTGAGGAACTAGGAATGCCCATTGATTGTGAAGGCTCTGGGCCTTCTGCCTTTCCTACTTGCTCTTGTAATTGCATCAAAGATCCATCCGATGTTTCACCTAAGCGCAAACCAAAGCCTGACCTTAAATCATATTCTGCCCTTGATGCTTTACTCTTTAGAGCTTGTATCACTGCCAAACGTCTTCCTTTTTAGGAATAAATTCATACTTTAGAGCAGGCTTCTTGCCTCTTCATTGCTCAACTGGTGAAATAAAGGGTACCTTGACTCTAAACTCCGAAGTAAAAAGAGACACTGCGATCATCGTTGTGTAAGCCTGCTTAACTGTGGTCGGCTCAACTTGGTTACTGGTAGTCGCCATAAGTTGAGCTTGAAGAACGAGCGCCATGGAATCCATTCTTTCCTTAATCATGGCTAACATCTTTTTTCAAGCTTTTCGAGCCTTCTATCCATCTCTTGGGCAATTAGGGCACGAGTCTCTTCAGTCTGTTATAGAGGGTCAGCCATTCCTAATGCCTGTGAATGTCCTGGTAATGATGCTAGATCTCTGTCAGCAAACCCAAACTCTTATCGCTTTTTAGACAACCATCGGGATCCCTAAACTACCCAAGTAAATGACCTGCGATGGCTGGAAAAAATAAGGAGTAAGAATGATGCGTGGATGACACATAATGCATGATCGTGCTATGCAAATGGTCCTCGATCATTGAAAGAGCAAGAGATTATAATTATACATGTGATGCTTGGAAAACAATTATGCACATGATGATATGTACTTGTAAAAATTATATATACAGAGTAGGATGTACACACATGGAGGAAATAATTTTTTTTTTATGTGCATGAATGACATGAATATGCAATGCAACATCAACAACCACATGCAAGCAAATAGATCCTTCCAACCTTATCACTCCCATACAGGAGGCCATGTGGTCTCTTTCTTAGGTGGGCTTGATCCATGGGTTAACAGGGAACCTAATGGATGCATATTGTGCACGGTGAAAAATCGGCAACATAACCTCTCTTAACTAATGTGCATACGTAAGGCTTTTGACCATTGTGCATTTAGACAGTCCGACTAAATCGATATGGGCCTATCGGGGCATGAAAACCTTTGATTAGGTGACTGACCAATCTATTTGGGTTTGTCCAATATATAATGATCCATACAACAAGCATAGTATTATGGTTCGTACCACCTAGGGGAAGTATATACTTTCATTACATGAGCTTTGGCCAGGGTGATTATATTTTAGGTATACCCAAGCATGGTCCCTGCCGACAGGTCTAGCTCATCACAAGCATAATGACCAATTGGGTGTCCATTTAATATACCATGATGGTATGAGGCTTAGGCTGGTGATTATCCTTAACACTTCCCTAAATTGAGTGAACGTGGGGTCGTGCTTTGGGAACACACCGGGGTTAAAAGAGGGACCAAATTAGCATAGATCTCAGGCTCTAATGATATCCTGTGCAACTTCAAAGGGGGATGAAATTTTTAAACTAAAACTCAATCATATGTTTTAATCAAGGTATTTTCGAATCGAAGTCTCAATAGTTCCCTAGTGGAGTCGCCACTATGACGCATGCCAAACCTCGGGGGAACCGAAGATCCGCTTTTAGGGTATTTGAGAGAGGTTCATAAGACTTGTAAAAGATTACAAAGGCATCTATTTTGGGCAACAAGGAGGTATTTTTGAGTCGCCACCTAATAAAATATTGGGAAGGGTCATCTAGCTTCATTGAGCCTAAGACACCGTATATGTGTCTATTTTGGGCAATCAGAGATATTTTGGAATCCTCCTTCCAATAGAACATTGGAAAGATTCATCTACGACGATGCATATATGTCTATTTTGGGCAAGCTTGAGATATTTTGGAATTTCTTTTCCAATAGAATATTGGAAAGGTTCATATAACCTTGTGGAGCCTAAGACAATGCAACTTGGGTCTATTTTGGACAATAAGAGATATTTTGGAATTCCCCTTCCAATAGAACATTGGAAAGGTTCATCTAACCTCGTTGAGCCTAAGACCAGAGATGGTTCGGGAATTTCCATTTATTCATACCTTGATTAAAATTATGATTGAGTTTTAGAGATAAAATTTCATTCATTTTCTCATTCGATTAAATGCAGTAATTAGAGCACCTATTGATCACGTAATAAAAGTAGTAAATAAAGCAACATTAAAATAAAGTAAATAAAAGTACATTAATTTACAATAAAACTAGATGCGAAATACAACCTCCAATGTAAAGGAAATACAAATCATACATAAAACGAGGTATTTATTAAGGATGAGGACATTGCTCCACACATGCATACTTAAGAGAAAAAATGTTAAAAGTGACAATTTATTTGGATGTGAAAACTAGAACTTTGGTCCTATTTTATTAGAAAAAATCCATTTTGATTAATATAAATATTTTTGTGATTTTCTTTTTAACGTGCCCAAACAATTTTATCAGAAATTACATTGACAAAATAAATAAAAAGCCAAAATAAATAAAATAATATAAAAAAATAATAGGTTAAAACCAAACAAGTCTCCTGGATCTCCCCATTTGCTCACGAGAATGCCCAAGCAAGGAAAATAGATATTGAAATAAAAAATAAATACAAATAAAATTAATGTTAGTGATTAAATCAAGAAAATCAATTAAACACATAAAATAATACATAATAAATTAAAATAAAATAAGATGACATCAAAAATGACAAATGAATTAAAATGTTAATAAATTAATACATAAAAAAAGATGATGATGATAATAATAATAATAATAATAATAATAATAATAATAATAATAATAATAATAATAATAATAATAATAATAATAATAATAATAATAATAATAAAACGAACAATCAAACAAATAAAAAAGAATAAAAAAATGTTAAATCTACATCTAAGATTACATAAAATAAATAAATATGCAACAAATCTAAAGAACTACATGATGACTAATTAAACATGAAAATAAAATAAATAAAAGAAAAATAAAATTAAGAGATCCAGTTCAGAATGTTTACCCTCAGAATTCGGATTCGATGGAGGGAAAAATGTGATTGATTTCAAGAAATAATAAAACTGAAATTTTATTTCAAGAAAGAAAATTCACTTAAAAATAAATAATGAAAGAAAATAACAATTCTCAAGAATAAAAAATTAATTTCTTTATATTAAGAAAGAAAAATTGTTTAAAAATAATGAAAATAAAAATTTTCAAGAACAAAAAATTAATTTATTTGTCTCAAGGATAATTATTGATTGAAAATGGAATTTTGAAACCTTAAAAAATTTATTTGAAGAAGAAAACATCAAAAAGAGTAGAGAGAAAATTTCTTAAAGAAGAGGAGAAAAGAAAAGAAAATTTTCTTAACCTAAAAAAATGTCCTCCCATTTCTTTTTCTTTAATTTTCTATTTATATGATTTTTTGTGAAAACCTAATTAATTAAGGAAATAAATTGATTTTTTTTTTATCAAATTCCCCTTTATTTGGGTTAAAAAATGGGAATTATAATTAGAAATCCCGAAAAAAACTGATAAAAAAAAACTAAAAAAATACGAAATTGGGGCGAAAAATGCATTTCAGCAGCTGGGAGGGGCGACTGACGGGCGTGCCTGGCAAGGGATACCCGTCGGCCGCACGCTGGCTACGTGCTGCGCGCAGGTGGGCGATGCCCCCGCATGCGCTGCGTGGGATACGCTGCTCGCAGGCGAGCGACTCCCGTGCACGCGCGCAAGCAAGGCATGTGCCTGCGCCGCCTACAACCGAATTTTTTTTTTTTAAAGAATAATTTTGACTAGAATACTATAATTTCCAAACTACATTTTTTATTTTTATTTTTTTGTAAAATTTTTATTTTTATCTCGAAAAAGCAAATTTAACAAGGAAATCATCACTTCCAACCTTTTTGCCCGTGAACAGGTGTCTAATCATCATTGGGTAACCCTGATCTGAGCATCCTCAGGACCGGGTGTCTACACTATCGCTTCAATCTTAGATGGATCCACTCGAATACCTTTTGAGGAAATAATGTGACCTAAGAAAGACACCTCTTTTAGCCAAAAATCACACTTGCTGAGCTTCGCAAATAACTGGTGGTCTCTTAAAACCTGAAGCACAACACGCAAATGCTCTTCATGTTCACGCTCATCCTTCGAATATACCAAAATATCGTCAATAAACACAATAACAAATGGGTCTAGATATGGCCGAAAAACTCTATTCATCAGATCCATAAAAGCCGCTGGTGCATTTATCAACCCAAACGGCATCACTAAAACCTCATAGTGGCCATATCGCGTCCTAAGGTAGTCTTAGCCACATCCACATCCTTCACTCGAAGATGATAATAACCCAACCACAAGTCAATCTTGGAAAACACCCCGACTCCTTTTAGCTGGTCAAACAGATCTTATATTCTTGGCAACTGACGCGATCTCAGCAAGTGTACTGAATCGGCAAGTAATATAATGATGTATAATTAAGACCACAAGTTATCGAACCCAAGGGACTGTGTTGTGTAAATTTTAACAATTAAATGTATGCTAAAGAATTCCCAATTATTTTGATGTGGTGATTATTTAACACAGAAAAATTAATAATCTAACTGATGATATTAATGTCTAAGAATATTAACGATTTAATAATACAGCAATTTGATAAAATAAGTAAGAGATCTTGCTAAGGAATACCCATTCTCCCCAATAATATCATGTGAATACTTAATTCAACAATTTCATATACAATCAGTGAATAACCTAGCCTATACCATAGCTTGCCTTTCGGATCCAGCTTCTCTAAAACATGCACTTACCAATCCGAATTCAGCACATAAATTAGCATTATTACAGATCTTAAAGTTCTAAGTTAAATAATCCTACCATTCTGGATTCAGATATCAAACTCATTTATCTTCTACCATTCTGAACCTATTGAAATAAACATTCACAGATTTAACTACCAATTCGGATTCATCAAATAAATGAAAGTTGATTAAAATCGAACAGAACATGTGTATGTATTTATGGGCTGATTGCAATCAAAGTTTATCTTGGTAGATCTCCCCTTAACTTGCATTCAAACCAGCAACAACAGATAATTTCAGAGAAGATAAAACTGAAGTATATTTGTATGTATTTATGAACTGATTACAATTAAATTTTATCTTGGTAGATCTCCCCTTAACTTGTACTCTATTCAGTAACAACAAATAAAATCAGAGAAAATACAACTGAGTTTATGCATAATACAATCCATACAAAATATTCACATGATTTACTGGGGAATTAAGGCATCCCTTAACAAGAAATAAAATTACTCACTCATACTTGAAATAAAGACTGAATTAAATAGAGAGAAGTTGATATTACCCATTTGAGATCTGAAAATGAAATTCTTACAATAATAAAATTGATGTTCTTCCCGTTCAATCTGTTCTCAAAACTTCAAAAATAAATAATAACCTTCAACTATCTCTGATTATTCCTCCCAGATTTAAATAACAACAGCTTAAATTAAATCCAAAACTATATGAAAAATCCTAACTTAAGTTGCAGAGAAAATAAATTTACTTTTGTTCCCAAAAAAAAAATGACGCACTTTCTGTCTAACTTCAGTCCCTAAATAACCGTTCAGAGTTCCAAGTCAAAGGGTGGCCTTCAAAGTCTTTGATTTTGTACAGATTTGGTTCACAAATAGGTTACACGGCGGTATGAGAGTCTCTCACCGCCGTGTAACTTGCCTCTGGTCAACAATCTTGACATTTTGCTCCCCTTGTCCAGTGCCATAAATGTTGGCAAATCTCGCTTTACACGGCGGTATGATGTTTCCTCACCGCCGTGTAACCTGTTACGTAAGTGATGATCTCCGTTGTACACGGCGGTATGGACATTCCTTACCGCCGTGTAATCCCCTTCTGCTGTACTCAGTTATTTTTATTTCACACGGCGGTGAGTAATAACCTTACCGCCGTGTAAGCTACCTAAAAACGCCAAAAACAACATAAATCTCCATTTAGTGCACCAAATAACATCAAATGACATTTTTATAAAAAATTAACACAAATAACAACTTTTAGACTAAGAAGTAATCTCTAAATTCACATCAAAACATTATTTAATTTAAACTTATCAAAATACCCCACACTTAGCTTTTGCTCGCCCTCGAGTAAAATAACTCTTCAATTCCAACCATCTCAATTTTCAAGCAGGAAAATGGAAATTCAGAATACCAAGCAAACACTTAGTAAATTCCACTTTAGAGTAATTCTTACTCAAACAAGTTTCAAAGGAAGAAAATACAATCGAATTTCTGATGTGTGTGTGCAAAGGCCAAAACCAATATTTTAATATTTTTCAAAACTTAAAACTCCGAGCATCAATCAATCAAGACCAGATTAAATCAGTACATAAATGCACTTTTGGTTTCTCACTTGAAACTCTAGAAATACCATAGGCGTCTCCTTTAGTACCGGAACCCGAAGGTCATCTCCACTGAACAAATTAAAACATAAACATGATCATTAGGTCTTAAGCAGGTTGTAATGTACGGTTCAATCGGTGATGGCTAACAAGAAAAGTTTAGGAAATCAAATGAAGATTCAGCCACTCTACCAACTAACACTGCTACCCAATAAAAAATTTTTCCATCACCTACTTCCAATTTAACAACAATTGCCAAGACTTAGCTATTTTCTCAAATATAAAAAATTTTAATCACAAGAGAAATAATAAGATACAATTTCTTTCTCAAGCCCTATTATACCCCAATATTATCTTCTAATAGAGGATACCTCACACTTGAATTTTGCTATACTCAGAATTAAATATTATATATATATATATATATATATATATATATATATATATATATTTATTTATTTTTTATTTTATTATATATATATATATATATATTTTTAGAGAATTGTACTTAGTGGGATACTTATATCCTCTATTTTCTTGCAACTTACTTGTCAAGCAATATCCCAAAAGTCTTTAATTTTTCTTACCCACTTATTTAATACTAAACACCCTATTTCAACTTTCAATGTCTTCCCAACCCAATCCTAGAGTGGCCAATTCTTATAAGGGATAGGCAAAAGCATTTAAGTTAAATGGCATATTAAGTGTGTAACAAGAAAAATTTCAAAGTACGCTTTTAGCATACCAATTCAGCTCAATGGGGCTAGCAATGGAAAATTAATTCAATAGGTAGGAAAAAGTTTATTTTAAGTAGCTACTCAAAAGAATTAATGCCTAAATCATGTCAACATTTATGCCTTAATTGTTATATCGTTTCGAAGGGCAATAAGGAAGGTTCTAGTGTTCTAAAAATTTTCTGATCAAAAGATTTCATGCTGGTTTTTCTTTACTTGTAAAAGCTGGCCTAAGTGCACAATTCATGGAAATTGCAATTGTATATTTCTACTTTGAAAATTGTTAAGAAAAATAACTTTAAGACAGAATCTTACTCTCTTGCAGACTAAGTGCTCTGAATGACCTTTTCACGATTAACAATTGAGCTGGAATAACAACTTAAAAATTTGTTAAGCTAAGCATGAGTCAAATTGATGAGCTCAAATCACAAAATACAACTTAAACAACTAACTAAAGAAACCATTATCAAAAAGCAGAAAATATAACTTCTAAAATATAAAGGCAAAAGAAATAATAATATTAAGCTTTGATAAAATTAAACTTACTCAAAAGAAATAATAAAATTAAGCTTACTAAAGTACTACAGGGTTAGTCATATCCAAGTTACATGAACTAGTTACCCCACACTTAAAAGCTTGCTGTCCCCAGCAAGTAATTCAGTCAACCAAAAATAATGAAAGTAGCAAAATAAAAGATCAGAGAACTCCCAGAAAATCAGTCCTGTGGAGGTGGTGGCGGTGGAAAGCGGTCCATCATCGTCCTAAAAAAATGCTCCTGCTCCTCCCGACCAAGGGCTATGGCACGCTCTATCTTGGAGAAACTCAGTGACTGTGAGAGTAATTGCTGCTCCTGCACAGCTAAACGGTGCAACATCTGATCTTGTCCAGTCTGTAGTGCCCCTAACTGAGCAGTAATATGCGCTAGATCATGAATGGCCCCAGCGGCAGCAGGCTCAGCACTAGCAGCTGCTCCTCCAGCCGCCTCCTGCTCCTCCTCAGACTCATCGGCTTCTTCTACTGGCAATTGTACTCGACCCCTTTCAATGAGGCGCAAGTATTCTTCCCTTGTGGACAATCTGACTTGTTCATGAAACTGATGATCATCCACAATGATCCTCAAATTCTTCAGCATCTTGAAGTCTATGAAATTACTATCTCCTAAATCTGGTCCCAATGAGCTAAGGCCTACTCTCTTGGCCAAAACTGTGACCAACCATCCGATCACGATCTTCTTTACTTTCCTGGGATTACCCTGCAAGTCTTCAAATTTCTTCCATAAGAAATAGGCGCCATTTAATGGGATCTGATGGACCATGCAATGTAAAAATAACGCCTCAGCCTGGTTTACCACGCCAGCAGCTTCAATGTGTCCATAAAAAGAGAGTGCAAAGAATCTATGTAAGATCCTCAAAGCATGGTCCCTCAGATGGTGTGCCTTGGACTGTCCAGTGACATATTGCGTGGCTGTGAGTGGATCGCGGATTGTGGCCCAAATTGTCTGTTTATTCAAGTCGGGTAGATGTCGAGTTCCATCTAATGGAAAACCCAAGGCCTTTGCGAATTCATTGAAGGTCAGTGTGTGTTTTCTCTTGTTTAACCAAAATGTTACCTCCCCGGGGTCTTCCTCATCGTCATTGTCAATCTTGCAATCTACGGTTGCAAGAAAATCCCTTGTCAACTTCGGGTGAACTCGCTCCCTTTTCTGAAAGAAGTCTGTCCATCCTATCCCCTCAATCAACTCATTGATTTCGTCACGTATGCCCAAGCTCTGTAGTGAATCAAAATCAAGAAATGTAGATGGTAGGAAGGTTGCCTCTGTTAGACATTGGTATGCGGTGTGGCACCTGGTTGGGACCCACGAGGGTATTGAGCTATCCTGTGAAGACGATGCCTGATATGTTCTAGATCTTTTTGGAGCCACTGCATCAATAAAGCAACACAATTAGTGGGAGGAGAATAACGGCTTAAATTTGCAACAAAATAGTAAGCGAGTCGTAATTGAGCTCAACACAAATTGCAGAACAATGAGACAGCAATGCTACAATGATAAACTTTAACAATGACAAAGGCTAGCACTTATGATAACACCCCCTAGTTCCCTTAGCAGCAAATGCACAAAAGAAATAGAATGTGAAAAATTACAGCATTCGCAACGAATTGTCATACTGCCATAATGTTTACATGCTTAAATGCCCACTCAAACTTTAATTACAGCTCGAGACAAACATATTTCAGAGTATATGAAAGCCTAAAAGAAAACCATGTTTGACAGCAACTATATGACAGAGAAGGGTTAAAGAATACTCATTTAGGCATTTTGACAAACACTTGGTGGGCACAAACTTTTGTGTACCAATCCAGCATTTCTCATTCACTTATTACCCACCATCATTTCAAAAATCATCAAGCAATCCATCTATTAAACAACGCACATCGATTTAAAGGAATAAAACACAAATTAAATCACCAAGTTAGGGCAAAGCACACAAATCAAACAAATGCAACATACATCCAGCCCCCAATTTCGGAATAAAACAAAAATTCAAGAAATACAACACCAAACCAGCCCCTATTGAAATTTAAAACACAAAATCCAGCCATTAATTGAAAATTAACACATGGAATCTACTTATTTCTTAAAGAAAGAGAGAATTAAGAGAAAAGGAATTGAAAAATACCTAAACCCTAGAACAATACAGAAACAGAATTAAAAGAAAAGAGAAAAAGAAAACTCACTTGATTTGAAGAATGCAGACTTGATGCGCAAAAGCTAGGCTTAGAAATGATTTTAACCAGTTGAAAATTTGGTTTGCAGAACTTGAGTTAGAGAGATATGAGAGAGAGAAGTTTTATTTTAAAAAAGAATTGCAAGAGAGACTGACGACAGGGGTTTTTTTTTTTAAAACAGGGTTTAACGTGTTACACGGCGGTATGAGAATTCCATACCGCCGTGTACAACGTGACTGCATACGGGGATTTTCAATTCGACTTCTTACACGGCGGTATGAGAATTCCATACTTCCGTGTAATGAGAATTCCATACTGCCGTGTAAAACACCACTGGAACCAAGTAATCTTAAATCCCGACATACACGGCGGTATGAGGATTCCTCACCGCCGTGTAAAACGCCACTGAAACAGTTATGAAAATGCACGTTTCACATGGCGGTATGATGGTTCCTCACCGCCGTGTAAAACGAGTTTTCGAGAAAAACTAACCCTTTTAATAAGCAACAATTACACCAAGTACTCCAAAACGTTTTACATTATGTTCAAAAATCAACAGACCACTAAATAAAAATACAAATGACCTTCAAACTAAAATTAATCAGACTTAATAAATTAAAACAAAAGAGAATAAGAATAGAAATTATTTTAGTTCTGATTTTTAGTCTCAGATAGACTTTGAACTCACCTTATTCGTCGTCCAATAAAATAGCCACTGTTGCACCTTCAGCGTGGTTTTCAAAATAAGGTTTTAGACGATGACCATTTACCTTAAATTCCGTGCTCCCAGGTTGCTTTCTGATGGTAACAGCTCCGAACTTTTCGACCGCCACGACTTCAAAAGGACCCGTCCACTTTGATTTTAATTTTCCAGGGAACAATCTCAACCTGCTGTCATATAAAAAAACTTTCATTCCTGGAATAAATTCTTTTCTTACTATCCTTTGATCATGCCACTTTTTTGTGTTGTTCTTGTACTTCTCAGCATGATTATATGCCCAAAATCTGAACTCCTCCAATTCATTCAGCTGTAGGGACCTGCATTTTCCTACACCTTCAAGATCAAAGTTCAAAAATTTTGTAGCCCAATATGCCTTATGTTCTAACTCGACCGGAAGATGACATGACTTTCAAAACATCAGCCTAAATGGGGACATTCCAATGGGTGTCTTAAAAGCTGTTCTATAAGCCTAAAGAGCGTCATCTAGCTTAAGGGACCAATCCTTCCTAGATACACTGACTGCTTTCTCTAAAATGGCTTTCAACTCTCTATTGGATACCTCAACTTGTCCATTGGCCTGAGCATGATAAGGGGTTGTAACCTTATATCTAACACCAAACTTTTTCAATAAAGCTTTAAATTGATGGTTCACAAAATGTTTACCATCATCACTAATGATTGCTCTCGGGGTTCCATATCGAGTAAATATATTCTTCCTCAAAAATTTAAGCACAACTTTGGCATCACAGGTTCTAGTGGCCACAGCCTCTACCCACTTACTTACGTAATCAACGGCCACTAAAATATATTCACAACCATAGGAAACCGGAAAGGGTCCCATAAAGTCAATTCCCCATACATCAAAAAGCTCTACCTCAAGCATATTGGTCAAAGGCATCTCATCTCGCTTTGATATATTCCCTACTCTCTGGCATCTATCACAAGCTTTCACATAAGATTGAACGTCTTTAAACATTGTAGGCCAATAGAACCCAGAAGATAAAATTTTCATTACCGTTCTGTTTGGTCCATGATGTCCACCAGCTTCTCCACTATGACAGGCTGTGATAATCTCACCCTTCTCCTCATCTGGAATACATCTTCTCAGCACTTGATCTGCACACAAATGAAATAAGTAAGGATCATCCCAAATATAATGCTTTGCATCAGCCTTCAACTTCTTTTTTTGCTGCCATGTGAAATCCTTTGGCATAAATCCCCCTGCGAGAAAATTAGCTAAATTAGCAAACCAAGGAACAGAAATCTCATTTTCAAACAAAGCACAAATATGTTCACCAGGGAATAAATCTGAAATCTCCCCTTTCTCAATGTGAGCATTTTCCAGTCTTAACAAATGGTCTGCTACAAAGTTTTTTGCTCCCTTCTTATTTTTAATTTCCAGGTCGAATTCTTGCAGTAGAAGTACCCATCTGATCAGTCTTGGTTTGGATTCCTTCTTTGCAAATAGGTGTCTCAAAGCAGCATGGTCAGACCACACCACAATTCTTGCTCCCAGCAAATATGGCCTGAATTTTGAAGTTCCTTCTCCGTTGTGGTGTAGTTCATTTGAGCTCCTGTCAAAATGTGACTTGCATAATAAACCGCACAAAATACCTTCTCTCTTCGCTGCCCAAGTACTGCACCAAATGCAAAATCACTAGCATCACACATTAATTCAAAAGGCAAATTCCAATCCGGAGAAATAATCACCGGGGCTGAAATGAGCCTCTGTTTCAAAGTCTGAAAAGCCAGTATACATTCATTGTCAAAATTAAAAGGAGCATCTTTCATCAACAAATTGGATAAAGGTTTAGCAATTTTTGAAAAATCTTTGATAAACCGGCGGTAAAATCCTGCATGTCCCAAGAAACTTCTAATGCCTTTCACACTAGTTGGGGGTGGTAACTTTTCTATCACCTCTACCTTGGCCTTGTCAACCTCTATCCCCTTCTCAGAAATTTTGTGCCCAATTACAATGCCTTCCCTTACCATGAAATGGCATTTTTCCCAATTCAGCACCAAGTTGGTCTCCTTACACCTTTCTAACACCAAATCTAAATGCCTAAGGCAGCTCTCAAAATCACTCCCATAAATGGTAAAATCGTCCATGAACACCTCCATAAATTTCTCTATGAAGTCATGAAAGATTGCCATCATACACCGCTGAAATGTAGCTGGTGCGTTGCACAGCCCGAAGGGCATTCTCCTGTATGCAAAGGTGCCATAAGGACAGGTAAATGTGGTATTTTCTTGATCTTCTGGAGCTATGGGTATTTGCATGTAACCTGAATATCCATCTAAAAAACAATAGAATCCATTTCCTGCCAATCTTTCCAACATTTGGTCAATAAAAGGTAAAGGAAAATGATCCTTTCTGGTTGCATTATTTAACCTCCTATAGTCTATGCACACTCTCCATCCTGTTACTGTGCGTGTGGGAATTAATTCATTTTTTTCATTGGCTACAACAGTCATCCCTCCTTTCTTCGGTACACATTGAACTGGACTTATCCAATTGCTATCAGAAATGGGATAGATAATACCTGCATCAAGGAGCTTGAGTACCTCCTTTTTCACCACTTCTTGCATTGCTGGATTTAGTCGCCTTTGGGGTTGCACCACCGGTTTGAAGTTAGTTTCCATAGGTATCCGATGTGTACAATAGCTGGGACTGATTCCTTTTAAATCTGAAGTTGACCAGCCAACACTACAAGAAATTTGACTTTTTGTGACGAATTCTTTAATGACACATAAAATTTCGTCACTAATTGTAACTTACAACGACGAATTTTTTAAAACGTCACCATAATATTTATTATTGTGACGAAATTATCTTGCGTCATTTTATGTTTTAATTATCGTCACTAAAAGATTAATTTGGTGACGAAATATTATATTTCGTCATGGTTTATTTAAGAGGGATAATTTCCCACCATTTTTTTGGAGGGAAAAAAATTTAATGACAAAATAATAACTTATTGCAACGTATATAATCGTCACAAAATATTTATTTTTCGTGACGAATTTTTTTTGTCATAATTAAATAAATTAGTGACGAATTATTTTTGTCATAATTAAATAAATTAGTGATAATAAAATCATTTTGTCACGAATAACATATCGATATAAATAAATATTATATTTATGACAAAGAAATTTATCACAAAAAATTAATATACCGTGATGAGTTACAATTTCGTCACATTTGATATGAAAGAATAATTTCTAATCTTTTTTCTTTTGGAGAAAAAAAATATAACGAAAAAATTTACTATTTGCAACATATAAATTCGTCATGAAATAATTATTTTTTTGTGACATTAATTATTTTTGTCACAGTTTAATGAATTAGTGACAGTAAAATTATTTCGTCACAATAATATTATCTATGTTAAATAAATATGTTAAAAAATTAGTTTGTCTTTTATATTTTGTCAAAAAAAACTAAATTATATATAAAAGTTAATTAATTAATAATACAATAATAATTTAGAATAAAATAAATTATTTATTAAAACAACATAAACGGCGTCGTTTCTTGCTGCTCCCTCATTTTAACGCAGAATTGAAGAATGGAAAGGGGAAACAGAGTTGAGGAAGGAAACAGGGGATTTTTTGTGACAAAACATCCGAAAATCATGGAAAAATTTGGTGGGAAAGGGTTGTTTTTTGGCGCAATTTTTTGGTTTCCTTCTCTTACTCAATCTCTCAATCCCTTATCAATTTCCAATTCTTCTCAATACAATTCTACAACCCTAAGGAATTTGACGAAATTTAGGTTTTCTGTGTTAAAAGGTTTTTGATTTTTCTTTTCGATTTTTTATCTAAATCATCAAATTCTCACAGTTAGGTTTTAGTTCTGCTGTTTTTGCAAGATTAATTTGATTTCTTGTGTTTTGAACTCCCAGATTTGATAGAAGTAAGATTGAGTTCCGAGATAGATTTGAAGACCGAGCAACAAAGGCAAACAAAGGACTTCCAGGTATTTAACTTCTCAAATGTGAACCTGAAATTTATTCTTTTTTGTCTTGCTAGTTTTGAACAATTTCTGTTTCGTTTTTCCCTTTTTCTTCCCTTTCTCTTTTGAGAAGAAATTAAGGAAAATCCAACGTCTTGTTGCTAAACATAAGTTTATTCTGTTTTGTGGATTGTCTGTTCAGTATGTTTTTTGTAATTGATTATGAAATCCCGTCCCATTTGAATATGATTTTGGTTTAGTAAAAATTATGCAGTGCTGGAGCATACTCACATGTATGCAGTACTGGTAAGTAGCTCGTTTTGTGTAATTAGTTCAGTTTTATGGAAGTAACTAGGCAAATTGGTTATGTATATATACATATAGTATATGGGAATGATGGTTGGTTCACTACAGTGGTTGCATCTGTTGTTTAGTGTTTAATGGAATTCTTGTCACTTTCCTGGGAATGATAAGAAATTCTTGCTGGTTATATATCATCATTTTCAAAGTGATACTGCCAAGGGAAGTGGACCATATACATTTTTTTTTAATTAAATTACTGCACCATACCATGTAAAATTTTTATTTTTTTGCATTGTATGTGATACAGAAATTAACATGTAAATTTTGATTATTTTATTTTTCACACGATTTTTCTGCAGTGTTTGATCTTACAATTTTACAATTCTATATAATTAAAATAGTTTTAGGAAAAAAGATTTTGGTTTCTATAATCGGATTCCAATATCCACATCTAATCCACATATCGAATCTATAATTGCATAATTAAATATAAAATCATGTCAAATTAATTTCAAATGATTTTGCTATCAGTGGTGAAAAATAAAAAATGAAAAAAATGTAGTTACAGAGCTGTACATAAGAGTTAGGACCATAGTTAAAAAAAAAAAAAGCATGCGAGTTAGGACCATGTGAAGATTCAAATGATTTTTGACCCAAAATAATTAAATGGTCTGAAATGGGATCTGTTAATGGTCCAGAGAATAATTACAGATCCCCAGCCTTAGAATAACATATCCCTACAAAACTAGAAAGATAGAATGATGAGTAAAGATCATTCAAAAAAATTAAATAAAAAAAGAAATCTTTCATTATAGAAAATGACATTAAGCTTACAACACCATGCATGCAGCACATAAAATGCCATTTTTTCTTTATTATTATTATTCTTTTGGATCTTTCATTTTTAACAAAGCCACGTAAAAGTAAGGGAAGGGAAGAGGGTCACTCTCATTCTCTGCTAACATTAGAGTTATCTATTTATTTATTATTATTATTATATTATTATTTTGGTCAAGATGAGCTAAGGTTATGGTCCATTGTTTTGCACTTTTTCTTTAAGATACAAGACAAAGTTCTTGTAACTCCCGATCCCGAGGTGAGTTCCCATGAGATTGTTAGCAGCTTTTTTTTTTAATTATTTTTATTTTCTTATATGTTTTGCCATGTTATATTTTCTTATATTTAAAGGAATTGAAAAACCTTTTCCAAAGGAAGAATAGAAACATAAAATAAGAGTGAAAATGAAGGAAGCATCTAACACAATCTTGGCGCTTTTTTGAGTTTAATGTAGCATCTTTAAATACTATTAATAGTATTTAAAAATTACCATTAAATACTTTACTGATTTTGAATTCCATACTAGGTTATTTTGCATTTAGTAATTTCAAATGTCTTGAATTGGTGAGTTTTGACTTGTTAAAAATTCAGTCTTACATATTAATTGACAAAAGACAGCTGTTGAATCTTAACATTTGCATTAACAGTGACATTTTATCGGCTTGGACAAGTTATTGATCCATCTAGTATAAGTTATTGGACATGTGATTTTTATTTTCTACATTTTGATTCTAGAAACATATTTAAATGTAAGTTACCTATTTGACTATTTGGTTGATTTTTTTTTTAATTCAAATTGAATTGGGAAATGCAGTGTGATTGTAGAAGCTCTTAAAGTGAATGGGACAGTAAATATATTTTGTATGTCATGTACATTTGTTAAATTTATTTATTTTGAGCATATTATTATTAATATTTATATTATTATTAATAATATATTAATATATTTATACTTATAATATATTAATATATTAATAATAAAAATATATTTTATTCTCTTTTTTTTTTTAGGATACACAAGAATCAACTATATTTTTGAAGGTGTACACCAGTGTCAACTTTTCATTATCAGGTTTTTTTCCTTCTTTTCGATCTTATAAATTTATAACATTCCTTTGTATGTTGTAATTAGTGTCTTGAAATCTGCTTAAATAGTATGTAGATTTTACCAAAAATAGTTATATTTATATATATATGTTTTATATTATGTATGATATATGTGGGCTCAATTTAACTTTAATTATATTATTTTATTTTTTCAATTACTTAATAATGATTATTTTCATTTAGGTTATATTAAAAAATGGATAAGAGTTGGATGTATACCATGAAATGGTCTAAGGAGTACATAGAAGGAATACGATCTTTTATGAATTTCGTAGAAAATCATATGGGAAAAGATTGTAACATCCGATGTCCATGTACAAGTTGTATGAACTTGTATTTTAGAAGTCAAAAAACAGTTGAGGATCATTTATTGGTTCAAGGGATAGATAAATGTTATCAGATATGGTTTTATCATGGAGAAACATCTAATCCCATTGAGGATGGCGATTACCAAAAAGAGTGTGATATGTCTAATGAGAATTTAGATGAAGAAGATGATGGGATTTTTGACTTGCTACATGAATTGGGTGAAAAATATTACCAAAAGGATAAAACCGATGAGCAAAATGAAGAACATAACACTTATCCAACTGTCCTACCTGATTATCTTGAATCTATTATGAGGGATGCTAATACAAAGTTATATCCTGGATGTAAGAAAATTTCAAAGTTTTCTTTTATTATTAAGTTGCTCCATTTAAAAGTATATAACAAGATAAGTAACAAAGCAATAGATATGTTGTTGAAGTTAATTAAAGAAGCATTACCTGAAGGAGAGGTACTTCCAAGTTCTTATTACGAGGCAAAAAAGTTTCTGCGAGATCTTGGGTTAGGATATGAGTCCATTCATGCTTGTAAGTATGACTGTGTCTTGTTCTGGAAAGAAAATAAAAATGATGAGTGTTGTCCCACATGTGGCACTTCTAGGTGGAAAATTAATAATGGGGAGGGAAAAAAGATAGCGCATAAAGTTTTACGGTACTTTCCAGTAAAGGCCAGGTTGCAAAGATTATTTATGTCCCATAAAATGTCAAAGAAAATGGTTTGGCATCATGAAAAGCGTGTTGATGATGAATATATGAGGCACCCAGCTGATTCTGAAGCTTGGAAGGACTTTGATAATAAGTTTCCTTGGTTCGCAAATGATCCTCGCAATGTAAGGCTTGCTTTAGCTGCAGATGGTTTTAATCCATTTGGTAATTTAAGTAGCACATATAGTATGTGGCCTGTGATTTTATGGCCATTGAATCTTCCACCTTGGGATTGCATGAAACCACCATTTTTTATGATGTCCTTGTTAATTCCAGGACCCAAGTCTCCAGGAAAAGATATTGATGTCTACTTACGACCATTAATAGATGAGTTAAAGGAATTATGGATAGAAGGGATTGAAACATTTGATGTTTCTTGTCAAAATAGTTTCCAAATGCGTGCAGCTGTATTATGGACTATAAATGACTTTCCTGCATATGGTGATTTATGTCCAATTTGCAATGATCAAACTTGCTCCCAGTTATTGCGCAACAAGATATGTTATATGGGACATCGTCGGTTCTTACCAAAAAATCACAGTTGGAGAAAGAGTAGGAAGTTTAATGGTGAGAGAGAAGGTAGAGAGGCACCTATTCAATTAAATGGAGATGAAGTGTTAAGACAGCTAGAAAAATTGACTATTGTGGCGCCGGGGAAACATCTAACTAATAGAAAGAGAAAACGCACTTTACAAGAATTAAATTGGACAAGGCGTAGCATATTTTATGAGTTGCCTTATTGGAGTAAGTTGAAGTTGAGGCACAACTTAGATGTAATGCATATAGAAAAGAACATTTGTGAGAGTATTTTAGGAACCATGTTGAATATTGATGGAAAAACAAAAGATACTCTGAAAGCAAGGCAAGATTTAGAAGACATGGGAATCCGTAAAGAGCTACACTTGGTGAGAAGGGATGATGGAAAATATGAAATGCCTGTTGCATGCTATGTCATGAAAAAGAAAGAAAGGCAAAATTTTTGTGAGTTCTTGCAATCTGTGAAATTTCCTGATGGGTATGCCTCTAATATCTCTCGATGTGTTAGTTCAAGTGATAACAAGATATCGGGATTGAAAAGTCACGATTGTCATGTACTTTTACAACGTATACTTCCTGTTGGCATTCGTGGAAGTTTAAGAAAGGAAGTATGTAGTGTATTGGCCGAATTGGGTGATTTTTTTCAACGTCTGTGTTGTAAGAAGTTGGATAGATATGAATTGAAAAAAATGAAAGATGACATTTGTCTAATTTTATGCAAGTTAGAAATGACATACCCACCTGCTTTTTTTGATATCATGGTTCATCTACCAATTCATTTACCAAATAAGGCATTACTTGGTGGACCGGTTCAATTTCTTGGATGTATCCTACAGAAAGGTAATATAAAAAGTCAAAAAATATTGACATTATTTATTTCTTAGTTGTCATCGATAATTAGATTCTTTTTCTTCTTTTTTTTCTTACAAGATCATTATGTGAATTAAAGCAAAGTGTGCGTAATAGAGCTTATCCAGAAGGGTCGATTGCAGAAGCTTATATTGCCAAAGAGTGTATAAGTTTTTGCTCTATGTATTTGAAGGGTATTGAAACTCGTTTTAATCGTGATGAGCGAAATTATGACCTTTGCAATGATGGTGGTCTATCAATTTTTTCACAAAAGTGTCGACCTTATGGTGCAACAAAATATATCGAGTTATCAAATGAAACATTCAATATGGCACAGTGGTTCGTCTTGCAAAATTGTGAAGAAGTTGAGCAATATTTTGAGTAAGTACATACATGAACTTATGACTATGATATTAAGATGAATGCAAAATTTACAGTTTCTTTTCTCTTTATTAGAAAGCACAAAGAAGAACTACAATTAGAAGGCTGTAAAAACATTGAGCAAACCCACAAAGAGAAATTTCCAATATGGTTTCGTCAACATGTAAGCTTTGTATTTAGCATAATATGGATTTAAAATTTAAATATAATCAAACAAGCTCTCTAAATTATTTTGTTTGCTTTGTCTAGATGTCACAGTTATACAGCAAGGAACAATCAAATGTATTTGAAGCTTTGTATGCACTTTCATGTGCACCGCATAGGTGTGTTAAGAAGTACAATGGGTGCATAGTGAATGGAGTGAGGTTTCTCACTAAGGAACGTGACAGCAGGCGTAGAAGTCAGAATAGTGGCATTTCTGTTAAGGGAAATCATGGTGATGAAATTATAGATTTTTATGGGGTATTAGATGATATTATTCAACTAGACTATGTGAATGACAAACATGTTATACTTTTCAAGTGTGAATGGTTTGACCTTGGTAGGAAAAAAAAAGGGATTCAAAAGGAAGGGAGTATAACTAGTGTCAAAGTTAATGGGAGGTGGTACAAAAATGATTCTTATATTTTAGCAGACCAAGCAAAACAAGTTTTTTATATCAATGATCCTAAGTTAGGGAGTGAATGGCGAGTGGTGCAACCATTTCAACATAGACATATTTATGACATTGATGAGATCCAAGATGAAGCTTTAAATATAGATGAAGTTATTGAAGACGAAGTGTACCAGGAGAATAGGATTGATGAAGAACTTGAAGTGGATACCACTGAAATCCCTGTGTTAAATAGATTGGATATAGACACCGAGGACCTGGATTTATTGATAATCCCAAGTCTCCCTAAAGTGGATGGCAATGAAAATATCATTAATGACAATCAAGATGATGATGAGGTTGTCTTAGATGATACTTTGGTTGATTATTGTAATAGTGATGAAGATGTTGGCAACTTAATTGATCGTGATGCAGATGATGATGAAGATGATGAAGATGAAGAAGAAGATGATGATGATGGCATCATATGATTGGCTTTCAGTTGTGATAATTTAGGACCTCCTACATTGTTGCAGTTTTAAATGTTATGGCTTTTTTGCATCAATTTCATATATCAATTGAATTATTTTCTGCATAGCTGCATTTTAAATAAGGATGTTATTTTTTTTTTAATCTGCCATTAATATAGTGTATTTTATATGATAAAACCAATCATTATTAATATTATTTTTTTTTTCACCACAAATTGTTCATTCATTTTTATTGATGAAATCCATACAGGTTAAATAATGGCTCCTGGTAAGACAATTGCTCCTGGTACCCTCAAGAGACATGCTGAATCATCCAATCATTCAAGCATCAGAGGACTCTTGGATAGGATGAATCATGTAAGTACTAGGAAAATATCTTCATTGGAAAATGAAAAATCCTCAAAGATTACAACAAAGACACGCAGTCAAGTTTTAACAGAAGAATCACCAGTAGATTCCTCACCTAACCAAGGAAAATCAAGTGCTCCTGTTCCATTAGAAGAATCACCACATGGTTCCTCACTGGGCATAGGTTTTGAATTTTAAATTTTGAACTAGTGATATATGTTAAGCTATTTGCATTATTTTAAGGCAGCCTATATATTTGACTTTTATTATTTCATTTTACAGGAACTAATTCTAAAAAGAGGGTTCGAGGACAAACTATGGGAAAAAAATCTTATGAAGGCCGCGGCTACTATAGGAAGTAAAATGAAGATTAATGTGGATACTGATATAGGAAGGCCAGTAAAAACAGATGCATCAACAAAATTTGCAAGTCAGATTGGAGTTGTGACTCGAGATGTCATTTCAGTACCTGTTAAATGGTCGGAATTGAAGAAAGATGATTTAGATCCAGCCTTTCGCCACTTGGATGTAAATCAATATATTAATCTTTGTGATATATTATTATTTGTCTTATTTCTCTTCCATATTTAAGATATAAAATTTGAATACATGCAAATGTACATGGATCTGAATATGGATGATCCAGGAGTGAAAGATTGCTTGATAGAAAGGTTCAAAAGTAGTACTCGACAAGAGCGTTACAGGTTGCATCAGTATTTCAAAAAATTTAATTCTGTAGAAGAGGCTAAGATGAACAAGCCTGAAAAGTATGCTGATTCTGAAAAATGGAAAGAACTTTGCGATCATTTTGCATCAGAGAAATTCAAGGTATATATTTTTAAGTTAGTTTTATTGTCTTGAAATGCAAAGATGAGATGGTCTTGAATGAAGTGTAAATATATATTTCAATAACTTTTTTATTTCTCTTGACAAATGCTCACATTTCATAATTTTATAAAGGTTAAAAGTGTGAAAAATTCTTCAAACAGAAATAAGGTCAAAGCTCCTCATATATCTGGTAGAAAGCCTTTTACTGTTCGCAGACATGAAATTGTAAGTATTTTGTTAACTTATCTTTGCAAATTTCACCTTAATTGAATTAATGATTATTCTAATTATTATGTTTTTTTAATAGTCTCAACATGAATTGAACGGCGAACCATGTGGTAGGATTGATCTTTATAAGCAAACCCATTATTCAATTCGAAAAGGTTGGTCATCTCAACAAGCAGCCGAAAATTGGGTAAGTAATTAATATACAAGTTTTGTAATGTAATTAGTTTATTTTGAGATTTACATAATTTCTATTTTCTTTTAATTTCTTGTGATAGAATTTAATGATAGAGAAGCGAAACCAATATAATGAGCAAGTTATTCAAAAGACTGAAGATGAAATTGTTCAAGAAGTCCTTGGCCTTGGTACTGGTTATATAAAAGGCCTTGGATATGGTCCAAAACCTCCTTCAAGACGATTATCATCGGACTACATTGCTACACAAAAGCTTCAAAATGAACTTTCTAATACTCAAGAAAAGTTGAGTGAGTCTCAGTCAGAAGTGAACATACTTAAGAGTCAGGTGACTGATTGTGAGACAAAAGTAAGCGAGATGAATTCCACTATCCATAAACTGCTTGACATTTTAAAATCAAACGGGATGAATGTCGATTGAATTCTCCAATGTAAGTTTTATATACTTGTGCATTTATTTTGCAATGTTCAATGACATGAAAATAGTTGAAAATATTTGAAAATAGTTGCAGATTTTTACATTGGTTTTTATGTTTTCTTGTTTTATTCTGATGGGCAAATTTAAATAGTAAAGATTATGTATGTTTTACTTGTATATGATTTTGAAACTCTTTGACTTGCTTGGTATCTCATGTTTTAGTGATTTTTAATTTTGCAGTTCTTTAATTTAGGTTCATTCCAAATTGTTCAATTGATAGCGATGTTTATGAATTTTCAGGTAACAAGTGTAACTTCTTTTTTATTTACGTCAATGTGATACTTGTGCATTTATTTTTAGCCGATAGTTTTGATGTATTAATATTATACCTTTGTATTTTGTATAATTGAATTGAGTACTGAAATTGGATGATATAAATATATTATAAGGTATGGTGTGTGAGATTGGATCTAAATTGGAGGATGGGCAAACTTGTGTTGGAGTTTGAATTGAAGTGGGGTGAATAAATATATGATTATTTGAAGTGTCAAGATTTTATTGATTACAGGGGGATATGCAATATTATAGGGGGAACTCTGCCGAAATTTCGGTAGAATTAAGTTACATATTTGTATTTTGATTGAATGAATAATAAAACTAAATAGCTATAGGGCAGATGGGCATAGTGAAAGGATAAAAAAAAATAATTACCTGAATTTCACAATAATTTGAAGAGTAGTTTAAGAAAATCAAGTAATCGTGCAGTATCGTTGGAATCGTAGTGTGTATAAATGAAGGGTGTTACATGAAAATGTATTTTTTTATCTAATATAAGATTTTTTTTTTGCAGGAACATGATGCAAATTTTGAAGTTTCAACAGATTTTATTTCTTGATTAGGATGCAAATTTAATTTTTTGTATTAGACAGTATGTTTTTTTTAATTAACCTTTTATTTGAATAAATACATTATATTAGATTTTCTTTAAAAATTTAATTAATTGTATGACATTAAATTTAAAATGTGTCATTTTTACTACAATGCATATATGATAAGTATATTTATCATAATTTGTTGACTTATTAGTTCATAAATAACGATATAATGTTTATAATTACGATATTAATATTGTAATAAAAAAATATAATTTAATGACAATAAAAAATTGTCACTAAAACTATTTTTTTGTGACAATTATTTTTATCCCTATTTATGTCACTAAAATGTAACGTAATATGACGATTTATATTCATCGTTAATACACATTATTTTAATGACGAAATCATTTTTCGTCACTTAAAGTATTAGATTTAGTGACGAAATTAAATATTTTATGACGAAAATTATATTTATTTATGACGATAATTACGTAACCAATGCTTAATGGTTTTAATCAGAAGCAGAGTTTCGTCATTAAAAATATTTACTTTTGTGACGAATTTTAAATTTGTCATAAAAAATACCAATCTTTAGTGACGATAAACAATATAATGTGACGAAATATAATTTTATTTATAACATAATTTTTGTCATGAAAAGTAAGAACTAAAGATGACGATAATCATTTTCGTCACAAAAGATATACTTACGGTGACAAAAAAGTATATCGTCACGTAAACTTTAATGTTACGCGCCTACCGTTACGTTCTCTGTGACGATAAAAAATCGTCACCTTATTTTTTCAGCGACGAAAAATGAATTTTTTATGACAATTTTTTGCGTCATAAAAAGTCAAATTTCTTGTAGTGCAATTGCTCCTTTATGCTTCTTGAGTACTTCAATAAGCATTTCTTCTTCCAAACCTGTCAATAAAGATGAAATAATTACTGGTTTTGCATTATCTTCTAAAAATATATATTTTAAATGTGAAGGAAGAAGGTTAAGTTCAGAATGTGTATCCCCCTTTCCCAAGTTCAGTCCTTCTTCCTGTGTGTTTTCTTCTTCACTTTCTTGCTCCACAGCTGCAATCACTTCCTCATCTTCCAATTTTTCATTCTCCAAAGAATGCAGTAAATCCTCATTCACCGGATCAGCTTCTAACATTTCCTCTTGCACTTCTTCTACACACTTGTCTATTGTATCCACAAAGTAAGCAGATTCTTCTATATCATCTGATGGATACCTTTGAGCTTTGTTCATATCAACAACTAATTTTTCATCATTGAATCTCAGGGTGACGGTTTGCCCATGCACATCAATCAAAGCCTTTGCTGTGTTTAAAAATGGTCTCCCCACAATAAGTGGTACTTTCCTATCCTCTTCCATTTCCATCACCACAAAGTCTACTGGAAAAATAAACTTCCCCACTTTCACTAACAGGTCCTCTATCACTCCCTTGGGTCGCCTCACCGACCTATCCGCAAGTTGGAGTCTCATTCCCGTCTCCTTAAGATCACCAAGATTCAGCTTCCTGCAAATAGAATAAGGCATTAGATTTATGCTTGCACCTAAATCACACAAAGCATTACCATAAAAATTTTCACCAATAGCACAAGGTACAGTGAAGCTATCTGGATCTTCCAATTTCTCAGGGATCTTGTTCATGATTATAGCACTGCAATTTTCTGTTAGTTGAACAGTTCCATGCCCTTCTAATTTCTTTTTATTAGAACATAGTTCTTTCATAAATTTAGCATAGTTGGGCATATGAGCTAAAGCTTCAGCAAATGGTAAATTAATGTGTAATTTTTTAAACATTTCTATAAACCTAGCTTTTTGCTCATTTTTCTTTTCTTGTCTAGCAACAGCAGGAAATAGCAGTCTATTTATATCGAGATCCTCTACCCTTGGATTCATTATACTTTTACCTTTATCTTTTTTAGGAGCATTTTCATTCATTTCTAAATTAGAGTTAGAATTACTTACCATCCGTGTTGGCTCCTCCTTTTCTGCTGAAGAATTTTTACCTTGATCTTCTCTTTGTGCAACGTCCTTTCCACTTCGCAGTGTAATTGCTTTTGCTTCCTCTTTTGGATTCCGATCCACATTTGAGGGAAATGTTCCTGGTTGCCTTTGGGACATAGAATTTGCAAGCTGACCCAACTGATTTTCCAGATTTCTCATAGAAGCATCTTGGTTTCGGTTCCACTGCTCTTGAGATTTCCACCTAGATTCTTGATTTGTCATGAATTGTTGCTAACTGCTTATGAAGCTAGCCACCATATCCTCAAGGTTTGGCTTCTTCTCTTGCATAGGTGGCCTAGGTGGGTATCCCGGTGGATGGTATAATTGAGCTTGTGGTTGATTGAAGTTTTGTCCATGGTTGTGATGGGGTGGATATGGCATTTGGTATTGGTTGGATGTTTGGGGTTGGTATGAATGTCCTTGATTGTGCTGAGTACTTTGGTTGAAAGGGGGTCTTGCTGGTGGGTGAGAGGATGAAGCATTCTGATTTCCATCTTTCCAAGAAAAATTCAGGTGATTTCTCCAGCCCGGGTTGTATGAGTTACTATAGGGGTCACTCCTCCGATAATCCCCTACAGCATTAACATTTCCCATTGCTGCACTCTCTTGAGCATATTGCCCACTTTCATACCACTCATCTTCTTAAGAAACAGAGGCTACATTTTTCACTCTTAAGTTATTCATCTCGTTCCGCATTGACTCCACCTGTGCCCTCAGCATTGACACTTCATCTACACTATGTATTCCTTGTCTCTTTGAGACTGATCTAGGATTAGCCCACTGAGCGTCATTTGCTGCCATTTCATCCAACAGCTGGAATGCTTCTGCTGGTATTCTATTCATAAAAGAACCTCCTGATGATGCATCCAGCAAAGATTTTGTTTGTGGTGAAATACCAGAATAAAATTGTTGCATCAGATGGTAGATTGGTATTTCATGATGCGGACAGCTTCTTAACAATCTTCTGAATCTTTCCCAAGCCTCATAAAAAGGCTCATCACTCAATTGGCTAAATTGAAAAATGCTGTTGCGAATATTTGCTGTTTTTGTAGGTAGGAAAAATCTCATCAGAAACCTTTCTTGCAATTGATCCCAAGATGTAATTGACTGTCTTGGTAACATTTGCAACCACTCTCTTGCCTTTCCAATCAAGGTGAAAGGAAATAGTTTCAGTCTTACAGCATCAGGTGTCACTCCTGGAATCTGCACTGTGTCACTAATCTCCAAAAATAAGTCCAGGTGTTGTGCAGGATCTTCCACTTCTGCTCCAGAAAATTGATTTCTTTGCACCATGTTGATAGTTGCTGGTTTCAGTTCAAATTGTACTCCTCTTGGCAGCACAATTGTCCTATGGTCTTCAGTCCATCTTGGCACAGCATAGTCCCTTATCGTTCGCTGCCTAGGGACTTCTCCTCCATAATTTCGTGGTACCTCTTCTTGTGCCCTTGGCACTTGTTCATTCTCGGGAGGAAATTCATCAACAGGCGGGTTGTTCTCCATGACGGTTTCTCTGTTGCCTCTCTTGCGTTGATGCAATGTCCTCTCGATTTCAGGATCGTAGGGTGCTAATGGTCCTTGTCTAACTCTGCTCATATATCACAACTACCCGAAAAGCATAAAAATAATAAAATAAAAAAAATGAAAAAAATGAAAACACATACAAATAAAAATCAAAACTTACTGGCAACGCCACTTCCCCGGCAACGGCGCCAAAAACTTGACGCGATCTCAGCAAGTGTACTAAATCGGCAAGTAATATAGTGATGTATAATTAAGACCACAAGTTATCGAACCTAAGGGACTGTGTTGTGTAAATTTTAACAATTAAATGTATGCTAAAGAATTCCCAATTATTTTGATGTGGTGATTATTTAACACAGAAAAATTAATAATCTAACTGATGATATTAATGTCTAAGAATATTAACGATTTAATAATACAACAATTTGATAAAATAACTAAGAGATCTTGCTAAGGAATACCCATTCTCCCCAATAATATCATGTGAATACTTAATTCAATAATTTCATATACAATCAGTGAATAACCTAGCCTATACCATAGCTTGCCTTTCGGATCCAGCTTCTCTAAAACATGCACTTACCAATCCGAATTCAGCACATAAATTAGCATTATTACAGATCTTAAAGTTCTAAGTTAAATAATCCTACCATTCTGGATTCATATATCAAACTCATTTATCTTCTACAATTCTGAACCTATTGAAATAAACATTCACAGATTTTAACTACCAATTCGGATTCATCAAATCAATGAAAGTTGATTAAAATCGAACAGAACATGTGTATGTATTTATGGGCTGATTGCAATCAAAGTTTATCTTGGTAGATCTCCCCTTAACTTGCATTCAAACCAGCAACAACAGATAATTTCAAAGAAGATAAAACTGAAGTATATTTGTATGTATTTATGAACTGATTACAATTAAAGTTTATCTTGGTAGATCTCCCCTCAACTTGTACTCTATTCAGCAACAACAAATAAAATCAGAGAAAATACAACTGAGTATATGCATAATACAATCCATACAAAATATTCACATGATTTACTGGGGAATTAAGGCATCCCTTAACAAGAAATAAAATTACTCACTCATACTTGAAATAAAGACTGAATTAAATAGAGAGAAGTTGATATTACCCATTTGAGATCTGAAAATAAAATTCTTACAACAATAAAATTGATGTTCTTCCCGTTCAATCTGTTCTCAAAACTTCAAAAATAAATAATAACCTTCAACTATCTCTGATTATTCCTCCCAGATTTAAATAACAACAGCTTAAATTAAATCCAAAACTATATGAAAAATCCTAACTTAAGTTGCAGAGAAAATAAATTTACTTTTGTTCCCAAAAAAAAATGACGCCCTTTCTGTCTAACTTCAGTCCCTAAATAACCATTCAGAGTTCCAAGTCAAAGGGTGGCCTTCAAAGTCTTTGATTTTGTACAGATTTGGTTCACAAATAGGTTACACGGCGGTATGAGAGTCTCTCACCGCCGTGTAACTTGCCTCTGGTCAACAATCTTGACATTTTGCTCCCCTTGTCCAGTGCCGTAAATGTTGGCAAATCACGCTTTACACGGCGGTATGATGTTTCCTCACCGCCGTGTAACCTGTTACGTAAGTGATGATCTCCGTTGTACACGGCGGTATGGACATTCCTTACCGCCGTGTAATCCCCTTCTGCTGCACTCAGTTATTTTTATTTCACACGGCGGTGAGTAATAACCTTACCGCCGTGTAAGCTACCTAAAAACGCCAAAAATAACATAAATCTCCATTTAGTGCACCAAATAACATCAAATGACATTTTTATCAAAAATTAACACAAATAACAACTTTTAGACTAAGAAGTAATCTCTAAATTCACATCAAAACATTATTTAATTTAAACTTATCAGCAACAGATACTTATTCTTCACTGTAACCTTGTTAATCTGCCGACAATCGATGCACATCCTTAAAGTGCCATCATTTTTCTTGACAAACAACATTGGAGCACCCCACGAAGAAACGCTTGGACTAATAAAGCACTTGTCCAATAGCTCTTACAATTGCATCTTTAACTCCTTCAACTCTACAGGAGCCATTCGATAAGGAGCTTTAGAAATATGAGTAGTACCAGGCAGAATCTCTATAGATAGCTCCACCTTTCTCTCTGGTGGTAAACTAGGCAATTTTTTAGGAAACACATCCACAAACTCATTTATTATAGGAATATCCTTAATCTTTACTTAACCACGTCTAGAATCTAAAACCAAAGCCAAATAAGCCTCACACCCTTTTCTCATAAATGGCCTACCTTGCATAGCTAAAATTACATTATTCAAAGAACCAGAACTAAAACCTCGCACATTCACTGAAAATTGATCGCTATCTTTAAGCACAACTGTCTTCCCATGACAATCAACCACAGCCCGATGTTTACACAACCAATCCATACCCAAAATCAAATCAAACTCATGAAAAGGTAGATCAATCAAGTCAACTGGAAACTCTTTTCCTTGCACTACCAAAGCACAATTTTTCTACACTCTACTTAGATTGACACTATGCCCTAAAGGACTGGTTACACATATCTCATAATCAAATGAATCAGCATTAGGCAATTTAGCACATATCATTTTAGAACACAAGTATGAGTGTGTAGAACCAAGGTCTATTAGAGCATGCATATCAGTGTCAAAGAGTAGAAATATACCATCAATCACTTCTAGAGAATCCTGCTCATCCCAAGCCTTCATTGCATATGCTCTAGCTGGTGCCACTATAAGACGTTCCACTATCTTAGAGGAAGCTCTATCTCTAGGCCTTCCACCATGACCTCATCCTCTTCCTCTAACCCGACTAGTTTAAGGGGCATTAGATTCCGCTCGACTGACTTCCTGTTGCTCAGGGGTATTTTCAATTAACTTAGGGCAATGAGCTAAAAAATGCTCTATACTACCACATCTGAAGCAACCTCTTGTTAACCAACGCTTATTACAATGTGCACATTCAGGCACAGTCTCACCTCTACCACCTGAAGTACCTTTGCAAGTACTAGACACATAAGACGATCCCGATCTCATCCCTCTCGTAACAGGGATATTGATAGAGTTATCTAGAGAATTTACTTGAGGATTCCTTGGTCTCTCCCCCGAAGATGAGCCTCCATGAGAGGGGTTCCTCTTTTGAGCCCTTTCTCTTAAAATGGTCTCAGAACGCTCTGCTCGCATTGCCACTTGTACTATCTGATACTAACTAACCATTGGAGAAGACATCAAAGAAAACAACATAGCCTTGAGAGACTTATTCAAGCTTGCCTCAAAGTTCTGACAATGGAACTCTTTAGTAAGGATACCTTGCAGTGCATACTTGCTAAGCCGGCTAAATTACTTCTCATAATCCGCCACAAACTAAGCTCTCTGCTTAAGGTTCAAAAACTGAGTCCATCTAGCCTCTTTAAATGCCTTGTCACATACTTGTTGTGAAATTCTCGTAAAGAACTCCCATGTAACCGGAATGGGTAACTGTGGGTGCCTAAGGACCAATTTCCACTAATCGTAGGTGGAACCTTGCAAGAGCGACACAACACACTCCACTTCCCTATCCATGGGACATCGAATCTCCTCCAAAACTTTTCCCAGTTTCTCAATCCACAGCTCTACTTTATCAAACTCGTCCAAACTCGTCCCATAAAAATCCTCAGCTCTAAACTTCCTTATACTCTCAATCGGAGCTCTTGGCACCGTTACCCTTTCCAAAACTCTAGCCATGTCTTGTAATATCTTGAGCATAGCCTCAAAAGGCCTTGTTGGAGCCTCAGTTTGCACCCTCTTAGACCAAGCTGGACCAGAAACTGACGGGTCTTGCTCCTGAGCATTCGCACTCTCAGCTGAACCCTCAAGAGATCCTCTCTTAGAAGCCATCCTACTACAAAACACAAGGACATTCGCATCAGGCCAACACACTTGTAAATGCATCTCTATTCTACAGTCGCCCAAAAATGCCTAAACCTATGCTCTGATACCAATAAAATTGTAACATCCCTTACCCATACGTAGGGAAGCTTACCATCCGTAGAGAGCAAGTACCTCGATAGGTAAAGGTTGTTACTAACAGGAAACTAAGCAAACTAAAACATAATTGAAACAACATATGCGCATCCAAACATACTCAAAGACACTTAATAGAATCAGGGTAATAAAATTATTTTTCAAACATCTCATCCATTCATAAACAAATAATTATATAGCTGAGTTGTAGTACAAAAATCACTCTTACTCATATACAAATTCAAGTCTTTCAAAATTATATAGCTGTACAAATTACAAAGGATTATGTAATTACAATACCAAAAGTTTTACATTTGAACAAAAATAAAGCCTAACACTAAAACAAAAGGCCATCCTATTGTGTTGGCCTTGGCTGCTGCGAATCTGTCCTCCCAAAATCTCTTACTGCTTCCACACCTGCATAGATGAAACACCCGTGCTAAGCCCAATGGCTTAGTGGGGAAAATAAGAGATGAACGACCACTCACAGTGGACGTCACATGCTATTCAGATTCGCATGCTACATACATACAAATAAAACATCATAAGCTTAATCATAAGTTCATTCATCAAAATAATAACATTACTCATGCTTTCAATAATTCACATAATTTCCATGACAAAAACACACACATAACTACGCTTGTAAACTCAATGGAGTGGATAATGAGTGAATGCATATGTACCCAAAGGTACAAACAAATATTTCTTTTTCTTTTCATTCTTTTCTTTTAAAACACAAAGGGATCTTAAACAAGTTCCAAACACATAGGGATCGCGAGGACCAAAATGCATAAGGACTTAATCAGGGTCTAAGAAACGTATAGACTGCAACAAACAGAACCCTATAGGTATGCCTATCTATCCACTACGTGACTATTGCAGGCTAAGATATTCATTCAAATATTGCTGACATGATAAAACATATTATAGTTCATACATAGAACATGCATAAAACATAAGTGAGAAACCATGCGATGTGTGACAAATTATTCTATTCACAACATAGAAAGGGGTGGCGCTCGCGACCATAGTCGTGCCCATGACAAAGACTGATTTTGCAAAAGGTCACGATCGCGACAGCTATCGCGTATGTGATAGAGAGCTGGGATGCCTCTATTGCGCTTGTGACAGAGGGCAGAAGGGCCTCAGTCATTCTCGCGATCAAGAGCCACCCGACAGAAGTTCGGCTACCGAACTCTCTGTTGCACTCACGACTGAGGAATCCTCAGTAGAAGCTCAACTGATCAAGCTCTATCATGCTCGTGACGGAGGTTGAGCTTGCGACAGAGTCGAGCTTTCGCCACAATTACCAATCTGCACAAACTTCTATACAAACATCATCAACCACTCAAAACATATTATCCATTAAATTACACAAGATTTACACTTAAACAAGTGATTAAAAAGACAAGAAAAAAAATAATTTGAACAATAAGGTTTAAAAACCAAGAAAATTTCCCAATTTCCACACAAAATCACTCCTAACGTTTTATACACTAATTTACTACCAAAATCAACTCATAATTATTAAAGCCCAACTCAATTATGCACATAAACATGCTTAATTCCTCAAATTTTGAACTATTGATATGAATTTCCAGAAATTCATATCAATAATTCAAAAAGCCATATTCACACAATTAACACAAATTCCCAAACCTTTGCTCCTAAGCTCCTCAAATTCACTTGACAGCACTTCCACCAACCTTCTCCTTCCTTTTTGCCTCTCTATTAGGAATTTCTGAACAAATCAATCAAACCATACACTCACTCAATACAACTCATAACCAACACATACCAAAACAAACTAGAGAAGAAGAAGAAGAAGAAGAAGAAGAAGAAAAGAATGCCATACTTTTACCTAATTAACCCTTGAATTTCCAAAATCCACCAAGAATTTGAGCAGTTGGAGAAATAAATTAAGCAAGGAAGAAGGAGGGAGAGGAAGACATGAGAATAGGAGAGAAAGAGGGGAGCAAATCTGCTCACTCACACATTCTCTCTCCTCTCTAAAAGTCATCCATATCCTCTCTTTTCTTTCCTTATCTCCACCCTCCACTTGTCATCCATTAATGATGGATTTTATAAAAATCACTTCTAATCCTTCTTCTCTTTTCAAAGCACACCCAAACCACCATAATAAAAGTTAACTTGCAAATATAACCTCTAAACTTTCTAAAATATGCAATTGAATCCTAATGTCAATAATAATATAAATCAAGACTTTTATAAAAACCCAACACATCCTAACATACACATACACTTCAAAATACTCAGGACTACAAGGGCACGAGTTGGGGCCTTATAAACTGTGACCGGCCCAAATTAGAAAAGTACCTCTGACCTTATCCAACTTCGGTAGCTGAAACCTCGACCGTCTTACCATTTCTATTATTACTGCTTCTAGCACCACCCGACTTATACCCTGATTGGTTCCCAAAATTTTTCCCAACAAAGTTATTTTGGCTTACTTGGTTTGCTAAGTAAGCCCCCTAAGCCTCTATAGAAATGTCTTTGAGTCCTTTGAAGCTAAGCAAATCCTTCATGTAGGGGCAAGAGTTTCGGATGAACAATCTAATCTGGTCGGCGGTATCAGGCTTCTGCTTCATCTCTATGACAATTCCTCCATCTAGTGAGGTATTCATGGAATGACTCATCACTCTTTTGCTGTAAGAGCTCGAGGTCCTTTAAGGTGACCTCTTTTCTTGTACTGCAAACATACTGCTTTAAGAACTCTTCAGTCAAAAGATCCTAATCATATTAGACCTTCTGTCTAACCCATGATACCAGTCTACTGCCGAACCCACCAGGCTAAGGCAGAAATATTCCACCTTTTGCTTCTTGATCAACCCTGTGCCCTTCATCACCAGTGTATAGTATTTAATGTGTGTAGATAAGTTCGTAGTACCATCGAACTTCAGCAGCTTAGGCATCTTGAACCTTCGGTGCAGCAACTTTTCGTCCCCTAAATCTCTATCCTCGGTGGTTGATCCCCCTTCCAACTGATAACAAGCAGGTGATCGCCTAAATCTGTTGTCTCATTCCTCTCATTGCCTCATCCTCCACCCTAGGTGTTCTACCCCTCACGGTTTGAGGTGCTATTGGCTCTTCATCTCTATCCTTATTCACAAAATCCTCATCGAGATTAGGGATCCTTTCCCTTCTTGGCTCAATGGGTGCAATAGCTCTATGCTCATTAACAGGTTGGCAGGCAGTATTACCTATGAAAGGAGCCTTCCCACTAATAGGCGGTTCAACTTGCCCCTAAGGAGGGACTACCGGTGGTTGTACAGTGGGAGGATGTGTAATCCTTTCGACCATGGCGCCCATCATCTCCAACATCCTTTGCTCAAAGTCTTATAGTCTCCTTATTAGGTCTTGAGTGGTCAAAGCCCCGATTTCTTCTACCATTGATGATTCGCTAGCTATTGAGAGTGACTCGTAATCCCAATCAGACACAAATTTCGATAACTCAAAGAGCAGGTTTGTCCTTACCAGCCGACCTTCGGGACCCCTAGTCCACTTAACTGAATCTATGATGGTTACAACACTTAAATTGTTAGAATGATGCATGAATGACATATATGATGCATGATCGTGTGTTATGCGACATTCACAACCACATACAAGCAAGTAGATCCTTCCAACCTTATCACTCCCACATAGGAGGTAATGCAGTCTCTTTCCTAAATGGACTTGATCAATGGGTTAATGGGAAACCCAATAGACGTGTATGATGCATGGTGGAAAACAGGCAGCATAACATCTCCTATCTAATGCACATACATATGAATTTTGGCCTTTATGTATTTAAACACATCAATAAAATTAAGATGGGCTCACCGGGGCATTAAAGCCTTTGATAAAATACCATTTAATTAGGTTGATTTTGTTCAATAAATAATGACCCACATAGCAAGCATAGTATTACGGTACATTTCACCTAAGGGAAGTATCTATTGCCATTAAAGGAGCTTTAGTCAATGGTAATGATACTTTAGGGCTACCCAAGCATGGTTCATGCCAACGGATCTAGCTCATCACAAGCATAACGACTAATCAGGTCTCCATTTAATATACCATGATGGTACGAGGCTTGGGCTGGTGATTATCCTTAACACTTCCCTACATTGAGTGAACATAGGATTGCGCTTCAGGAACGCACCAAGGGTAAGAATAGGGATCATCTAGCATAGATCTAAGACTCTAGTATGGATACAATGCAATTTTTTTGAAAAGAGATAGAATTTTAATTTGGAAAGACTCAATTATATATATTAACCAAGACACTTTCGAAGCAAAGTCTCAAAGTCCCCAGTGGAGTCGCCACTGTGACGCGTGCACAACCCGGTCGGCCTCGAAAGCCCGCTTTTAGGGATCGAGAGGGTTCGCATCTAGATCTTAGGTATCATGAGATATTTTGGAATTCCTACCCAATAGAACATTGGGGAAGTTCATCTAATCCCATGAAACCTTTATGCACATTTGAGGTATTTTAGAGTCGCTACCCAATTTACAAGAAATTAGGAAAGTTCGTCTAACATCGAAAGTCTAAACCAGAGAGTGGTTTGGAACTTTTATTTTATTAATGACTTGGTTAATTATAAATGAGTTTTTAATTATTAAATTACCATCTCTCATCTCACACGGTCATGCATTTAAAATAAAGCGTAAATTCAAGTAACGAGGAAAGCGGTAAAAAATGATAACTTGGATAAAATACAAAACAAATTACAAAAATAAAATTGGGACAACAATACAATCCCCCAAAATAGAAAATTAAAATAAATAAATAAATAGATAAATTGGGAGAAAAAATATAATTCCCTGAACTATTAAAATAACATAAATAAGACACATACATAAAATAGGGTATTATTTGAAATAAGAACATTGGTTCCTTCATGCATACTTATAAAAAATTAAAGAGTTATTTTTAAGTGTTATTAAGGAAGTCGGTGAAAATGATTATATTTCGAGAAAAATTAACTCTTTTTTTAAAAGTGAGATTTTATTGGTTAAAATTAGGACATTGGTCCCCATTTACTAGTGAAAGTGCTCACACAAGAAAAAAATAGAAATTGTAAACACAATCAAAACAAGATAAAATTCATGTTAGCAAATAAATCTAAAAATCAATCAAATCAAATAAAATAAAAAATAAAAATTATACATAACATAACAAAAATAAATAAATATTTGCAAAATAATATTAAAATCATGCAAAATAATGCACGCCACACGAAAGCAGATCGAAAATAATAGATAACGGGACAAACGAAGCAAAATACATTGAAGGACGTCACCTTCTTCCCATCCCTCATGGGCAAGGAGGTGGAGCAACACAGTAACAATTTTTTCTCTTTTTGTCAAATATCCACCAAAAACCACATTATTTCATGCAATTTCATGTGGTTTTACATGATTTCATGGCATATTAATGCAAAAAAATTTTTAAAACAACTCAAATAAAAAATAACAAATCAATGGATTGATCACATAAAATTTCAAGATTTTAGAATATGCAACAATGGTGGAAAAATAAAGAAAAAATGATAGAATCATACAATTGAACCCAGAAGTTTACCCTTAGAATTGTCAATCTGGAGGAATTGAATCTTGAATTATTTTCCTTGTTAAAATCCACAAGAATCGAAGTAAAAATAAGAAAAAAAGAACACAAATTTCTCTCTCTAAAATCCAAGAAATTGTTTGAATAAAAGGAAGAAAATTTTACAATCTTCAAAAAAGAGAATTGATTTCTCTATCTCAAGTATTGTTTTTTTATTAAAAACAAAAGATTTCTAGAACAAAATCAAGAAGAAAATTGTTTTAATCTTTCTGAAAAAATCAAATCTGAAGTTCTTTCTTTTTTTCTCTCTCTAAAATAATCTATTTTATATCCTTCTCCCCAAAAAATTCGATTTTAGGAAGAGATTAACTCAATTAAATTCAAATCTTTAATTTTCAAATGGAAAAAAAATGGATGTAACATTCAAAGATCCAAAAAAAATGTTAAAATTAAATTCAAAATTAAATTCAAAAATTTCGGGGAGCAAAAAAGCCATAAAGGGGAAGAAGATGATGAAGGGCGAGCAGGCCGCCCCTTGTCCCTTGATGGGCGGGCATGCTGCCCCTTGCCCCTTCAGGGGCCAAGTCGCCCCTGTAGTTGCCAAAATACCGGCGTAGGAGTGTACAGTGAATGTCTACAATGTTTCTAGGGTGATCCCAGTGTAGAGGGATATCTTAAGTATGATTATGTGGAATAATATTGAGTATTAAGTGTGTCTGTGGTATAGATATTTCAGGTTTATTAATCCTGGGGTAGCTATACAGCCAGCCCGGCGTCCGTCAGCCGAAAAATTTTAATTTAGTAAAAATGATCTGTGGGTGGTCAGGAGTCTAGTGGTAAAATCTAGAGTAAAAACGAAGTTATATAGGCCTCCGAAAGTCATATTGAAGTTGGCCTCTAGTTCGGTTTTACTGAACCAGGTTTGACTGAACATTTAAAAATAGTTAATGAGCTCTAATGGGTTTTCAGTGGGAAGTGTAAAGGTATAAAATAATTTCCTGTAAGGATTTTACGGTAGAATCGAAAATAGTTGAATCGGACCGGTTTAGGTGAACTGGTGCCCAAATGGACTCCAGTTGAGCTAAAAATTTGCAGGGAGACTAATTTTGATGTTTTAAGAATAATAGAATTGGTTAGGATGAAAATAAGGTGAGAAACATATAGATGGTTTGAAAAAGTGAAAATGAACAAAAAAATTAAAATTTTGGTTTAAATCGGTCGGACCACTTTGGTTGGACCAGTTCGGTTCATTTAAGGCATATATAAGGCGTGAATTGGCTGGATTTATCTAGAGAAATCAGCCAATCCACCGCCTTTCTCCTTCCTTGTGTGGTCGAATTGTTCTTCTTCATTTCTTCTTCCATTTTCTTCATCTCTCAATCAATCTATCCTCAAATTTCAACCCCATAGATATATTTCAGCTCCTCTGTAACCCTATAGAAGTGATTGGAGTTGATTTTGAGCACTGAAAGTGGGAAAAATCTTGTGTGCAAGATTTAGGTCAAGTTTTGAGGTAAGAGAATTAGGTGATTTTAACTAGGTTTATTGGTTCCTATGGTGGTTTCAAGGGTGTAGAGTTCATTTATGATGTTAGTTTGTAAAAACGAAGCTTAGTTTTAAAGTTATGAGCATATTTGTATTCGGCCTATGTAGGAAATCAAGAGGAAGGAAGAGTTTTACCAAGCAAAGGAAAAGAAAAGGAAGCTTAGAGAGGTCTAGAGCAAGGATTTGATGTTTGTGGTTACAAAATTCATATATTTCTATTGTTTATGTGAGAATTTTAGGTTATGTTTAAGTATGACTATGTGATAAAGGCATCATAAATTAAATATAACTTGAAATTCATGCTTAGTGGAGTTAAAATAGGGTGTAATCATATTTAGATTAAATTAAAACAATTTGGTATGAAATCCCTAATTGAGGATGAATGGTATTCTAAGGAAATCATTATGTTTTAATGAGTTTTAAGGCTTATAAATGATGCTTATAATATGTTTATAATGTGTATTGCATAATGGAATGGTTAAAAGATTGAAAAGTATTCATAATGAAATTGCAATGGTTTGGCCGAATGGTTTACCAAGGATTTAAATGAGATACATGATGAAATGTGGCACATAAATGGTAATTAGGGTATGTTTAACATGTAGAGGGTATGATTGAGTGATTAAAAGATATTATAGTGCAAGATATGAAAATGTACCACTTGGGCCGAATGGTATACATGACATATATTATGTGTATTTTGATGATATATCTCATTTAATGGCATATACTGGCTAACCAATGATAAATGAGTGTGTATATAAAGTGGTAAGTGAAAATAAAGTGCGTTTCAAAATATGTGTGTTGGCATAATATGATATTCATATGAACTTTGATGAATTATTGCCTTTAGTAGTTGTTTGGTAGTGAAATCTAGTCCAGGATATAATTGGCTAGCTATAGGGATTCCACACTGCTGTACAAGTCATGATGACTCGCTATTAATAGGCCAATGACGGTCTGCCACAGTGTACAGTGTATAAAAGTGATCAGTGTAGTGTAGTGCAATGAGAAATGGTCCTATTGGGGTCATTCCATAGTGTAGTGGATCTATGGGATCCACGACCTGCATATCCGGTCAGTAGATTTTCTATCAGGTTTATACTAGGGGCATTATGGTAATTAAGTGCTAAAATTGATTTAAATAGTAATAAATGTGAAAATGTGTGAAGAAGTGACTAAAATGGAATAAATAGAAAGTTTAGGGGTAAAATGGTAATTTTATATTAAGTTAGATAGAAAGTGTAAAAGTTAGGTAAAAAGTGTAAAGGTAAGGGTAATTTGGTAATTTTGGAAAAAAATGAGGTTAAAATGGTAATTTAGTGTAAAAGTGATAAAATGGGGACCTAAATGTAATTTGCTAAAAGAATAAGGTTAAGAGTGGAAATTTGAAGTAAAAAGGGCATTTTGGTAATTAAAGAAGTTAAAAAGGGGTAAAAGTGGAAAATAAGGTTAAGTGAGGTCAAAATTATAAATAAGAGATTATAAAGGGCATAATGGTAATTATGTATAAAATTAGGACATAAATGGAATTAGAGTAAAAGTGGGGATATAAATGGTATTAAATGAAAAGTGAGGACATGGATGTAATTAATAGAAAAGATAAGGGTAAAATTGGAAACCTAAGGAAAATATTAAGGGTAAAAATTTACTTAAGAAAATAAAAATTGGAATGAAAGAATTAAACTGTAATTAGTGTGTAATACGCTTTAATGTTTAATTATGTGATAAATTGATAAGTTAATTGAGTAATTAGGTTAAAGATGATAAATAGAATATATTAATATAGTTAATTGAATAATTAATTTAGGAATGGAAATTTATGGATTTGTAACCACCACTGGGCATATTAATGCTCAGCAAGTAGTTTGTTTTTATTTCGTGTAGCTACGGATTAGGTCGGAGCAGCATACCTCTGTCAAGGTGGAGAAAAGAAATTGAAGTTTATTTTTGTATGTGTTTTGGTTAAGAATGGCTTGTATATATATGTAAAATAAATTTGAGATGGTTTATGTGATAGTTATGATGTATTAATAATTATTATTGATTTAATGACTGCGTGAATGGGTTTTTGAGACTGTGAATGGCATGGTATTGGATGACAATGTTATTGTACCCTTGCCGGGGCTGTGGATTTTCCAATTTGAAGGTTTGGGTAGTAAGAAATGTAAGCCGTTATACTGCCGAAATTTTGACCAAATGAATAGTAACCTTAGACAGTTATAGGTCAAACAGCTTCTAAGTGATAAGTAAAGAATTAAGTGAAATGGTTAAGTGAACAAATGATTAAATGGGCAAGTGAGTTGTATGAGAAGTGTAGAAAAAGAAATTTAAACGCATTTTATGACAAGTGTAGGTCAACTGTAGTACAATCATGGTAATCGCACAATGTTGCTAAGTCGGCAGTGTACGTATAGGGTATAATGATGTTACATTTATTTTGATATTAGAGCGAGGTTTAGGCGATTCTAAGATCGGAGTGGGGTTATGTTAAGTGAATGTATATATATGCCAATGAAAGTGAATATTATCTTATGGTACTGATGTATGCTTGCTCCTTGTTATAGTGATAAATGGCATCCAATCAAAGTTTCAGTGTAAGGGATTGTGAGAGTGGGGCCTCGGCCAGTGTTAGTCGGGCTGGGACTCCACAACAGTAGTCGGCACCACTAGTGGCTCCTCCCCCGCCATAACCTTACTTCCTCTACTTGATGACTGATTATATCCAGAACCATATTCGGGCTGAAATGGCCCAGCAGCCCCTAGTGCTAGTGCAACCAACCGCTCCACCACAGAGAAAGCTTATCTTAGAGCAGGTTAAAATGATGGGAGCCGAAGATTTCTTTGGGCATGACCCGATGACTCCCGAGCAAGTAGAAGAATGGTTGTTCCATATCAAGAGATTGTTTGAGATTTTGCATAGTACTCCTGAGGAGAAATTTGAGGGGACAGTGGCATTACTTCAGGGTCCAACCTATTTTTAGTGGGATTCAGTGAGGAAGCATACCCCAGCTAATCAGTTGACTTGGGGGTTCTTCCATGAGCAGTTTGAGAAGAAATACATAGGAGCTGAGCACAGAACCTCGATGCAAGATGCTTTTTGGAGGCTTAAACAGGGTAATAAGACAGTAGCAGAATATGAAAGAGATTTTGAAAGATTGAGTGCTTATCTTGATGATGTGTTGAGAACCAAAGATAGACTGATGGAGAGATTTGAGCGAGGTCTCCACAGCCGCATCAAGCAGATTGTCAGTGGTCAGAGGCACCCAGACTTGAGATTTTTGGTGGCAGCTGCTATTAAAGTCAAGGCAGCACAGGCATATGAGGCTGACAGATAGGCAAGGTTTCAACAGAAAAGGAAACTAGGCCAGTCCAGTGGTACAGGTGGTCGAAGTAAGAGATCCAGAGGGCCACCACCATCTCAGAGCAGAGGCTCAGCAGCACCGGCTTGTAGTCAGAAGAATCCAGCTGGTAGCAGGATTCCAACATCATTAGTGGGTAGTGCACCCCAAGGCAGAAGCAGAGGCACTCCCCAACAGTGTAACCATTGCGGTAGATCCTGTAACGCCCCATTCCCACCCTAGTAGTTTGAGCCTTGTGTGGGTGTAATTTTGTATGTATGATTTTTGCATGTGTTATTTATTTTGAGTATGTGTTATGGTTTAAGTTATGTTTCTTATGTATTTTGGGGTTTTGTTTGGGTGTGAGTGTGTGTAGGGGAGTAGGATGTGTTTTAGTAAGGTTGGTTTTGGGTGTATGAGATAGGATGATAGTTGGGTGTTTGATAAGGAAGTTCTCATATAAGGTGTTGACATGTGGCAAGTGGGGAGGATATTTTTAGTGGAAAGTGAGAGTGAGGGACAGCTGTTCTCTTTTGTCCCCTTCCCGTTTCTTCTTCTTCTTCCTCTTCCTCATTGCTTTGTTCCTCTTCTTTCTTCTCTCTTTGCTCCCTCCTAATTTCCCTTTCAAGCTGTAAGTTTTGGTGAGTTTTGGGTAGCTCTAAGCTGGTTTGGTAAGTGGTAGCTATCTCTCCTTCCTTATCTTCTTCTTTCTTTTGAATTTGGTTATTTTGGTGTTTTGGGGTTAGAGTTTTAAATTCTGTTTTGATGGTTGTTTTGGCTCAGAAATCCCTCCTAGAGAGCCTAAGGGCAAGGAGATAGCAAGTGGAAGTAGAGCCCCTTGATTGGAGCGTATGAATCTAAGGTTTGGGAAATTATGTTTTCTTTGTGCATTTTATACGATTTTGTGTTCTTTGTTGAATTGCTGGTAATTGATGAGACATAGTATCTGTATTTGTATCTAAATGATATGGGTAATGATTATTTTGGGTTGAGATGCTTGGATTATGAGTAATTGAACCAAGATAGGAATTTGTGGTTGAACTTAGAGAGAAATTTCTGGTTTTCTAAAGTGAGGATTTTGGCTATGTTATTTGTGTAATTAAATTATTGGTTGTGGTTTAAAAGTTGGGTTTTAGGGTAATTAAGATGATTTGAATGATCAATTTGTGTGGGGTTGAGTTTTGGAGCCAGTTGGAGGTTTGGGTGGTTTTGAGAGTGTGATTTTCTGCAGATTTTCGTATGAGAGATGGAAATCACGACTCTATCGCGAGAGCAATAGAGCTCGGTGAATTCAGCCTTTGCACGTGGCCGAACGTTGGGTCGCCGAGCTGCCACAACAAGAGCTCGCTATGTCGCGCTCGGCTACCGAGCAAATTTGGACAGTTCTCTATTGTGAGAGAGATAGCTTTGGCTATCTGCTCACTGTCGCGAGCGCAACCCTCATTGTCAGCGCGACTGTGAGATGTGCTTCTATCTCCACGCGAGCGCGAAGACTGCTGTGATCGCGACCTGGGGCAAGTTTTGCTTTTGTCGCGAGCGCGACACCTCTTGGCTTCAACTTGAGTTTTCTTTTATACTTTCGATGTTTAGTTTCCAAACTTGTGATGTTTTTAGAAGTATGCATGGACAATTCTATGAATTATATGAATGTGATTTGGTGAATTATGCATGACCTACTAGAGTCAAATAAGTGGATAGTTAGGCATGCCTAATAGAGCTTCTATAGCTGCGGCCCCATTATGATTTGGACCCTGATCAGGTCCCCGATCGGATCCTCGCGATCCTTCTGTCTTGGATCCTGTTTAAGATCCCATGCGAAAATGCTTTTGGAACAAAAAGAAAAGAATGATTTTGATACCTTCGGGTATCCATGCGTTATGAATGAATTGTTGATGCCCTCGGGTATCTATGCGTATGCTCATTATCCACTATTTTGTATGAGCAGGTTTATGATTGTTAATGTACAAATTGGGAATAATGCACATAGTTATGGTTTTATTTAAAGTATATGAATATATGAGTATGATGTAGCAAATGTACCTTCATGTTTTGAATTGTCTAATAAGAATTCATTATTCTGTTTGGGCCATGACCATGTGACTTTCTGATGATGCCATTGTGGTTGGTTGTTGTGCATTTGTGTTTTTCCCACTAAGCGTATTCGCTTAGCACGGGTGTTTCATCCGTGCAGGTGTGGAAGTTGTTGGAGATTTTGGGCAGGTCAATCTGCTTCGGTAGGGCTAATACAACTAGGAGAGAGAGATTTTATAGTATAGGACTTTGTACTCTTCTTGTATATGTACAAGCTTAAACTTTTTGTAATGATAACTTTCAGTTGTAAACCTCATTCTGTATTCTGTTTTGATAACCTATATGTATATTATCTTTTGTGCTGAGGACCTTTGTACTTTTGGATACGTACAAACAGTTATGTTATAGTAATAAAGTTCAATATTTTGTGCGGCAGTCTGGTCTTTAGTTGTTTTAAGAAACTTTAAATTACTCTGTTTTGTATGAATGTTTGATATTCTATCCGTTTTGCTTATGCGTTTGCGTGACAAATCTCATCTATCGGAGTCCTCCTTCCTTTATGAGGAGTGGAGTTCCCTACATATAGGTAAGGGGTGTTACAGATCCCATCCTGGTGAATGTAGATATCTATCAGGTGCCTGCTTCAAGTGTGGATCGAAGGAGCATTTAGTGAAAGATTGTCCCGATGTAGTGCCACTATCAGTGACTTCCACAGCTCCAGGTGTGGGTTCTTCAGCACCCAGAGGGCGAGGCAGGGGGACAGCCTCCCATACATCAGCTAGACCTCCTCCACCACCATCCCAGGGTCAGGGATGGAAGATCAGGAGGATGCTCCTAATGTGATTGTAGGTAAATTTTCTTTATTGTCTGACTCAGTGTATGCCCTTATCGATCCCGGGTCCACACATTCTTATATTAACACAGACATTGCACGGGGTAAAGGGTTAGTTGACTCTTCCTTAGACCATGATATCCTAGTGAGCAATCCTTTGGGCCATAGTGTTATAGCGAATAAAGTGTATAGAGATTGCCCCATTAGTGTTCAGAATTGTGTCTTCCCAGCAAATTTGATTGAACTTCCCTTCAAAGAATTTGATGTGATCTTAGGAATGGATTGGTTAGACACTCATCATGTAATGGTCAACTGTAAAAGAAAAAGAGTCACCCTTAGAACCTCAGATGATCGGGAAATAATGGGTAGTAGGCCAAAAACCGAACTACCTTTCTGATGTGAATTTAGCAACAGTGGCAAAACGATTGATTAGAAAGGGGTGTGTAGCTTATTTGTGTTATGTAATGGATGCAAAGAAGGAGACTCCTAAAGTGTCTGATGTGCCAACAATGTGTGAGTTTCCACATGTGTTTCCAGATGATCTTCAGGGTTTGCCACCTGACAGAGGGATCTAGTTCTCCATTGATGTGGCCCCAGGTATTGTGTAACACCCCGCCATCCCCGTTGGAAGGATGCCGGAGTGCCACGCGAGCAAACACATATAAACGAATCCATATACTCATGTATAAACAAAAACCAATAAAATGTAAAGAAACTTTTAATCATATAATAGTAAAACCTTTTTACATGTAACATATATATCAATATCGTTTTACAAAAAGAGGCTCGTAAGCAAATACATATACAAAAATAATATTTGTTCCTTTACAAAAGATTTACTTTGCTATACACAAGCCATATACAAAAATTTACAGCGGAAGACTTCAAAAATAACTTCATCAAAAGACTCCTAGTGGCCGACCTGCAGATATCTGACTCCAAGCTAAACTCGCCACCTGCACGGGAAAAGAGCCCGTGCTAAGCGATAACGCTTAGTGGGGAGAAACAAAACAGACATACAATATACATATACAATATTTATACAATAATAAACTAATGATTCAAAAGCAAGGCATCAAATCACATGTAAACATGTCTCAAAATTTTTACTTGACATGCATAAATATATACATTACAAGCAATTAAGTATTCAATTCATAATGCTCATCATTTCAAGTATACAGATTCAAGGTGTGATATAAAGCTATGCAAGAATTCATATACATTATATACTTGTAATCATGTCCAGAATACATCTCAACATATGCAACACATCTCAACAAATAGCCTGATTAGTCTAAAAATACTCTCTAGAAGTGGATGCGGTCAATTGGATACTGATAGGACACAGTATCCCAAGCATATAGAAACATGAGTCTCAAACATGTACTTTTCATATAGAGACCGAAGTCTCGCATTTAAATCCTTATAGACCCATACAGGATCGAAACAAGGATCCAAACGGACCCAAGTATAACGTTTTATCATATAGCAGCTGCACACACACACTGACCTAAGTAAGCGCTTACTTATCCACTACTATGACTATTCAGGCTTAAAACTCAGCTCAACAATTCAAACACCAATATCCGTATTAAATATACTAAATGCAAATACATATTTCACGTGTACATGTGTCTAGATCAAAATCAGAAACATTTAAATATATCCAGTATCAATTATTGGAGGCAGAAGTACAAATATTTCTCATTCAAGTCAAGTTATGTTCATGTAAAATATAAACTAATAAATTATGTACATTAATTATTTAACAAGATATACAACTCAATATTAAACAATTATTAATTACAATTCAGATTTTAAATCCAAACTTTTGTCATGTAATGCAAAAACCCTTGAAATCAGAAGTTAAAATCATGTTTTTAGAAAACAAGGCAGTAGGGAAGGCTGGTCACGTCTCGTGACGCCGGCTTCATGCGAGCGCCATGCGAAACAGCAAGCAAGAACAGGCGGTCATGGCGTGACCATCAGTCACGTCTCGTGACGCCTATGAGGAGAGGGAGAGAGGACACGAGACGAGTTCTTGTGACACGCAGGGAAGACAGGCGAGAGGTCGCGAGGCGTGATGCTCCATCATGTCGCGACTTCCCAAAGGGAGGAAGGTCACGGCGTGATGCTTCATCACGCCACATGACTTCCCACAGAGGGAGGTCACGGCGTGATGTACCATCACGTCACGTGATCTTTCTCTCACAAATGCTTCTCCTTCTCCAAACTCTTCCAATTTTTCCAGAAATCGTAAAAACCCAGAAAACGTAAAAACATAGTACACCAAAACTCCAAGTCCCAATTTGTCTAAATCCATTTTTCATGCAATAATTATGCAAACACGTACCTTTAGGTCTTCTGAGCACATTTACAGCAATTACACTCATATTTTTCACATTCTCATACAATCGTAAATAAACAGAGAGAGTCACAACCCAGAATTTCACATTCATATACATGTTTAACTAACTCATTTGCATATACCTCATCGATTCTTTTCTACTAAAATCATGTATACAACATTACATATCTCATGCATTTCAATATACCAACACACATTAACACATTAGCAACATAACTGCAAACTGAATCCAGAATGAGGAAAGACAGACACACTCCCAAACCTGGAAATGAAGCTCAAAATGTCCACTGAACTCTCAATCCACCACTTTATCTTTTCCCTTCTCTTTTCTTTTATCCACAGAAGCTTGCAAACAGATGAAACCACAATCAAAACCCAAGAATGAAATCTCTATAAACCCAAATGAGAAATAAGAACCACACGAAAACCAATAACCACTTACCTCTGGAAATCCCTTTAAAGCTCACAACCTAAGCTCAAAACTGAGGGATACCCACATGCAAAAGAAAGAACAGCAGAATGTGGTTTTTACGTGAGAGAGAGAGAGAGAGCAAGAAGAGAGAAAACTTTTCAGTCCTTTGTTTCCAGCCAACTGAGTTTTTCTCATTCTTCCCTTTTCCCTCACAACGTGCACACACACATTCCACCTGGCACACATGCACGATTACACCATTCACTAAATCCTCTTTTAACAAAATAATCCATGTCAAATTACCTTTTACTCACTACCTAAAAGTCTGTAATCTAATTACTTAAATTAGATTCTTGCAATTTAATCCTCTTACCTCAAATAAAATACCAAATTGTCCTAATTTGACCAATTAAAATCACTGATTTCCAAATAGGCCACTTATGGGGTGTGACATATTGCACCAGTATCTATAGCTCCTTATATAATGGCACCTGCAGAGTTGAAAGAACTGAAGATTCAGCTGCAGGAATTGCTTGAAAAAGGCTTCATTTTGCCGAGCACCTCACCATGGGGAGCACCAATGCTATTTGTGAAAAAGAAGGATGGGTCACTCAGGCTATGCATTGATTACAGACAGCTGAATAAATTGACAATTAAGAACAAATATCCGCTATCACATATTAAAGATTTATTTGATCAGTTGAAAGGTGCAAGTGTATTTTCAAAGATAGATTTGAGATCGGGTTATTATCAATTGAAGATAAAAGAAGCAGATGTGCCCAAAATAGCCTTTTATACTAGATATGGCCACTATGAGTTCTTGGTGATGCCTTTTGGCTCACGAATACACCAGCAGCTTTTATGGACCTTATGAACCGTATCTTCCACCCATACTTAGATCAGTTCATAGTGGTCTTTATTGATGACATCCTGGTGTATTCAAAGACTCCAGAAGAGCATGATAAGCATTTGAGAATTGTTCTGCAGACTCTTAGAGATAAGAAGCTATTTGCTAAATTCAGTAAGTGTGACTTTTGGATGAATAAAGTGTCATATCTGGGTCATGTAGTGTCAGCTGAAGTTATTAAAGTGGATCCAAAGAAGATAGAAGTAGTACTGCAGTGGAAAACACCCAAGAATGTCATAGAAATCAGAAGCTTCTTAGGTTTAGCAGGATACTACAGGAGGTTAGTTAAAGGCTTTTCCTTGATTGCAATGCCTTTAACTCGTCTATTATAGAAAAAGGTGAAGTTTGAATGGACTGACAAGTGTTAAGCCAGTTTTGAAAAGCTTAAGAAGATTTTCACAGAGGCTCCAGTGTTAACCCAACCCGAGTCAGGTAAAGATTTCACCATCTACAGTGATGAATCCTTGAATGGTTTGGGTTGTGTATTGATGCAGGATGGCAAAGTGATTGCTTATGCCTCCCGCCAGCTTAAGAATCATGAAAAGAACTATCCCACACATGATCTTGAGCTAGCAGGTATAGTGTTTGCATTGAAGATTTTGAGGCATTACCTTTATGGTGAAAAGTGATATATCTATACAGATCGTAAAAGCCTGAAATACCTGCTCACTCAGAAAGAACTCAACCTTAGATAGCAAAGATGGCTTGAATTGATAAAAGACTATGAATGTTTCAATGACTACTATCCAGGGAAAGTTAATATTGTAGCCAATGCACTTAGTAGGAAGTTTATGGCAGCTTTGGAGGCTATGAATGTAAAGCTAGACGTAGCTGACAATGGAGCATTGATAGCTGAATTACAAGTGAAGCTTGATTTTATACAGCAAATAAAAGATTCCCAGAAGCAAGATGACAAGCTAATTTCAGTGATCAACCGAGTGAAGGATGATGACAATAGTGATTACTCAGTGGCATCAGATGGCAGTGTATACTACAAACAGAGATTGCGTGTGCCTAATCAACTAGAATTGAAGAAGAATATCCTGATAAAAGCACACCATAGTAGCTATGCTATGCATCCAGGGGGTAACAAGATCTATCAAGACCTGAAGATGCACTATTGGTGGCCAGGAATGAAGCGAGATGTGACATAATTTGTGGGAAAGTGTTTGATATGTCAATAGGTTAAAGCAGAACATCAAGTGCCATCTAGGATACTCCAGCCCATTTCTATACCCGAATTGAAGTGGAATCGAGTAACAATGGATTTTGTGACTAGTTTACCTCTCACCCGAAGGAAGCATGATGCAATTTGGGTGATCATTGACAAACTCACCAAATCCGCTCACTTTCTACTAGTGAGGATGGATTACACATTGATAAAGTTAGCAGAGTTATACATCAGTGAGATTGCACGGTGTACCTTCCTCCATCATTTCTAAAAGAGATCCTCGCTTCACTTCCCAGTTTTGGGAGAAGCTACGGGAAGCTTTGGGTACTAACTTGCACTACAGTGCAGCTTTTCACCCACAGACAGATGAGCAATCGGAGAGAGTCATCCAGATACTTGAAGATATGTTGAGATGTTGTGTGCTTGAATTTAAGAGCAGTTGGGAAAAGTACTTACCCTTGGCAGAATTCACATTTAACAACAGTTATCAGTCAAGTATCAAAAAGGCTCCATATGAAGCGTTGTATGGCCGAAAGTGTAGAACACCCCTATGCTAGACAGAGTTGAGTGAAAGCAAGCTAGTGGGGGTAGATTTGATTCAGGAAACTGAAAAAAAGGTTAAATTGATCAAGCAGCGACTGAAGGAAGCCGGTGATCGACAGAAGTCATATACTGGCTTGAAGAGAAAAGACATAGATTTCATGTGGGTGATAAGGTATTTTTGAAGGTTTCCCCATGGAAGCGGGTTATCAAGTTTAGAAAGAAAGGTAAGTTGTCGCCCTGATTCATTAGGCCATATGAGGTGATTCAACAAGTAGGATCAGTGGCGTACATATTAAAGATTCCACAGGCATTAGAAAAGATCCATGATGTGTTCCACATATCAATGCTTCGAAGGTATTGATCCGATCCTAGCCATGTGATTAAACCAGAAAAAGTGCAAGTGTAGCCTGACTCGACTTATGAATAGTTGCTAGTGCAGATATTATCCAGAGAAGTGAGACAACTCAGAAATAAGGAGATTCCTCTGGTGAAAGTGCTCTGAAACCATCATAATGTGGAAGAAACAACATGGGAACCTGAAGTGACAATGCAACAGCAGTATCCACAGCTTTTCAGTTCAGGTAAATTTCGAGGACGAAATTTTTTTTTAGTGGGGTAGAGTTATAGTGGCCCAAATACTGGCTTAGGAGTGTACAGTGAATGTCTATAGTGTTTCTAGGGTGATCCCAGTGTAGAGGGATATCTTAAGTATGATTATAAGGAATAATATTGAGTATTAAGTGTGTTTGTGGTATAAAAATTCCAGATCTATTAATCCTAGGGTAGCTATACAGCCAGCCCGACGTTCGTCAGTCGAAAAATTTTAATTCAGTAAAAATTATATGTGGGTTTTCAGGGGTTTAGTGGTTAAATTTGTAGTGAAAACAGAGTTATATAGGCCTCCGAAAATCATGTTGAAGTTGGCCTTTGGTTCGGTTCAATTTGAACTAAGGTTTGACCGAGCTTAGACTGAACCTTTAATAATATTTATTGAGCTCTAATAGGATTGTAGTGGGAAGTATAAAGGCATAAAATAATTTCTTGTAAGTTTTGACAGCATTAGAATTGGATTTTACGGTAGAACTGAAAATGGTTGAATCGGACCGGTTTAAGTGAACCAGTGCCAAAATGGACTCCAATTAAGCTAAAAAATTGTAAAGAGACTATTTTTAATTTTTTAAGAGCAATGGAATTGGTTGGGAGTGAAAATAAGGTGAGGAACATATAGATGATTTGAAAAAGTGAAAATGAACTGAAAAACCAAAATTTTTGTTTAAATCGATCGGACCACTTTTGTTGGACCGGTTTGGTTAATTTAAGGCATATATAAGGGGTGAATTGGCTGGATTTCTCTAGAGAAATAAGAAAATCCATCGCCTCTCTCCTTCCTTGTGTGGCTGAATTATTCTTCTTTATTTCTTCTTCCATTTTCTTCATCTCTCAACCAATCTTTCCCCAAATTTCAACACCATAGATAAATTTTAGCTCCTCTGTAACCCTATATAAGTGATTGGAGTTCATTTTGAGCACTAGAAGTGGGAAAAATCTTGTGTCCAAGGTTTAGGTCAAGTTTTTAGGTAAGAGAATTAGGTGGTTTTAACTAGGTTTGTTGGTTCCCATGGAGGTTTTCAAGGGTGTAGAGTTCATTTATGATGTTAGTTTGTAAAAAGGAAGCTTGGTTTTAAAGTTATGAGCATGTTTTTATTCGGCCTATGTAGAAAATCAAGAGGAAGGAAGAGTTTCACCAAGCAATAGAAAAGAAAAGGAAGCTTAGAGAGGTCTAGAGCAAGGATTTGAGGTTTATGGTTACAAAATCCCTATATTTCCATTGTTTATTCGAGAATTTTAGGTTATGTTTAAGTATGACTATATGATAAAAGGCATCATAAATTAAATATAACTTAAAATTCATGCTTAGTGGAGCTAAAATAGTGTATAATCATGTTTAGATTAAATTAAAATAATTTGGTATGAAATCCCTAATTGAGGCTGAATGGTATTATAAGGAAATCATGATGTTTTAATGAGTTTTAAGGCTTATAAATGATGCTTATAATATGTTTAACATGTGTATTGCATAATGGAATGGTAAAAAGATTGAAAATTATTCATAATGAAATTGCAATGGTTTGGCCGAATGGTTTACCAAGGATTTAAATGACATACATGATGAAATATGGCACGTAAATGGTAATTAGGGTATGTTTAACATGTAAAGGGTATGATTGAGTGATTAAAAGATATTATAGTGCAAGATATGAAAATGTGCCACTTAGGCCGAATGGTATACATGATATATATTATGTGTATTTTGATGATATATCTCATTTAATGGCATATACTGGCTAAACAATGATAAATGAGTGTGTATGTAAAGTGGTAAGTGAAAATGAAGTGCATTTTAAAATATGTGTGTTGGCATAATATGATATTCATATGAACTTTGATGAATTATTGCCCTTAGTAGTTGTCTGGTAGTGAAATCTAGTTTAGGATATAATTGGCTAGCTATAAGGATTCGACACACCGGTATGAGTCATGACGACTCGCTATTGATAGGCTAATGACGGTCTGTCACAGTGTACAGTGTATAAAAGTGATCAGTATAGTGTAGTGCAGTGAGGAATGGTCCTATTGGGTCATTCTGTAGTGTAGTGGATCTGTGGGATCCACGTCCCACATATCCTGTCAGTAGATTTTCTACTGGGTTTATACTAGGGACATTATGGTAATTAAGTGATAAAATTGATATAAATAGTAATAAATGTAAAAATATGTGAAAAAGGGACTAAAATGGAATAAATAAAAAGTTTAGGGGTTAAATGGTAATTTTATATTAAGTTAGATAAAAAGTGTAAAAGTTAGGTAAAAAGTGTAAAGGTAAGGGTAATTTGGTAATTTTGGAAAAAAATGAGGTTAAAATGGTAATCTAGTGTAAAAGTGATAAAATGGGGACCTAAATATAATTTGGTAAAAGAATAAGGTTAAAAGTGGAAATTTGAAGTAAAAAGGGCATTTTGGTAATTAAAGAAGTTAAAAAGGGGTAAAAGTGAAAAATAAGATTAAGTGAGGTCAAGATTGTAAATAAGAGATTATAAAGGGCATAATGGTAATTATGTATAAAATTAGGACATAAATGGACTTATGAGTAAAAGTGGGGATATAAATGGTATTAAGTGAAAACTGAGGACATGGATGTAATTAATAGAAAAGATAAGGGTAAAATTGGAAACCTAAGGAAAATATTAAGGGCAAAAATGTACTTAAGAAAATGAAAATTGGAATGAAAGAATTAAACCGTAATTAGTGTGTAATACACTTTAATGTTTAATTATGTGATAAATTGATAAGTTAATTGATTAATTAGGTTAAAGATGATAAATAGAATATATTAATATAGTTAATTGAATAATTAATTTAGGAATAGAAATTTATGGATATGTAAGCACCACTGAGATATTAATACTCAGCACGTAGTTTGTTTTGACTGCATGTAGGTACGCATTAGGTCGGAGCAGCATACCTCAATCAAGTTGGAGCAAGCTGGAGAAAAGAAATTCAAGTTTATTTTTGTATGTGTTTTGGTTAAGAATGGCATGTATATATACATGTAAAATAAATTTGAGATGGTTTATGTGATAGGTATGATGTATTAATTACTATGGATTTTATGACTGCGTGAATGGGTTTTTGAGACTGTGAATGGCATGGTATTGGATGATAATATTATTGTGCCCTTGCCGGGGCTGTGGATTTTCCAATTTGCAGGTTTGGGTAGTAAGAAATGTAAGCCGTTATACTGCCAAAATTTTGACCAAATGAATAGCAACCTTAGACAGTTATAGGTCAAACGGCATTTAAGTGATAAGTAAAGAATTAAGTGAAATGGTTAAGTGAACAAATGATTAAATGAGCAAGTGAGTTGTACGAGAAGTGTTGAAAAAAAAATTAGACGCATTTTAAGACAAGTGTAGGTCGACTATAGTACAATCATGGTAATCCCACAATGTTGCTAAGTCGGCAGTGTACGTATAGGGTATAAGGGCGTTACAGCCCCTTGAGGGGCGGACAGGGGTAGGTCGCCCCTTGAGGGGCAGGCAACCCACCCCTCGCCCCTTAGGGGGCAGGCCGCCCCTTGCCCCTGCCCGCCCCTTAAAAGTTTTTTTTTATGAACTTGATAAGGAAATGTCACTTTCCACCTTTTCACCTGTGAATAGGCATTAATTTCATCACTAGGTAACCCTGATCTAAGCTGCCTCGGGACTCGGTGTCTTCACCCACTTTTGAGGTTCGAGAGAGGTTCATTACTTCGCAATAGACAGGGGATCACCCCTATCCGATTGCTGATGATCAAATCACGAGTGCGTCTATTTTGGGCAATAAGAGGTATTTTAGAGTCGCCACCTAATAGAACATTGGGAAAGTTCATCTAGCATCATGAAGCCTAAGACTAGAGTGAGAATTCAGAACATTGCTTTTACGCTATTTTGGGCAACAAAATGTATACAGAGCCAAAGTGCTTTCATTCTCTATCTATTTTTGAAATAAATATTATCCTCATTAGGTAACTTTGACCAAAGCTATCTCAGGACCCAGTGTCTATAGTGCCTAACTTGTCAGCAAGTGAAAGCTGAACATCAAGTCCGATCGAGTTTGTTGAATCCCATTCCAATTTCACAGTGGAAATGGGACAATATTACTATGGATTTTGTGACCATTCTTCCATTGACACAAAAGAAGCATGATTCCGTATGGGTAATCATCAACCAACATACAAAGTCAGCTCACTTTATACCGGTTCAACTTGACTACTTCGTTTGGCTGAATTATATGAGAATGAAATTATTCGATTACATGGTGTTCCATTGTCTATCATGTCTGATCGGGATCCACGATTTACTTCTAGGTTTTAGTTGTAACTTAGGACCCGACTTAGTTTCAGTACAAATTTCACCCACAAACATACAGATAATTCTAGAGGGTGATACAAGTGTTAGAAGATATGTTGCGAGCGTGTGTTCTAGAGTTCCCTAGTAGTTGGGATAAGTACATTGCATTGATAAAATTTGCATATAATAACAGTTACTAACTGAGCAACGACATAGCACCATATGAAGCACCCTTATGGTAGCAAATGTAAAAGTCCCGTGTGTAGGATAGAACTGGATGAACACAAGGTAATCGGTCCTGATATTATAAAAGATACTAAAGAAAAATTTTGAATCATTCAACAACGATTAAAAGCTGCCAGTGACCGGTATCCGAGGTTTATTGGTCCATGTGAAATACTTGAAAGAGTTGGACAAGTATCTTATCAGTTAGCTCTTCCTCCAAAATTGGCTAAGTTGCAAGATGTGTTCCATGTGTCCATGCTTCGAAGTTATCGTTCAAATAAATCCCAGATTTTATCAGTACAAGACATATAAGTGTAACTGGATTTCACATATGATGAAGAACCTAAGGTGATATTGGTCAAGAAGTGAAATGACTATAAAATAAACAAGTTCCACTAGTAAAAGTACTTTGGCAACACTACGGAATTGAGGAAGCAACATGGGAACCCGAGTTGTCAATAAGAGCACAGTATCCGCAATTGATCAATATAGGTATGAATTTCGAGGACGAAATTATTTAAGGAGAGGAAGAAATGTAAGGCCTCGACTTGTACCGTAGTTGTTTATGGACATACTTAGGGGTACAAAAATGATCGAATGTGTTTAGTTAGTTAGATATATGCATTGGGGATATAGTCGTCATTAATCGAAAAGCTAAGGGTAATTTAGTAATTTTATACCTATGGACTAAATTGCATAAATTAAGCAATTTGGTATGCTAATGTATGATTAAAATGAAATTTTAAGGTCAATGCTTGATTAAGTAGAATTTTAAGGATTAAAAGTAGGAAAAAAAAGCAACCAATCACAAGTTGACATTTATAAGAGTCTAGAATTGTCAAGAAATGGGAGGCAGCTCTTCATGGCTTATTTAAGCCATAAAGAACGGCCGATTTAGAAACCTGGCACCCTCCTCAAGCACATCCTCTCCTCCTTAGTCAATTCACACACTAAATTTCAATTAGAAAAGTAAATCTAAGTGCCAATTTTAAGTTTATCAAGGTAAATGTGTTATTCTCTTTTCTTCTATTTGGTAAATATGGAAAATTATAGTTGTATGTTAATGAATGGTTTATTGATGATAGTAGAAGAAGAAGGAAAAGCTGAAGGCAAAGGAAAAGAGAAAGAATAAGAAAGAAGAGCAAAGAGAAACAAGGAAGGAAAAAGGATAAAGGTTTGGGAACTTTGTTTGATTTGTGTGCATTTAATGATGAATTATGTTCATTTTGAATATGTATGGATGACACATGTTGAATTGAGCTTGGTTGTGATTGTTGAGTTGGTCAAAGTGGTGAAAATAGCATGTAAAAGTATAAGGGGAAATTATGTCTAGGTTTCACCGGACCTTGTGTGTTTGTTTTGGCTATAAGTTGAGTTATAGAACTCCAAACTGGATAATTCTAGTTGTTAGAGAACCATACCTAAATTTGTTTAGAAGAAACCGAGAGCTAAATCTGACTCAAAGATGTTTAAATTTGAGCTTAAACTTAAGGTATTGATTCCATCTCCTCAAGGGAGCAGGTTGGCTTTTTAAGCCATATATGGAGTTCAAGTGCTGCAATTGATGTGAAATTAGCGTCCTTAGAAAGCATAGATCTTAAGGAGCATTTATTAAGAGACCATTTTGCCTAGAAATATCATTTATGAACTCAAAATGGAAGGACAAATTAAGGGTTAGGATATGCCATGTTATATTAAGCAATTGAATAAGGCTACATGGTAGTCAGGAAATCCTGCCCGCCATGTAAACGATTTTGTATTACAAAATTTGTATGGAATTCAGGTCACACGGTAGTCAAGAATTCCTTCCCACCGTGTAACCACCCCTACCAGCCGTGTAGAATCTCCTGCCTGTTGTGTAAAAGCATTTTAGATGGAATATTTTTAAGTCCATTAGCTTACACGGCGGGCAAGATAACCCTGTCTACCCACCGTGTAAATGCATTCTGAATTGATTAATTTTATGCATTTTGGTTTGCACGGCTGGCAGGAATTCTTGCCTGCTATGTAACCCATTGAGTTTGTTTTGTAATTTGAGTTTTCTACTCCAATTTGAAATGGTTTTTAACATGGATCTTCTATAACTTGTTAGTTATTTAAATAATGACCTGGAAATAGTAATTGCACATGTGAATTATTAAAGTGTGACATGTTTGTAAATGAAGTGAATTGTATATGCATGAACTTATACTACGAACTAATATTGTACTAATGTTATACATGCCGACATGATATGAATTGTTAATATATGTTCCGAATTAATAAGTATACGATCATTAAATGTTATGTGTACTCTAATGTGGATATAATTGCTCTATTTTAATTAATAGTCTGCTATAACCGGGATATAGATAGATAGGCATGCTTGTAGGGACCTTCGTTGTTGCAACCCTCTGTTCTGTTCTATCAACCCCATTTTGGTTGTTATTCAGGCCCCGTGTAGACACCGGGTCCTGAGCCAGCCTAGATCAAGGTTACCCAATGATGAAATTAAGTGCCTGTTCACAGGCAAAAAGGTTGAATGTGATAGTTTCCTAGTCTAAATTGCTTTTTAAAACAAATAAAAAACATATATTAAAAAAATAAAAATAAAAAAGAAGGTTGGAAGGGATGGTGTTCTTGTCAAAATTTTTTCTTTAAAAAAAAATTATTTGCGGCAGCTTGCGTCCACCGGCGAGCGAAGGCAGGCGCCCCTCGCATGCAGGGCGGCTATGCGCGCACCCACCTTCTACCCTTAAGGGGCAGGAAGGAGGTGAGCGGCGGCCAGCCTACCCCTCAATTATAATTTTGCCCTTTTGTGATTCTTGATCCGTTTTATCTTGTTTTCGATCCTTTTCGATCCATATTTGCGTGGTATGCATTCTTTCACATGATTTTAACATTATTTTGCCAACATTTATTTATTTTTATTTTTTTATGTAATAATATTTATTTTTATTATGTTATTTGATTTATTTGATTTTTTACATTTATTTTCTAACATTAATTTTTATTTTGTTTTGCTTTGTCTATAATCCTTATTTTTCTTTGTTTGAACATTCTCGCGAGCACATGGAGAAATCAAGGAGGCTTCTTTTGGTTTGATTTATTATTTTATTGCTTATTATTTCATCATGCTTTTTATTTATTTGCTATGTATTTTGTAATAAATTTATTTATTTTAAGCACCTTAAAAAGAAAATGAAAAAAAATATTTTATTAATAAATTGAATTTTTTTTAATAAAATGAGACCAACATCCTAATTTTAGCCAATAAAAATTCACTTTTAAAAGATGAGTTAATTTTCTCAAAATGGGATCACTCATCACGGTTTTCTCAATATTAACCTAAAAATAACTCTTTCATTTTTTTAGTGAACATGAAGGAACCAATACTCCTATTCCAAATAAATATCCCGATTTATGTATGCTTATTTATTCATTTGATTTTGTCATTTATTTATTTTCCTATTTCAGGGGAATGTATTTTTTATCCCAATTTATTTATTTATTTATTTTAATTTTAAATTTTTGGGGACTATATTTTTTGTCCCAATTTTATTTTGTAATTTGTTTTGTATTTTATTTATTTTATCGCTTTTCTTTACCTACTCTCCTACAATGCTTTAATTTGTGCTTTATAGTAAATGCATGATCGTGTGAGATGAGAGATGGAAATTTAATAATTAAAAACTCATTTATAATTAGCCAAGACATTAATAAAAGTGAAGTTTCGAACTACTCTCTGGTTTAGACCCTCAAGGTTAGACGAACTTTCCCAATTTCTTGTCAATTTGGTGGCGACTCCAAAATATCTCAAAGGTGCCTAAAGGTTTCATGAGATTAGATGAACTTTTCCAATGTTCTATTGGGTAGAGATTCCAAAATATCTCATGTTGCCCAAGATCAAGACGCGAACCCTCTCAGGCCCTAAAAGTGGGCCCTTCGAGAAATATTAAGCAGGTTTGGCATGCGTCACAGTAGCGACTCCACTAGGGACTTTGAAACTTTGCTTCGGAACTATATTGGTTAATGATATAATTGGATTTTTATGAATTAAAAATCAATCTCTTTTAGAAAAATTTTGCATTGTATCCATGCTAGAGCCTTAGATTTATGCTAGATGGTCCCTTATTTTACCCCGGTGCATTCCCAAAGCACGACCCTACATTAACTCAATGTGGGAAAGTGTTAAGGATAATCACCTGCCTAATCCTTATACCTTTTGGTATATCAAATGGAGATCCGATTGGTCATTAAGCTCGTGATGAGCTAGACTCGTTGGCGGGGACTATGCTTGGGTAGCCCTAAAGTATCATCACCTTTGACTAAAGCTGATGTAAAGGCAATATAAACTTCCACCAGGCGACATGTACCTTAATACTGTGCTTGCTATGTGGCCCACTATGTATTGAACAAAATCAACTAAATAAAATTGTCATTAATCAAAGGCATTCATGCCTTGGTGGGCCTATCTTAATTTAATTAAAGTGCTCAAATACGTAATGGCCAAAACCCATATATATGTGCTTTAGATGAGAGATGTTATGCTGCTGGTTTTCCACTGTGCACCATACGCATCAATTGGGTTCGCCGTTAGCCCATGGTTCAAGTACACCTAGGAAAGAGACTGTACGACCTTTTGTGTGGGAGTAATAAGGTTGGAAGGATCTATCTGTTTGCATATGGTTGTGGATGTTGCATAGCATATTCATACATTATGTGTCATTCATGTACATAAAAATATAAAATAAAAAAATAAAAAATAAAATAAAAATTAATTAATTTCCTTTGTTTGTGTGTACATCCTATTATGTGCGTATAATTTTCATATGTACATATTATCTTGTGCATAAATTTTTCCCATGCATTGCATACATCATCCTAACCTCTTTGATTTTTTCAGCAATTGTACACCATTCATTGCATACGACGATCATGCATAGCATGACATTCATACGTCGTTCCAACTTCTTAATTTTTCAGCCATCGTAGACCATTTTCTTAGTCGGTTTAGGGGTTCCGATGGCTACCTTATCAGAGGGTTTTTTTACTCATAATCAAGTGCATTTAAAATAATTTTCAGAAATGGCCAATTTACCAAGAGAATCTGATGCAACCTGTGCACTGATTGTTGAAGAAGTGGGTAAAATGATGGAAGAGTTTGAGGTTGGAATTATGGAAATGATGGCGAACCTTACTGCTACTGTAGCACCACCGGCTAGACAGCAACCTGTTGCTCCTATTTGGGAGTAAGATGAAGAAGAACCAATTAGAGAGGGTCCTCTAGTAGTAGACCCACCAATAATTAAGCCTAGAGTGGCAGCGCCAGTAGAGAGAAGAGGAGCTCATAGACCCGAATATGACTTATGGGAGGAAGACCAAGAGGAGCCAGTCATGATAAGCAATAAGGCCCTAAGATAAGCAAGATCATCTCGAGGAAAATGGAGGAGAGGTTCAAAGCTATGACCCGTTTGTTGGTAGTAAGAAGAGGCATGAGTCCTGAGGACAAGGAGCAAGATGGTGAAGATTTAGTCCCCCAGAACTTCAAGATGCCTGGCATTCCTAAGTTTGATGGTACCTCAGACTCGACAGCACATGTGAAACAATATTCGTTAGTGATGAAGGGTACGACTCTGATTAAAAAGCAAAAGATAGAAGAGTTCTACCTGAGCTTAACAGGGTCTACAGTCGATGGTACCATGGACTGGATATGAGGTCCAAAGAGGATTGGGAGCTACTGATGGAGGAATTCCTTAAGCAATCTGATTGTAGTACGAGGATGGAGGTCACCCTGAAAGACCTAGAGCTGCTTCAACAAAAGTCGGGAGAAGCTTTCCATGAGTACCTTACCAGATGGAGAAATTAGGTCATGGAAATGAAGAGAAAACTTAATACCCCAGGTTAGATCAGGTTATTTATCATGAGTGCTAACCCGTATTTGAGAGAAAAGCTAAAGATGAAGGGACTCAAAGATTGGGACTCGCTTAAAGATATAGCCATTGAAGTTGAGGCCGAGCATCTGGAGAAAATGGCTAAATCTGCAAACTTGGCCTTTGGCAAGAACAAAAGAAGCAACAATGGTAACGGGAGCAATGCTGGGACAGCAGAAGTCTCAGCCACAGGATCAATTCAGCACCACTTCACCATCTCAGGAAAGCCATTGTCTTGGCACTTCACCTGTCTCATCGGAGAAGGGAAGTTACAACCATTGCCAACAGGGCCTGCCCCAAGTCAGGGTAGTGATGTGTTTTAAATCCGCAAGCACACGGTTTACTAATTATAGTACTTAAGATATCGTTCCCACGAGGAATGTATATTTATTATTACTCACTATTACTACTTGATTTTAATCTTGTTTACAATGATCAATATCATGTAAGTTAATTCTATACTATTAGTGGAATGTAAGTTTTAAATAAACCTAATTACTAATAATCAAAGAAGACAAGAAGGATTAATGATGATGAATTAATAATTAATGGAACTTGAAGTAATTATTCTTGACTATTAGTGTATCCTTGTCATGCAAGTCAAGTTGAATAATATTCCAATTCATTATCTCAACATAAACTAGAGTGCCTAAAACATACATTTATAATTCTAACTCTTAATTCTCATTAATAAATTATTTGATTATACATGCAAATTTCAAGATTAATTAGCAACCTATAACAATCATCTAACATTATGATCTCTCAAATAATGTGTCAATGATTAATTTCCATTAGTTTTAAATGGGAATCTATCTCTCAACTAAATTCTCACTTATAATGATCATGCATCAAATACTAATAGAAATTCTACAAACAAGAATACTAAATTGATATGAACAAGAAAACATAATATAAAGGATTCAAGTTCATAAATACATCATTTAATATTTACAAAGAAGAAGTAAAAGATTAGAAATAAGAAGAAGGAGATCTCTCGATCCTTTTTCCTTTCACAAAGTATGTTCGTCCTCTTTGCAATTGTCTTCTCCTCAACACATTAAAACTAATTTAAGACTGTAGAAATTGTTCTTCTAAAACTTACAGAAAATTCTTAGTTAAAATTCAATCATCCTAAATTTACAACTGAATTTAATATATATAATGTGCCAAAATTCATGTCCCTTGATATGACTTTTCAAAGAGTTCAAAAACTTGGCAAAAAGTCCCAATTCTTCAAGTGGCCATTCTAAAATAACTACCCCAACGGATCTCTCTGTCACTCTCGCGATGCCTGTCGTGCTCACGACACAGCACGAATTCCTCTTCCTTGGCTTTCTTCAGTTGCGTTGACTACCTTATTTTTCCTTGCACCGTCGTGCTCGCGACTTCCTTCGTGGCAGCGACAGCATGGGCATTCCTCGTTTGCTCTTTTCTTCTTCTCTTCTCTTCCTTCTTCTTAGGCACCTTCTGTCGCGCTCACGACAGTTCCATCTTTTCTTGCTCAATTTTGTTCCTTTTTCCACATTTTCTCCTAAACTCACAAAGCATAAAACAAAACATAAAACACACCTAATTCTATCACAATTAACCCTAACTAAAAATAATTTTAATCACAAAATATTAAGTAAATATGAGATATTTAGGCTCATATAAAGCCCCCATACTTGAACATTTGCTTGTCCTCAAGCAAAACTTAAAATGCAAATAACACATATTTGACAAATATTTGGAAACAACATAAATAAGCCTTCATCTCTTAATAGATTAGTCTAAATATGCAAATTCTCAAACAATGTCATTGTCCATTCAATCCCAACAACCATGTACATTTGGAGAATCATGAAGTTGCAAAACACAAGAAAATTAGTACTCAAGAAATTGAATATCTTAACACATGTATAGATTATTTCATTCAAAGCATTACCTAAAGTAACTCGCACTCAAACACTTTATTCTTACTTCACTTAATTTGTTTAGGGTTAGTGTATCACTCAGTCCTTTAATATGCCATTGCATACCATAAGCTTGTAATGAGTAAACATCTCCACTACTAACACAAGTTAGTACATGAAATCAAAGGGTCTTATTCAAGGTTGTAACTTGGCTTAGGTAAAGGTAGGACAAATTTAGTTAAGTAGCTCATCATGTGTAAAGAAAAAGTAATCACCATATCATAAGAGACTTAAAATCTAAGCATAGCATGATCTCATGAAGTTCTAACTTACTATTCTAACTCCCTTATTAATGTGCACTTTTTTTCACTAGTTTCCTTTTTCACAACTTTTGTTTTTTTTTCTCTTTTTCTTTTAATATTGACTTTCTTTACTTTTTTTTATCGGAACTAGCTTTTTCAAGTATTGGACTTTTGAGAAAAAGAGAATTCAACTAACATCATGCTTATACAAAATAAAGATTGTCTCTAATGACATAGCAATCCTAATCCTCTCCACAAAAGGGTAACAAAAGAAATAGTCTATTGATTTAGGCTAATTAAGTGCTTTTAGAATAAAATTGGTTAAAGGCTCAAAATTGGCTACCTAAAGTCAAAAAGGTAGGTTATTTAAGCAAGCTAGAATTGTTTGTTCTAAGTGCCCTTGTAATTTTTCATGCACATCTTATACTATATGTAATCTCGAAATTTACCAAAAACAAGTGTTAGAGGATATGGCATACCAAGGCTCTCATACAAAGAAAAATATCAATATAAAAGGCTTCAAAAGCTCACTTAGCTATAGGTCAAATTATCCTAAGCAATGATTTGCCAAAATAATCATATTTACATGTGAAAGGATAAACAACTTAAAAAGAACCTACACTAAAGTGCTTCGCTAAGTCATAACCCTCACTATGCACATAAAGATGTCAAAGTAAAATAACCAATGATATTCCTCAAGAATTTGGCTAACTAGACCAAAAAAAAAACTTAAGATATGGTATGTACATGCTTTCAAATATGCATCAAATATAAAAGCTCCAAAACTAAGCAAACTCATAAACAACCTAAACATATCAACCTAATAACACATTATACTAACAATACATATACATATTCATATACATGCAAGTCAAACTCAACACGAATAATCACCTATACTAACAATCATGCATAATATAAAACAATCTAACATAATCAATATAGCACCCCGTTTGCCCCCTAGAAGTTAGAGCCATTTGTGCATGTGTGCATTATGTGTGTGAAGGCATATAATAAGGGCATTTTGGGTAAATTGCATATTTTGGGGATGTTACTAGAGTGTGTGTACATATAGGTTATTAGGGTGTGCTATGTTGGGTTGTGATAGTGTGTGCATGTTCACATGTTGGTAGGTTGTACTTTAGTGATGGCATTGTGTGTGCGTAGTGCATGCTTATTGGGTAGGAATGGTCAATCTCCACTAATGATGTCACACCCCGTTTACCCCCTAGTAGTATGAGCCATGTATGTGTGTAAATTTATAAGTATTTTGGCATGTGACAAGGTTATTCTGGGGTATACTGCATGTTATAAGAGTTATTTTAATATGTGGGTGCACATATATTAGTAGGGTGTGAATTAGTTGGGAGATACTTGTGTGTGCATGCATTTACCATTATGGGATGTAAGTAATGGTGTAGTGATTGTGTGTTTTACTCACACATTAGTAGGGTGTTTTAAGTTGGGTTTTGATTGTGTGTAGTGAGCATACCATAGTAGACGGAATCTATATGGGGTATCATTGTGTGTGTTGCTCATACATATGTGGGGTGCATTATTAGAGTGTTTTATGGTGTGTGAGTGACATATGATGGTTAGGTATGAGTGATTGGTTTCCACCAATAGGAAAGTGACAAGTGTTAGGGTTAGGAAAAGAAAAAGAAAAAGAAAAAGAAAAAGAAATAGAAAATGGAAAGAGCGGAATTTGCTCTTCATTTTCCCGTAGCCTCCTCCCCTCTTCATCTCCTTCTTCTTCTTTGCTCTTCTTTTTGTTTTCTCTAACTTGGATTATAATTTAGGTGGTGGAAATTGATCAATTCTTGCACAATTGGTGAGTTTAATGCATGTCTTCATCTTCTTCTTCATCTTCTTCTACATTATAGTTTAAATTTAATCTAGGATTTGTTCTTTTTGTGTTTTTGATGGGTTTGTGTTTAGCTAAACCTCCTCGCGATCCCAAGGGCAAAGAGAAGGTTGGGAGTAGTGGAACAAAGTGATAAGAGCTAAGGAATTTTCAGGTTTGGGAATTAGTTTGTTGATTTATGTGTTAATGATTCTTCATACCTGAATTGAGTATTCTGAGATGTTAATTTATTTGTTGTGATGGTTTGGATTAAATTTGGTGAATTGATGGTGTCAAATGAGTTGGTTTGAAGCTTGTTGAACTTCAAAGTGCAATTCTATTTTTGAGGGTCAGATTGACCTTTGGTAATTCTTTTTAGTATAAGTTGAGTTTTACAACTCCAAAATACATGATTACAGTTGGGTTAGAACCACAACTTCCGTATCTAAAACTTTGTAGAAGTAACCATAATTTAATTCGGACTCTAACTATTTTAAAATCGCCCATTACAGTAGCAAAAATCATCAGGTGTGTCTGTGGAACAGGGTAGAGAAATTTGAGTATATCTCCCCGATTTTCGTTCCAAATGATCTGAAATTTTGTCACTAGAAAGATAACATCTTGAGGATTAATTGTTATCAAGATAAGTGTGTCTAAAAATTTCATTTAGTAGTTCAAAAATGCATATAGATTCAGTAAATTAATTCTGCCCTGTGTCTGATAATGTTTGGGAACTGGTTGGAAAGCACAGCTGTGCTTTTGGGTAGGACACAGCTGTGTTTTGGCTTTTAGATCGACCATATACAGCAGAGCACAGCTGTGCTTTATAAAAAGCACAGCTGTGTTTTAATAAAAATTGTCCCTCTTCACCAATTCATCCTAGAATCGATCCTACACCTCCGAATTAGCCCCAAAGTGTCTAGAAACGCCTGAAAAATTTAATGTTACTTATTTTATAATTAGGTAATGAGGATATATAATTAAATTACCTATGAATTGAATAAATTCTTATAACGAAAAATTAATTAATATGATGATTAACCATGAATTAAACTATAAGTATAATTTGCTAGATGAATAAATACTCATGACGAGAATTATATAACATGTGTATAATTTATGATTAAGGCATTAAACCTAATATATTATTTGATTAAATCTAATTTAATTAAGAAGCAAGAACTTGTGATTTGAATATTATATGCCTTACATTTTATAATTGTATTTTTGCTATGCTAAATGTTTGTATGTCATATTAATTATGCCTTAACCTATGAACTAAATATGTCATGCTTAAAAATAATTGATTTATGTATGTTAAATTCAATGGTTATTCACATTAAACAAATGTGTAACTCAATGTGAATTGTATTATACATGACCTGCAAGAGTCAGTTTAGTGGATAGTTAGGCATGCCTAATAGAGTCTTTTAGCTGCAGCCCTTTTGAATGTATTGGATCCTAATCAGATCCTCGTATGGTTCCTCGCGAACCCTTTTTAAATGTGTTTGAATCCTCGCGATTCCTTTTAATATGTTTGGATCTTGTTTAAGGTCCCCCTTTAAATGTTTTGTAAATATTAAATAAAATGATTTTCGATTCATACCCGTAAGGTATCGCTATGTGTCGATTCGTGCCCGTAAGGCATCGCTATGCGTCGATTCGTACCCGTAAGGTATTGCTATGCGTATACTCGTTATCCACTATTATGAGTCAGCAGGATCTTTATTTAATATGTGATTTGTTATGTTACCGTTGATTATACAAGGTAGTATTTGAATGAGAAAATATGGATATGGATATAAACATGAGATGCAGAATGTATGTTGTAAACTGGAGACTATGTGTATACATATTATGACATGAATTATTGTATATGCCATTATGAATGTGTTATGCATTGACGACCATTGTGTATGGCCGTCCATATAATATGTGTGAATCCCCACTAAGCGTTTATCGCTTAGCACGGTGTGTCTACCCGTACAGGTACTTACGAAGCTTTGTTTAGAGTAAGTCGCTGCAATCAAGCCAACACAGCAAGGTTTAGAGTTTGGAGTTTATTCGTGGATTGATGATTCTTTTTATGTATTGATTTTGAAATGGCTTCCGCTTATGTACTTCTATATTGGGCATGTAATAATAATTTTGGCATTAGCCAGTTTGATTGGAGCTATTGTAATGGCTTTTGGGTTGTATTGATAAATGATTAATTATGTGTATGTTCCTCCGCACAGGAAAATTTTAATTATCCTATAATTCAGTATGCATGTTTATGTATGATTATATTATTTGTATAGTATCTGCTTGGTGACACCTCGACTCATACGGGTATGGGTAGGGGGTGTTACAGGTTTTGGTATCAGAGCCTAGGTTTAGGCATTTTCTGGGTGATGTTGTGATTGTTGTGCATAAATGTGTCTATGTCTAGGGCTGTGTTGGCTGATGCAGTTATTTCTTGTTTGTTTTAGATGGCATCGAACTCAAACCGTGGATTACTGGAGGAGTCTGCTGAAAGTGTAAATCCTCCAGTTGTTGATCCTTCTGTATCCTTATCGGCACAACCCGCTAGGGTGCAACCCGAGGTAGCTGCTACATCTTTAGAAGCTATGTTTAGATTGAATTAGAATATGGCTCAAGTTTTAGAAAGAATGGCGGCTCCGAGAGCTCCTATAGAAAGTTTGAGAAGGGCCGGTGTTAAAGACTTTTATGGTACTGGTTTGGATGAGTCTGAGATAGCTGAAAAATGGCTTGATAAAGTAAAAAGAGCTTTAAAAGAAATCAGGTGTCCTCCTGATCAACAAGCTGAATGTGCTGTGGTATTACTTCAAGGGTCGGCTTATGAATGGTGGGAGTTAGTCTGTAAACAACCTCAGATGCCTGATCCTGTATCTTGGGAGTTCTTTAAAGATGAATTTACAAAGAAGTATGTTACTCAGGCCTATAAAGATGCGAGATGGTAACAGTTTTTGAACCTGAAATAGAGGGCCATGTCAGTTTCAGATTATGAGAAGGAGTTTAACAGGTTGTCTCGATATGCACCGCGTGGTGTCATGACAGTTGACTTCAGATGTAAACACTTTGAAGCAGGATTGAATGAGTCATTGAAGGTGGCCTTGGTTTCTTTGATGAGTATGCCGGGAATAAGTTATTATCAGCTTACAGAGGCTGCTATGAAGGCTGAGCTGACAGAAATAGCAATTAGGGAGAAAGTTCAGAGAAGGAATGCTTCAAGGGGTAGTTCTTCCTCATATTCGGGTAAGAGAGCTAGAGACTCGCATCATCAGTTCTCTACTGGTTCAGTTACTAGAGGCAGAAGTTAGGGTTCTATTGCACTGTCAGGTTCTAGTAGAGGTTCTGGTAAGTCGAATGTATTATCTGAGTGTCAGCATTGCGGTAGGACTCACCGGGGTGAGTGTAGACGGCTCACGGGTGGATGCTATAGATGTGGGAGCACAGAACACTTAATAGCTAATTATCCGAGAATGAATGAGAATATGAGTTCACAGAGAGAGGCGAGCAGGGTTGGTTCCAATGCTACTCAAGCTACACATGGTAGAGGTAGAGGTAGAGGTCGAGGCAATCGACCCAGAGATGGAGCTATTTCTGAGTCAGTTGAGCGTCCCCCACCTCAGACAGTCAGAGTCTATGCTGCGAGAGCCAGAGAGGAGCAGGATGGACCTGATGTGATTGCTGGTAAGTTCTTACTCCTTGACACTGAGTTATATGCCTTAATAGATCCTGGTTCCACACACTCATATTTGTGCACAAATAAAATTGTTGATAAGTTACATGTGATAGATCAGCTAGAGCATGAGATATGTGTGACCAGTCCATTGGGGCATAGTGTCAATGTGAGTAGAGTTTATAGGAGTTGTCCTTTGATGATTGAGGGTGTTGTGTTTCCTGCTGATTTGATAGAATTGCCTTTCAGAGAGTATGATTTAATTTTGGGTATGGATTGGTTGGATAGACATCGAGCTGTGGTTGATTGTCATAGGAAGACTTTTGTGCTTCGAGATAGAAATCGAGATCCAGTTTTTGTAAGAGGATTGGGTGCTAGTTCAGTGAATAATGTGATTTCTACAATGCAAACCAAGAGGTGTATCAGAAGGGTTATGAGGTGTTCTTAGCTGTGGTTTTGGATTCCAAGAGGGATCAATTAAAGATTGAGGATATCCCCGTTGTGCAGGAGTTTAGTGATGTTTTCCCAAGTGATTTGCAGGGTTTACCTCCAGAGAGAGAAGTTGAGTTAGCCATAGAGATTATGCCAGGTACTACACCCATATCGAGAGCACCTTATCGGATGGCTCCTGTAGAGTTGAGAGAACTCAAAATTCAGCTACAAGAGCTATTGGATAAGGGGTTTATTCGACCTAGCATATCTCCATGGGGAGCTCCTGTTCTATTTGTTAAGAAGAAAGATGGATCTTTGCGAATGTGTATCGACTACAGACAGATTAACAAAGTCACAGTAAAGAACAAGTATCCATTGCCTAGAGTTGAGGATTTGTTTGATCAACTTCGAGGCTCAGGTGTTTTCTCAAAGATAGATCTTCGGTCTGGGTACTATCAGCTACGGGTTAACGATGAGGATGTGGTTAAGACTGCATTTCGGACTCGGTATGGCCATTATGAGTTCCTGGTTATGCCGTTTGGTTTGACCAATGCTCCAGCGGCTTTTATGGATTTGATGAACAGAGTGTTTAGGCCATATTTGGACCAGTTTGTAGTGGTGTTTATAGATGATATCTTGGTATATTCCAAGGATGAGCGTGAACATGAAGAGCATCTTCGGATAGTTTTACAAGTTTTGAGAGAGCATCGGTTGTTTGCCAAGCTGAGCAAGTGTGATTTTTGGCTTCGAGAAGTGTCATTTTTGGGTCATATAGTTTCTGCTAAGGGTATTCAAGTGGATCCAACTAAGATTGAGGCGATTGTTGATTGGAAAGCACCTAAAAATATTCAAGAAGTGAGAAGTTTTCTTGGTTTGGCGGGTTACTACCGTCGATTTGTTAAGAGTTTTTCAGTGATTGCCGCCCCGATGACAAGATTGTTGAGAAAAGGAGTCAGATTTGAGTGGTCAGATAAGTGTCAGGCTTGTTTTGAGCAGTTGAAGAAGTTGTTAGTTGAGGCTCTATACTTACTCAACCCATCTCGGGAAAAGAGTTTGTCATCTATAGTGATGCTTCAGGTGTTGGTCTTGGCTGTGTTTTGATGCAAGAAGGCATGGTTGTGGCTTATGCTTCTCGACAGTTGAAACCACATGAGAGGAATTATCCGACACATGATCTAGAATTGGCTGCTGTGATCTTTGCTTTGAAGATTTGGCGTCATTATCTGTGTGGAGAGAAATGTAGGATCTTTACAGACCACAAGAGTTTGAAATACTTTCTCACACAGAAGGAATTGAATATGAGACAGCGCCGTTGGCTTGAGTTGTTCAAGGATTACGACTGCATTGTGGATTACCATCCAGGTAAGGCCAATGTAGTCGCTGATGCTTTGAGTCGGAAGTCGATGTCGGCTTTATTTTTGAGACAGTTTAGATGGAGATTTGATTCAGATGGGACTTTGATTGCTCAGTTGAGAGTTAAGCCTACCTTGAGACAGAAAATTATTGATGCTCAGAGGGATGATGAGAAGCTACAGCAGATTGTGCAAGAGGTCAATTTGGGAAAACAGTCAGAGTTCTCCGTTCAGGATGGAGTGCTTATGTATAGAAATCGTTTGTGTGTACCAGAGGGGGAAGAGTTAAGAAGACAGCTTATGAGTGAGGCACATGGTACAGTTTTTACTATGCATCCTGGTAGTGAGAAGATGTATCGAGACATGAAGCAGTTCTTTTGATGGTCTGGTATGAAAAGGGATATTACAGATTTTGTATCTAGATGCTTAACATGTCAGCAAGTTAAGGCCGAGCATCAAGTTCCTTCTGGATTGCTCACGCCTTTGTCTATTCCCAAGTGGAAGTGGGATGATATTGCCATGGACTTTGTATCGGGTTTGCCTTTGACTCAGAAGAAACATGATTCAGTATGGGTGATAGTGGATCGGCTTACCAAGTCAGCTCACTTCTTGCCAGTTAGGATGGATTACCCGATGGATAGATTGGCCAGTATCTATGTGGATGAGATAGTTCGATTACATGGAGTGCCTTTGTCTATAGTATCAGATAGGGACCCAAGGTTTACATCTAAATTTTGGAAAGAGTTGCAAAGAGCTTTGGGTACCAAGTTGAATTTCAGTACAGCGTTTCATCCTCAGACAGATGGTCAGTCCGAACGGGTTATACAGATTTTGGAGGATATGTTGCGAGCTTGTACCTTGGATTTTTCAGGGAGTTGGGACAGATATGTAACACTTATGGAGTTTGCCTATAACAACAGTTATCAGTCAAGTATCGGTATGTCAACATATGAAGCTTTATATAGTCGGCAGTGTAGAACTCCGATTTGTTGGACCGAGTTATCTGAGAGGTCAGTGATTGGACCAGATTTGGTTAGAGATACAGAGGAAAAGATCAGAGTTGTGCAACAGAATTTGAAAGCGGCTAAGGATCGACAAAAGTCATATGCAAACTTGAAGAGGAAAGATGGGCAGTTTGAAGTTGGAGACAAAGTTTTCCTTAAGGTATCTCCTTGGAGAAAAGTACTTCGATTTGGAAAGAAAGGTAAACTTAGTCCTCGCTACATCGGACAGTATGAGATTTTAGCTAAAGTTGGTCCGGTAGCCTATAGACTAGCTTTACCGATGGAGTTATCAAAGTTGCACGATGTGTTCCATGTTTCGATGCTTCGTCGATATAGATCAGATCCTTCACATGTTTTGTCGGTTCAAGATGTGCAAGTGCAGCCTGATTTTTCTTATGATGAGGAACCAAAAGCTATTCTAGCGCGAGAGATGAGACAGTTAAGGAGTAAACAGATTCCTTTGGTTAAAGTATTATGGGATCACCATGGAATCGAAGAAGCAACTTGGGAAACCGAAGAGTCAATGAGAGCTCAGTATCCGCAATTGTTCAGTTCAGGTGAGAATTTCGAGGACGAAATTCTTATTAGTAGGGGAGAATTGTCACACCCCGTTTACCCCCTAGTAGTATGAGCCATGTATGTGTGTAAATTTATAAGTATTTTGGCATGTGACAAGGGTATTCTGGGGTATATTGCATGTTATAAAAGTTATTTTAATATGTGGGTGCACATATATTAGTAGGGTGTGAATTAGTTGGGAGATACTTGTGTGTGCATGCATTTACCATTATGGGATGTGAGTAATGGTGTAGTGATTGTGTGTTTTACTCACACATTAGTAGGGTGTTTTAAGTTGGGTTTTGATTGTGTGTAGTGAGCATACCATAGTAGAAGGAATCTATATGGGGTATCATTGTGTGTGTTGCTCATACATATGTGGGGTGCATTATTAGAGTGTTTTATGGTGTGTGAGTGACATATGATGGTTAGGTATGAGTGATTGGTTTCCACCAATAGGAAAGTGACAAGTGTTAGGGTTAGGAAAAGAAAAAGAAAAAGAAAAATAAATAGAAAATGGAAATAGCAGAATTTGCTCTTCATTTTCCCGTAGCCTCCTCCCCTCTTCATCTCCTTCTTCTTCTTTGCTCTTCTTTTTGTTTTCAATAACTTGGATTATAATTTAGGTGGTGGAAATTGATCACTTCTTGCACAATTGGTGAGTTTAATGCATATCTTCATCTTCTTCTTCATCTTCTTCTACATTATAGTTTAAATTTAATCTAGGATTTATTCTTTTTGTGTTTTTGATGGGTTTGTTTTTAGCTAAACCTCCTCGCGATCCCAAGGGCAAAGAGAAGGTTGGGAGTAGTGGAACAAAGTGATAAGAGCTAAGGAATTTTCAGGTTTGGGAATTAGTTTGTTGATTTATGTGTTAATGATTCTTCATACCTGAATTGAGTATTCTGAGATGTTAATTTATGTGTTGTGATGGTTTGGATTAAATTTGGTGAATTGATGGTGTCAAATGAGTTGGTTTGAAGCTTGTTGAACTTCAAAGTGCAATTCTGTTTTTGAGGGTCAGATTGACCTTTGGTAATTCTTTTTAGTATAAGTTGAGTTTTGCAACTCCAAAATATATGATTCCAGTTGGGTTAGAACCACAACTTCCGTATCTAAAACTTTGTAGAAGTAACCATAATTTAATTCGGACTCTAACTATTTTAAAATCGCCCATTACAGTAGCAAAAATCATCAGGTGTGTCTGTGGAACAGGGTAGAGAAATTTGAGTATATCTCCCCGATTTTCGTTCCAAATGATCTGAAATTTTGTCACTAGAAAGATAACATCTTGAGGATTAATTGTTATCAAGATAAGTGTGTCTAAAAATTTCATTTAGTAGTTCAAAAATGCATATAGATTCAGTAAATTAATTCTGCCCTGTGTCTGATAATGTTTGGGAACTGGTTGGAAAGCACAGCTGTGCTTTTGGGTAGGACACAGCTGTGTTTTGGCTTTTAGATCGACCATATACAGCAGAGCACAGCTGTGCTTTATAAAAAGCACAGCTGTGTTTTAATAAAAATTGTCCCTCTTCACCAATTCATCCTAGAATCGATCCTACACCTCCGAATTAGCCCCAAAGTGTCTAGAAACGCCTGAAAAATTTAATGTTACTTATTTTATAATTAGGTAATGAGGATATATAATTAAATTACCTATGAATTGAATAAATTCTTATAATGAAAAATTAATTAATATGATGATTAACCATGAATTAAACTATAAGTATAATTTGCTAGATGAATAAATACTCATGACGAGAATTATATAACATGTGTATAATTTATGATTAAGGCATTAAACCTAATATATTATTTGATTAAATCTAATTTAATTAAGAAGCAAGAACTTGTGATTTGAATATTATATGCCTTACATTTTATAATTGTATTTTTGCTATGCTAAATGTTTGTATGTCATATTAATTATGCCTTAACCTATGAACTAAATATGTCATGCTTAAAAATAATTGATTTATGTATGTTAAATTCAATGGTTATTCACATTAAACAAATGTGTAACTCAATGTGAATTGTATTATACATGACCTGCAAGAGTCAGTTTAGTGGATAGTTAGGCATGCCTAATAGAGTCTTTTAGCTGCAGCCCTTTTGAATGTATTGGATCCTGATCAGATCCTCGTATGGTTCCTCGCGAACCCTTTTTAAATGTGTTTGAATCCTCGCGATTCCTTTTAATATGTTTGGATCTTGTTTAAGGTCCCCCTTTAAATGTTTTGTAAATATTAAATAAAATGATTTTCGATTCATACCCGTAAGGTATCGCTATGCGTCGATTCGTGCCCGTAAGGCATCGCTATGCGTCGATTCGTACCCGTAAGGTATCGCTATGCGTATACTCGTTATCCACTATTATGAGTCAGCAGGATCTTTATTTAATATGTGATTTGTTATGTTACCGTTGATTATACAAGGTAGTATTTGAATGAGATAATATGGATATGGATATAAACATGAGATGCAGAATGTATGTTGTAAACTGGAGACTATGTGTATACATATTATGACATGAATTATTGTATATGCCATTATGAATGTGTTATGCATTGACGACCATTGTGAATGGCCGTCCATATAATATGTGTGAATCCCCACTAAGCGTTTATCGCTTAGCACGGTGTGTCTACCCGTGCAGGTACTTAAGAAGCTTTGTTTAAAGTGAGTCGCTGCAGTCAAGCCAACACAGCAAGGTTTAGAGTTTGGAGTTTATTCGTGGATTGATGATTCTTTTTATGTATTGATTTTGAAATGGCTTCCGCTTATGTACTTCTATATTGGGCATGTAATAATAATTTTGGCATTAGCCAGTTTGATTGGAACTATTGTAATGGCTTTTGGGTTGTATTGATAAATGATGAATTGTGTGTATGTTCCTCCGCACAGGAAAATTTTAATTATCCTGTAATTTAGTATACATATTTATGTATGATTATATTATTTGTATAGTATCTGCTTGGTGACACCCCGACTCATACGGGTATGGGTAGGGGGTGTTACAAATGAGGAAATGACATGTGGCTAGGTAAGGAAAAAGGGGTAATTAGAAGAAGAAAGAGAAATAGGGAAAGCAGATTTTTGTTTCCCTTTCCCATTTCTTTCTTCTCTCTACTTCTTTTCTTCCTTTTCTCTCCATTTGAGTGCCCTAGCTTTGATCCAAGAGTGTTGGTGGGAATTGATCATCTCTTGACCCTCATTTGGTAAGTTTTATTTCGTTTTTTCATCTTTTCTTCTTCTTTGTTGGTTTAGGGTTTAATCTAGGGCTTGTTATGTTTGTGTGATTTTGGGTGTTGTGATTAGTTGAGCCTCCTCGCGATCCCAAGGGAAAGGAGAAGGCGAGTGGTAGTGGTACCAAGTGATTGGAGCAAAGGAATTTAGGTTTGGGAATTTATTTGAAAGTGTACGTTTTGTGTTTTGGGTATGTTGATTTATATTTCTGGAAATTTGGATGATGAACAAGGTTTATGTTGGCATGAAAATTATGGATATTGATCACTCAATGGTATAAGCATTTATTATGTTTTATTTGGTCTAAATGTGCATTTGATTAAATTGATGGTTGTAAATTTGCTGAGTTGGGTTAGAGGATTTAAGTATGTTTAAAGTATGGTTTCTCTAAGTTTATAGTTATATAAAGGTGGGTTTTAAGTTGATTTTGATGAGTTTATTGTTTAATTATGAAGTATGTTAGATTTGATTTTGAGTTGTGTGGAATTCTGTCTTTTTCCTGGGTTTTGCTTGTTTTACATGGCTGTATGGGTTTCCATACTGCCGTGTAAATGCTCCCTAGATTGCTGGTCCGTCGAGCCACACGGCGGTAAGGAATCCCATACCGTCGTGTAAATGCTCTCTGGACGCTTGAGGGAGCGTCGTCCGACTCGTACGAGACAGCATAACTCGTGCTGCCTTTAGCGTGCACGAATCGTGCAATTCAGCTGAGCGAACGGGCAGAGGAGCGCAGCATAACTCGTACGTGTGCAGCACGACTCATGCACGCACAACACGACTCGTGCTGGCTGGGAGGCGTTCTGTCGTAAGTTGTGTTTTGGAACACGACTAGCGACAGACTTCTGGGAAGCGACACGAGTCGTGTCCCTCAAGCATGACTCGTGCTCCCCCGTTTTACGTGGCAGTATGGGTAAACCATACCGCTGTGTAAAGCGCTTCTATCCAGAAATTTTTAATTTTTTGAATTCTTGTCTTTTTGTTCCACTTTAACTTATTTGCCGGTCTTAATATTTATTTAGCATCATCTAAGGTTTAAAATGATATTAATTGGCATTTTAATTTTGCCAAATGATATTTATGGTAAATTGTATCGCATGTTGCATGTTGAATATAATTGGATTATGTATATCTTATTTTCTAGTGCATAATATAAACAGTATTAGATATTTCAAGGTGATTTCTTTATGCATGACCTGCAAAAGTCAATTTAGTGGATAGTTAGGCATGCCTAAAAGAGTCCTTTTGCTGCAGACTCTGTGCTGTTATGGACCCTAATCAGGTCCCCGTTTAGTTCCTCGCGAACTTCTACGTGTTCGGATCTTGTTTAAGATCCCTTTGTAAAATGTTTTGAAAAGAGAAAATATGATATTATTTTCCCGATTCGTACCCATAAGGTACCACTACATGTCGATTCATACCCATCAGGTACTGCTACACGTTTACTCATTATCCACTACTGTGAGTCAGCAGGTGTTATGATTTGTCTGATATGATTATAAGTATTTGAATCAGAATGACTCTAATTATGAGTATATGGGTTGTTGGCATTTGAATATGTTATTGAACCTTTGGATGGTTATGAATGGAATTCTATCATGATTATATCTTATGATATTCAGCATGCTATTATCGTATGTGATTTGCCTTGACGACCATTGTGAATGGCCGTCCATATATTATTGTTTGTTTCCCCACTAAGTGTTATCACTTAGCACGGTGTGTTCACACGTGTAGGTCCGGAAGGTGTTTTGATTTTGGGAAAGTCGCCGCCAGTCAAGCCAACACAGAGGGATTAGTGTTAGGGCTTTATTTTTGTAATATGATTCTTTTGTAATAGAACTCTCTATGTATTATTTTGTACAGCTTCCGCCTTGTATATTTTTATTATGTAAATATTTGGTAATAACAGTTGTGATCAGAACATTATTGTAATGACTTCTATTATATTAATGAATGATCATTCTGATGTTTCCAAAAGTTTTTAATTTTCGCTGTATTTTATTATGTATAATGTGATTGAATGTATGTTTTTGTATTGATTTGTGTGGTGACACCCCTGCTCATACGGCATCTCACTCCGGTACGGATTGGTTCGCCTACGTATGGGCAGGGGGTGTGACAGTTTTTGGTATCAGAGCCTAGGTTTAGGCATTTTCTGGGTGTTAATGTGCATCTATGTGTATATGTCTAGGATTGTATTGGCTGATGCAGTTGTATTTGTATTTGTTTTAGGTGGCTTCTAATTCGTGGTGTGGATCACTTAAGGAGTCCTCCGAGAGTGTGAACCCTCAAGTAGTCGATCCTTCTGTGTCTATGTCGGCTCAACCTACTAGGGCGCAACCTGAGGCTGTGGCCATGCCCTTTGAGGTTATGTTGAAGATTTCACAGGACATGGCTAGGGTCATTGAGAGTGTGACCGCTCCTAGAGCACCTACTGAGAATCTGAGGAAGGCCGGTGCAGAGGACTTTTATGGGACAAGTTTGGATGAATTAGAATACGCTGAGAAGTGGTTAGAGAAGGTAGAGCAAGCCTTAGATGAGATTCGATGTCCTCAGGAGAGGCGGGTAGAGTGTGTTATAGCCCTGTTGCAAGGATCCGCCTTTGACTGGTGGAAGTTGGTTCGAAGGCATCCCCAATTGCCTGACCCATTCATGTGGGAGTTCTTTGATAGGGAATTTACAAGTAAGTATGTGACTCGAGAGTACAAGGATACCAAGTGGGCACAGTTTCTGAGTTTGAAGTAGAGGGTGATGACAATTTCAGAGTTTGAGAAGGAGTTTAACTGATTGGCGAAGTATGCTCTTGAGGGTGTTCTGACTGAAGAGTTCAGATGTAGGCATTTTGAAGCCGGTTTGAATGAGTCGCTAAGAGCTATGATTATTTGTCTGATGAGTACTCCGGGTATTGGGTACTACCAGATTGTACAAGCAGCAGTTCAGGCTGAGAGATCTGAGTCTGTTCTAAGAGAGGGAGCTCAGAGGAGGAATCCCCCTCGTGGTGGATCAGGATCATCATCATCATCGGGTAAGAGCTCCGGAAGGCATTTTGATTTTTGGAGAGTCGCCGCCAGTCAAGCCAACACAGAGGGATTAGTGTTAGGGCTTTATTTTTGTAGTATGATTCTTTTTTAATAGAACTCTCTATGTATTATTTTGTACAGCTTCTGCCTTGTATATTTTGATTATATAACTATTTGGTAATAACAGTTGTGATCAGAAAATTATTGTAATGACTTCTGTTATATTAATGAATGATCATTCTGATGTTTCCAAAAGTTTTAATTTTCGCTATATTTTAGTATGTATAATGTGATTGAATGTATGTTTTTATATTGATCTGTGTGCTGACACCCCTACTCATACGGCATGTCACTTCGATGCGGATGGGTTCGTCTACGTATGGGTAGGGGGTGTGACAATCAACATGTGAACATATGCCTCCCCCATACTTAAAGAACACAATGTCCTCATTGTGTAAGAAAAAAGCACAACCTAACATGAACTAGATAAACAAGACAAGGAAAACACAAAATAAAGAAAATAAAAATAAAAAGTAAAAGGAGAAAAGGAAACTGCTGTCAAAATGTCCCACTAGGGGAACTCGGTGGAGATGGAGTGAACTCGAGGTCTTTAAAAAAAACTATATATCTATTTTATTTTTATTTTTTATTTTATTTATTTATTTATTTTATTTTTATTTTTTCAGCTTTTTTCGGATTTCCGGCGTGTGATTTGCGCAGTGCGCGGGGCAGCTCCTGCCAGCAACACATGGGTGGGGCATGCTTGCGAGCCACAGCACCTGCACAAGGCATGGTGCCTGTGCAGCATGCGGCCCGCAGGGGGGCATACCGCACAAGTGGCATGCGGCCCTGTGCAGGAGGGCCGCATGCCGTGTGGGCGGGCATGCGGCCCTCCTGTATGGGTATCCAGTGATTTAGGGTTTGGGACTTCGATCTCTAGTGTTTAATAACTATTGTACCCGTATCCACTTCTGTACGATACAGGCTAGCTATAAATAACATGACATGTTATGTTTGCTGATAATGTTATGTACCTTTGTGCAGATATAAAATTGTATTATAATGATTAGTGTAGTGTTGGCTATGCCATAGTGTAGTGATATTGTTATTATATTATATGCTATTATGGTATGTTATCGAACCCTTTCCCTGCCAGTGAATAAAAGTGTTCGTTATTGTAAATAATGAACTATCGAATATTACTATTGTGTGGCATGGAACATTGAATAGTTGGCATATTATTTAACTAGTGTATGAGTGCTTATTGTTTAATTGTAACATGTCATCGCGAAATAATTGTATCTGCATGTTTGTATTAGTATTGTTTTGTTTACATCCCCACTAAGCGTTATCACTTAGCATGGGTGTTTGTTCCCATGTAGGTTGAAGCTTGGAATTTGTATTTTGAAGACGGTTTTCTGCAGGCCACTATAGGAGTTTGAAGTTGTCTATCTAGGTTGATAATTTTATAATGTTAATGTTTATTTCGAGCTCTAATTTTTGTATAAGATAAGCATAAATGTATATGTAGTTTTATATTGTAATATGTAACTATAATGAACTAGTGCAAGTGAATGGCTTAGTGATTATTAATATATGTTAATATCAATAGTGATCTTATAGTGGTAGTGAATAGAGATAATAATATTGATTTAGTAATAATAAGTAGATCTAATGCTAATTGGATTTAGTTATAGTATGATTTTCGCGCAGCGCTACCTTGTCCTCCCAAGGGGCATTGGGGTGTTACAGGTTAGATGACCTTTCCCAATTTTTCGTAAATTGGGTGGCGACTCCAAAATGCCTCAAAGGTGCCTAAAAGGCATTATGAGGCTAGATGATCCTTCCAATATTCTATTGGAAGGAGGTGTCCAAAATGTCTCATGATGCCCAAGATCAAAAGATAAAAACCAATCCCTTGGGCCCTAAAAGCGGGTCTCATCGTGAGGGCCTTTGCTAGGTTCGGCACAGTGGCAACTCTGCTGGGGACTGATCGAAACTTCACTTCGAAAGTGTATTAAGTTAAAATTATAATTGAGTTTTTAAGAATTGAAAGTTCCATTTCTATTCAAAATTGCATTGCATCCATTAGAGCCTTAGAACTATGCTAGTTGGTCCCTTATTTTACCCCGGTGCATTCCTAAAATACGACCCTACTTTCACTCATTATAGGGAAGTGCTAGGGATAATCACCAGCCCATGCCTTGTACTATCAAATGGTATATCAAATGGAGACCCGATTGGTCGCTATACTCGTGATGAGCTAGACCCATTGGCAGGGACCACACTTGGGTAGACCTAAAGTAACACCACCCTTGACCAAAGCTCATATAATAGCAATAGAAACTTCCATCAGGTAATATGCTCTTTAATACGATGCTTGTTAGTGGGCCCTTATATATTAAACCAATTCAAACATATTAATTGGACAATCATCCAAGGCTTTAATGCCCCAGTGAGCCCATTTTTAGTTTGTTTGCAAGGTCAAAATATATAATGGCCAAAACCCATATGCATGTGTTTTAAAATTAGGAGTGATATGCTGCTGGTGTCTTACCGCGCACCATACGTGCCCATTGGGTTCCCCGCTAACCCATGGGTCAAGCCCACCTAGGAAAGAGACCGCACTACCTCGTGTGTGGGAGTGACAAGGTTGGAAGAATCTATGTGCTTGTATGTGGTTGTCTATGCTGCATCAACACGATCATGCATTTTTAATGTCATTCATGCATCATGCTAACAATCTGAATCTTTCAGCAATCATAGGTACGAATCAGTGGTTTAGGGGTCCAGACGGCCGACTGGTAAGGAGTAACCCATTCTTCGAGTCAATAGAGCGAGTCGTGTATTAGGGTTCAGAGTCACATTCAGATAGCACTGAGTCCTTGTCCTCAGATTATCATCGGATATGGCCAACCAAGAACAAAATACCACCCGAGCCATGGTCACCGAAGAGATGGACCGGAGGGTCCAAGAAATAGAGCCCAGATTTGAGGAATTTGAATGTAGAATGATGCCTATGATGGAAAACCTAACTGCTGCTCTAGTACCACCAGCGGGCCAACAACTTACCGCTCCTATTGAAGGACAGGCCGAATAGGTTCTGACCAGGGAGGCGCCTTCGGTATCAGCTATGGAACCACCTCCTGCTGTTGAGCCTAGAGCACTTTCGAATATTGAGCCTGGAAGAGTCGGGGAGCATAGGCCTAAAGAAGATTTTATAGAGGACGAGCATGAGGATTCCATGTTTGTAAGAGCTAGATCACTTAAAGAGGATGCTGCCCTAAAAAAGATAGAAGAGAGATTCAAGGCGATGGCCTGTTTGTTGTCTATTGGGAAGGGGATAAGCCCCGAAGATAGGGATTTGGATGACGAGGAGATGCTTCCTCAGAGGTTTAAGATGCCCGATCTGCCCAAATTTGACGGCACCTCAAATCCGTCTACTCATATCAAGCAGTACACACTAGTGATGAAAGGGACTATGCTTACCAAGAGACAGAAGGTGGAATATTTCTGCCTCAACTTGATTGGGCCTGCTGTAGATTGGTACTATAGTTTAGATAGGAGGGCATGAGAAGATTGGTACTTGTTAACTGAGGAGTTCCTTAAGCAGTATGACTGTAGTACCCGAATGGAGGTTACGTTGAAAGATTTGGAGCTACTTTAGCAGAAGCCTAATGAGTCATTCCACGAGTATCTTACTCGATGGAGAAATTAGGTAATGGAGATGAGGAGGAAGCTGGATACCAGGGATCAGATTCGATTGTTCATCCAAAATGCGAGTCCATACCTAAGAGAGGGGTTGAAGATGAAGGGGCTTAGAGATTGGGAATCTCTAAAGGATATAGCTATCGAAGGAGAAGGGGAGTATTTCGAAAAAATGGCAAGCCAAGACAGCTTTGTTAGGAAGAATTTCGGGAACCAATCAAGGAACAGATCGACTGGCATGGGAAGTAGTAGCAGCAATAAGAGTGGCAGTGGCAGAACAACTGAGGTCTCAGCCACAGAATCTAACCAGGGTCAAAGGTATTACTCGAACTTGGGGCGACACCTATCATGGGTTTTGGAGAGGTTAATGAAAGAAGTGCAGCTAAGACCTTTAGAGCCAAGGCCAACTAGAAACCAGGGTCAGCCAGGACACCGGAGTGATCAGTTTTGTGCTTATCATCAACACACAGGGCATCTGACCGACTTTTATAGAACTTTGAGAAATAAAATGCAGGATCTCATCGACAATAAGCAAATCACGGATCTAGAAAAGAGGGAGAAGAAAAAGAAGCCTGGTAACTATGCAGTAGTTCCCCCACTAGTGTACATGATTGGGTCTAGCTTGCCCGAATGGTATGTGTTGCAAGATCTTTATGGTAATGAGTATGTTGCTATCACCCGTGAAATGAGTGAAGAGGAGGTTCCTATAGCAGCAATAGACTGCTAGTCCACTAGTAAGAGTGGAGATGAAAATGAAGATTATGAAGAACCGGCGAATCCTTGGGATTCAGAGGATGAGGAGAAGAAAAAGGTTGGAGCTATGACCCGAAGTGGCAGTGTAGTTCCAGAGGTAGAGGGGCCCCAAGATCCAATGCCTATACTTGTAGGAAGGGAGCCCGAGGAGGATGGATTAATGAAGCAATTGAAGAAGATAACAGCTCAGATATCCATTTTGGATTTCCTGAGGCAATCCCCATCACATATGCAGAAGTTAGTAGAAGCCTTATGTGAGTCCACTGTTGCCACTACAATTTCACCATCTGAGTTACTGGACTTAGTTAAGGGGAGCTCGGGAGAAAATTCGATTTATTCTGTTGCTGATTTACCACCTAAGGGCCGCAAACACAATCGCCCATTATACATCCAAGCACAGATCAATGGCAAGCATACTGCCTGTGTAATGGTTGATGATGGCTCTTCTATAAATGTATGCCCTTTAGTTGTGCTTTCAGCTTTTGGGGTGGGTGAAAACATGCTGAGTAATTCTGACCTAACTATTACAGCTTATGATAACTCCCAAAGACAAGCCTCGAGGATTTTTAAGGCGATAGTCAAAACTGGGCCCATTGAGATAGAAGGAGAGTTTATAGTCTTATCGATCCCAGCTAATTTTTCAGCTTTACTTGGAAGACCTTGGTTTCATAAGCTGGGGGGAGTGCCATCTACCCTGCATTAGATGATTAATATACCGCATGAGGGCGAGGTAATAACTATCAGAGCAGCTAGGGAAAATCTGGTTTTTGCACTAGAAATCTCCAAACAGCCTTTCAGTGGTTTCCATGTGTTGGTGATCAATGAAGAAGGGAATTTAGAGGGTAGCTACCAAGTGGTAAACATGATGAAGCAAATGCATTTTCTTCCAAGAGCTGGTCTCGGCAGAAGTTCGCAAGGGCCACAGTCACCTATCATAATGAGGGGTCAGAAGGACCGAAGAGGACTAGGCTATAAGGTGTAAGCAGTAAAAGGGAACATAAGTTAGCAGATATTCCTCATATTTCAGAAAGCTTCATGCTAGCAGCATCACTGGGGATTGACAGAATTATCACTGAACATGCAATTCTGACTTATCCGGAGTCTAAACCTATCAAGCAAAAGCTTAGAAGGCTCAGGCCAGAATGGGCACAGAAGGTGAAAGAGGAAGTGTATAAGCAGATCGAGGCCAAATTTCTAGTTGAGGTTCATTACCTGACCTAGTTAGCTAATGTAGTTCCTGTGGCTAAAAAGGACGGAAAGGTTCGAGTATATGTGGACTATCGGGATCTGAATAAAGCTTGCCGAAAAGACGATTTCCCTCTGCCTCACATTGATGTGTTGGTAGATAGTGCAGCTTCTTGCATGATGTACAACTTTGTGGATGGGTATGCCGGGTATAATCAAATTCTCAACAGAATTGTAGATCGGATTAAGACAGCTTTCATCACCGAATGGGGTACATTTTCTTATCGAGTTATGCCTTTTTGACTAAAGAATGTAGGCGTGACTTATCAGAAGATGGCCACTAAGATTCTTGATTACTTGATTCACAAGGAAGTGGAGGTATATGTAGATGATATGATGATTAAGTCGGCTACTAGGGAAGGTCACTTTGAAGCCTTGGAGAAGTTCTTTCAAAGGATTGATAAGTATAACCTTCACCTTAACCCGAAGAAGTGCATTTTTGGAGTTACCTCTGGAAAATTGCTTGGTCATGTAGTAAGTCAGAGAGGAATTAAAGTAGATCTGGATAAGGTCTGAGCAATTAGAGAGATGCCCGTGCCTCAGAAAGAGAAGGAAGTTAGAAGTTTTTTGGGAAAGCTTCAATACATCAGTCGATTTATTGCTAAACTAGCTTCAATATGTGAACCCATCTTCAAGCTTCTCGGGAAGAATCAACCGGTGGTGAAGAGTAGTGATTGTCAATTGGCTTTTGATACTATTAAGGATTATCTCTTGAATCCACCAGTCTTAAGACCACCGCATCATGCCAAGCCACTAATCCTGTATCTGGCGATAGAAGACAGTTCAGTGGGTGCCATGATTGCCTAGGAGGATGAATTTGAAGTGGAGTTTATTGTTTATTACCTTAGCAAGAAATTCCTGCCTTATGAAGCCAAATATGTTGAAGTAGAAAAGATTTCCTTAGCAGTAATTTGGGCCTCTAAAAAGTTGATACACTACTTTTACTCTTTCAGCGTACAGGCGGTTGCCAAGCATAACCCGCTTAGGTACCTCCAAGAAGCACCCTTTCTATTAGAAAAAATGGGAAGATGGTTACTATTGTTACAGGAGTTCGATATCGAATACATCACCAGGAAAACCATTAAGGGAAGGGCTATAGCTGAGTTCTTAGCTGAACATCCTATTGAGGGAGACCAGTTCGAATACAATTTCCCAGATGAAGATGTCACGGCCATAGCAGTACAAGGATGGCAGATGTTTTTCGATGGGGCAGTTAATAGTAAAGGGGCTAGAGCAGGGATTATTCTTACGACCCTGGATGGTTAGAAGCTGCCATTAGCCAAGAAGTTAAGGTACAAGGCGACCAATAATAAAGCAGAATATGAAGCTTGCATCTTCGAATTGGAAGCACTGCTTGCTCTGGGGGCAAAGACCTCATAAGTCTTCGGAGATTCGTCCTTAGTAATTCGTCAGATTAGAGGGGAGTGGTCAGTTAAGGAAGAGAGGCTATTGTCTTATGTGAAGTACTTGAGAATGTTTAGTAGTCAGTTTGAGATTTGCACTTTTCACTTCATCCCCAGGGATGAAAATCGGTTGGCTGATGCTCTCGTGACGTTAGTGTCCATGTGGGATAATCCAATAGGGTTTGCTACGAGACCCATGCTGATCTTTAGTGCGGATTTAGTAAGTTTGTGCTCTTCTTATTCTTCTTCTCCCCTTTTTCCCGTTAGTTGTGTGTGTGTGAGTTTGTGCGGTGGCTGGAATGGGTTTGATTGATTGTTGTGTTTTGGGGTTGGATTTTGGATTCAGAGGTTCCTCCTAGATATTCCAAAGGGAAGGAAGTACTTAGTAGAAGTTCAGCCCCTTGATCTTGGAGCTTAGGAGTTCAAGGTTTGGGATTGGTTTGTTTTGTATTTAATTCTTGAATTTCTATTTTGGATCTTGAGAAATTGAAATGAAAATGTGTAATATTATGCTTATTTAAAGTAGGAGTTGATTAATTGAATTGATTTGTTCAATTGATAGTAGAATTGAATTTGAGCTTAATTTTGGGTGTATTGATGACATAAAATTCTAGGTTTAGAGTACTTGGGTTTATGATTGTTCATTTTCATGATTTAATTCATGAGATTGGAATAAAATATGGGTTTTATGTTGTTTATTATATATTGAATGCTTGATAGTGTTTATGTTGAAGTTTGATTAGTCTATTGCATGATGGTTGGTTTTGGGCATGAGTTTTTGTAGATTTTTGACTGGCGGAGCTAGAAATCGACTCTGTCACAAGCACGACATCTGTTGCGAGGGCGACAAAGTTCGGTGTTCTGAGCTCCTGTATAGAAGGGCTCCTATTGTGGCGACAATGAGTTCAGTCCTGCTGGGCTGATTACCGTCGCGAGCGTGCCTATATAGACGAATGCGAAAGTAACCTTCCCCGCCCTTTGTCGTGAGCGTGACAGAGGCCTTTCTGCCCCTCTTCGCTCAAGCGTGAAGGCTGGTGTAGACACCGGGTCCCGAGGCAGTCCAAGATCAGGATTACCCAATGATGAAATAGAAGACCGATTTTCGGCAAGAAAGGTGAGAATCGATCGTTCCTTGTCAAAAGATGTGTTTTTCGGAAAATAATTAAAAAATATATTTTTTTGGGGAAATTAAAATTAAAATGGAGTAAAAAATATATTAATTTTGTGTCAAAATTAAAAAAAAAAAAAAAAAGTCGCGAAGAGGAAGATTTGCCCTTTTAAACTTGCTTTTTGTGACTTTTTCCAAGAAAATTCGAACCCTTCCCAAATGAAAAGATTTACTATTTATAGGCATGACCGACGGGCAGGCCTGGACTCACAGACGGGCATCCCTGAGTCATCGACGGAACACGTGTCCGTCTCTGCTGACCGACGGCACACGTGTTCCCGAGTAAAAGCGATGGCCGCCTCAACAACCGACCGGTCTATGAGCTCCATCCACTCATTCAGGACCAGGTATCGATTTCTTTATTGGGTAATCTCCGATCTGGACCGCCCCGGGACACGATGCTTACAGTTGCCCCCAATTTTGGGAAGGCTAGTGCACAAGAGCCTAGGTGTGCCAAAATGCAGAAAGAGAAAGGAAGAAAAGCGTACCTGGGTGATCCTTTCCTTTTGCGCTATTTGTTGGGCAGACTTCATCTCAGTCCGCTCAGCGGTGGATGTATTCGACGCATGTGTCCCTACTGGTTTCGTTTTAACTAGTAAGGCAAAAATGCAAATTCCCTGCTAATCCCTATACGATCTGCAAGGTGGAGAGCAGCGCTATCTGACTGCAACCCCGGCTGTGAAGAGTTCCTTGCTAACCCCTATACGATCTGCAAGGTATGGAGTAGCGTTATCTGACTGCAACCCCGACTGTGAAGAGTTCCTTGCTAACCCCTATACGATCTGCAAGGTAGAGGGCAGCGTTATCTGACTGCAACCCTAGCTGTGAAGAATTCCTTGCTAACCCCTATACGATCTGCAAGGTGGAGCGCAGCGTTATCTGATTGCAACCCCAGCTGTGAAGAGTTCCTTGCTAACCCCTATACGATCTGTAAGGTGGAGCGCAGCGTTATCTGACTGCAACCCCGGCTGTGAAGAGTTCCTTGCTAACCCCTATATGATCTACAAGGTGGAGCGCAGCGTTATCTGATTGCAACCCCGGCTATGAAGAGTTCCTTGCTAACCCTTATACGATCTGCAAGGTGGAGCGCAGCTTTATCTGACTGCAACCCTAGCTGTGAAGAATTCCTTACTAACCCCTATACGATCTGCAAGGTGGAGCGCAGTGTTATCTGACTGCAACCCCGGCTGTGAGATGCAGTGCTTTCTGACAATGATCTCGGTCTTGGTCGAAAATTTCCTTGTTAACCACTCTACAATTCACAAGGTAAACATCCCTGACGTGATTCTTCTGATATGATTGATATCCATATTAGGATTAAGATTAAACAGATGTTCCTGCATATCAAAGAACTTCTTATTACCCTTATGTGAATTGCTCTTGTTTACAAGGTTCATAAACTAGTTTGTATCATTATTCATTGTTTTGTTATCATCTTCCTGATTTTTATGATTATAAATACTTTATTTTGGGTTTGAATAAAGATGCACACTCATTTGTCATTAATGTAAGCATAACATGCAAGGATGAGGAAGAATAAACATACATACGATTTTTCACTATAAAACAATTTTGTACAAGATATATACAAAAAAGAAAATATAAGAAAGAAACTAAAAGACAAATATAACAAAATGTCATCCACACTCCCTGAATGGCTAGAAAGGTGGATAATCTCCAATCTCTTCATCAGGGTCCTTATTGTCGGATATATGGACAGGCTGAGGTGGCGACTGAGGCTAAGGCTGAGGCCGCGGCTGGGTCGGTGGTCGAGGCTGAGACTGAGGCCTGGAGGTAGAGGGTCCAGCTCCTGAAGTAGAAGGACCTGCCGCTGCTGGGCACTGAGATGCCCATATATCCACCATCGACTCAAGCCTGGGAGGAATCCCCACTGGCACAGATGATGATTGCTATCTCCCTGAACCCTGCTGCTGGAACTGTACCTGGGCGTATCCATTAAAGAAGGGCTGGGCACACTCCGTCATAAAGCATAAGGTATCTGTGACCATCCCTCCTAGCTCTCTAAAGGCCCTACTTAGCTGGCGAGTCTGATCTGTAGAAGTAGTACTCATACCTCCCAACCTCTGCTCAGTCTGCTCGTGAAAGTCCCGAACATACCGAGTTATAGGGTGGACAGCCCCATCTATCGCTTGCACTGTCGAACGGAGAGCATCCATCGACTCCTGTATCATCTGGAGGGTCATGTCCACCACCTGAGCTGCCTCGTCCTGGGAGGTCCTCACCTCCTATCTCAGTTGGTCTACCATCCTCTCCTGCTGCTCTACCATCTGCCTAGGGAGCCCAATATACTCCTGCCTCAACTGATCAATAGCCCTATCCTGCTCCTGGATCAGTCCCTGCTGCTGGTCCAGCCTCTCTATCAGAACTCTATCTCTCTCCTCAATCCGAACAAGGAGAGCCCTATCCCTCTCCTCCTGTCTGTGCTCGAAAGCTACAAGCGCAGAGACTATAAGCTCAGAGATGTTTGGCTGCGACACTGCTGGAGGTGGAACCGGCTCTGATGACTGTCCCGGAGGTGGAGCTGTGGAGGTGGATGCCCCCGGATCTCCTCTGGTGTAGGGTGAAATCTGGGTGAAGGCCGGAGAGAAGTCCTCTGAACCCTCGAAGCCGGAGAAGGAGGGAGACCATGTGCCCCCGATGTCGGCTGTGCTCCCGATGTCGGAGAAGAGCCGAACAACTCCTCCATGGTGAACTCCATCCCCATATCGGAAGGAGTCCAAAGCTGCTCCTCATACTGCTGCGGGGGAGGAGGCTAGACCTCTTGAGAAATCCCATACTGGGGAGGCTTTACCTCCTGATGCTGTGGCTGTGAAGACTGGCCCTCCTGATACTACCCAAACTGGGGAGGCTGGACCTCCTGATGCTGTGGCTGCTCCTCAAGCTGCAGTGGTACTGGCACCTCCCCCTCAGGCTGCTCCTGAGTCGGGACTAAGGATGGAAGATCGAAGGCCCGCCGTGTCTCATGTATAGTAAGGAGCCGGAAGGCCTCGGCCTGTCTTGGGATCTGCAGCACCATCCCCATCTATACTGCGACAGGGGCGTCCACATAGATGCTCTCATCCAAAGCACCCTAAAGCCTATCCGGAGCCACTCCCAATCTCAACTGTAGGCAAGTGATGACCCCTCCAACCATCACCGATGTGGCTGTCCCCCTGGAAACTCTGGCAATGTTGGCCAGAATCTCATGGCTAATGTCGAGGCGCCGACCCATCATCATAGCCCAAAGGCTCCAAATCTCGGCCGCGTTAAGCGACCCCGGGTTGCCGACCCGTCTGAGATACGAATTGGAAAGCACCCTGTGTAGATACCGAAGCGCCTGCGATATCAAGACCGTGCTCTTCGCCGTATCATGGTTATACGGCACTCCAGGCATAGCGATAACAGCCCAATGGTCCCGTCTGACTACCCTCTGAAGTACCATAACATCCTGACCGTGCGGCAAACCCATAGCCTGCGCGAACCTCTACCGCATGATGCTAAAATGATCACCGTCAAACCAAAACTGAACCACTCTGGGCTCTGTACTGGATCCCTGGAACCCCCCGTAGTGGAAAGTGGCCAGCACCTATCGCACTGCCTCGGGATATGTGGGGAATGCTGGCGCCATAAACTCGGTCCAACCCGCTCCTGCGACCAGAATATCTACCTCATCTACCATCCCCAGAGCCTCTAGGAATGGTCTAGAAATGAAATGGCTGGCCCGGAACTCTACTCTAGCCAAGACTGCATATCTCTGCCGAGCCTTTGGAGTCATCCACACGGGAGCCTGGGGCTCATCCTGTCCATGGGGGACTCGTCTGCGTGGTGGCATCCTGTAAAGCAATAGACAATTTAGTAATAGTAAATGATAAGAGAACGATAATATCTCAGTAGAGGCGCGTCTTAACCCTCTTGAGTAAGGAGGCTGAAGGAAAATACGGGATAAATTTTGCATCTCGAGAAACAAAAGGAATTATCAATAATACAAATAAAAAATTGGGCAGCAGCCCGGCAAGGGAATGCCCCACCTCCTGCGCAAAACAATACAACAGGCCTCAAGCCTTTAACCAGCACAGAGAATGTTGACTAAAATTTAGACAACATCCTGGCAAAGATGTGCCCCAAAACAAGAAATTTTTCCTAACTAGGGACAAACATTGGCCTCAACAACCTGGCATGCATAAATTGATAATATAGTGCCATAAAGAAGTAAATAAATAAAAAAAAATGGGCAGCACCCCAGCAAGGGTGTGCCCCACTTCCTGCATAAAAGAATAATAAAAGCAAGCCTCAGGCCCCAACAGTCACAATATTTATGCTTTTGAAATCACACATATGGGCAATAAATCTTACTCTAAATATGCAAAAATACAATTATTCAAGGCCCAATATCGATCTAATCTAAAAGGTAAAGGCTTTAATTAAACTAAATGAACTAAATATACTAAAAAAAGGAAAGTTAAATATTCGTGCCAAAAATAAATATTTACTAGGCAAACGGGCAGCATTTTAGCACTACCTTATATTAACATTACTAGGAAGAATAAAAAATAGAGATATATATAAAGAAAGAAAATAGGGAAAGTACTAAAATTTAACTTACTTAAAGAAAGAAAGGAAAGAATAAATTATTTACTAACCTGAATTGTAGAAAATCGAAGAAGAGGAATGAAAAATGTAGAAAATCAAGTCCCAGTTGATACACAACAATACAAGAATCACAAAAATGCACTAAAAATGCAAAAATATGAAGAAAAGGGGAAGAAAACGACAAAAAACCGTCAAAGGCGTCAGTTATGGGAAGAGGAGAGGAGAAAAAATTGTTGCCCCGTCAGCCACTAGTCACATATATAGATTTCGTGACCGACGGGCAGACCGCCTCCAGGAGCGACCGACGGCTTGGCCGTCTGTCGTTCTGAATCCCACATTCAATGCAAAATTAAATGTGCATGGGTGATAATGTCATAATGACGTATGAAGATGCATGCATATTGGCAGGTGGACAACGACCGACGGGCAGGCCGCCCATTCTTAGGCACAGGTAGGCCGTCGTTGGAGCTTTTCTACAAATTTCAAGATTTTTCTGAACTTTTCAACTTCTTCTGCTTCTCATCCATTGTTTTTAACTTTAGACTTGGCAAAATGTCTTTTTCTTCTATTCAAAAGAAGTACAAAATTCTGGATGATTCTCACACTTGGGAAAACAATATGCTCAGCCCCCTGTCTGGCCTAAAATTTCTACGCCGAGTTAAGATAGACCACAACCTCCTGTTAGCTGCAACCCATTTCTAGAACTCTCGATTTCACGTTTTCAAATTCACCCACCAGGAATTTTGCCCCCTGCCCAAAGAGCTAGCTGCCATTGCTGGAGCATGGTATCCTATCAATACTCACCCTTGCATTCCCTTTTACGACCTAGTCCAATCCTGAGACATCGCCCTTTGGGCTTACCTCCTTCTGAAGTTGCTCAATTGGTTCCGCAAGGCTTTATATTTTCTATGGAACCACTGATCAAGGCGCTGGACAGATTCTCCGATGTCCCAACCTACCAAGTAAGCATTATTTTCTTATTTTGCATGGTAAGATTTCTGGCTGTGAGCTCAGAGGATTTGGTTGGTGATCCCTGTCTATTTGGAATTTTGGATGGTTTTCACCGTGGGCTGACCCCCTTCCCCTTCATTCTGGCTGAGACTATCCTAGGCTTGGATTCGGTCCATTCTGGATCTTCTTCTACGTTCGCCGGGAGCCCTCTCTTACTTCAGGTATGTTATTGTTTTAAAGGTAGTTTTAAAGGTAGTGCGTCCCTTGTGGATTTTCGCACTAGCTTTTCTTAGCGGGAAGTGTGCCCTTTCGAGTTTTCACACAACCCTTTGCCTAATTTTTGCCTAAAGTAAATCCTACTTACCCCAGCGGCTTTTTTTTGTTGTTTTTTTTTTGTTTAGATTTGGCTGCAAGAGAAGCTGAAAATGTTATCAGAGCTACCTCCCCGAGTCATTGCACAATACTCGCCGAGGCACTTTCTCCCACGCCAACGACTGTATACACTTTTATCTCCTGATGAGGGCATCGCCAGATTTGGCGAGATATCAGACGATGACATTCGCTTTATGGCTTCTTGGCTTCCTCTCTCACATACAGTCATTGACGGGTCTTCGGGGTGTGTTCCCCTTTGTGGGCTTCGTCAGGCCACTTTCTATATTACGGCCCGGTGCACTCGTCAGCTTGGGATGACCCAAGACATGGTGAGAGTCCCATTGTCTTTTCGGGGAGGAACCTTTTCCATCACCTTTGTCTCTCGATACCATGAGCTATGGAACTGGCTTCCTATGAAGACAGTTATACCCCAATTTGGAGTTCATTCCATGGCTTTTACCAACGAGTACAAGCGATGGGTTGTTAGTTTAGCTTCTGATAATAGGACACGAGGGCTTAAGCATCTGGCTGGCAAGAATGGTGGTAGTGCTTAGCTTAGATTAAATATGTATATCTTTTAAATGTTATTCCTTTCAAAACAGAACTAAAGAATGATGAAAATGAAAAGAACAATCCTCATTTTATTTCACAAAATTGTGTACCTTTCCATAAAATTTCTATATACATGATCAGTATTTACTATGGATTCAACTATGCAAACTACATTAATACATGAAACCGAATTTTGCGAGCATCAGAACTCCTGTTACCAATCGGCCCTCTCGGGTTTTCTCGATTGGACATTTTCTCTCATGACTCTAATTTTTGCACAAGATGCCTTTTTTCGGTTTTCACCCTGTCGAGGCGCCCAATTTTAGCAAGGCCGCCTTTTTTTGGTTTTCGACCAGCGGGGCATTTTATTCTCTTCTTTTTCTCTTATTGTCTTTAGCCATGGAACCTTTTGAGTCTATCTATGTTCACTGGTTCCTTGAATTCATTGCCGTCTCTATCTGATAAAATTGTGGCTCCCTTTGACAATAGCTTTTTGAGAATGAAAGGCCCTTCCTAGATAGGTCTGAATTTTCCCCGGATGTCTGGTGCTCCCGGTCTCATCTGCTTAAACACCAAGTCCCCCTCCTTCAAAGGATGTTTCTTAACTTTCTTTTCTGAATGTTCGAGCTAGCCTCTTCTAATAGATTTGGTTGTGGTAGTAGGCTCTTATCTGTTCTCATCCAGCAAGTTTAAATGCTGCAGCCTTTGCTGAACCCACTCAGTCTTCGGGATCTGAGCTTCCATGACTACTCTTAACGATCTAAGCTCTATCTTTACCGGCAACACCGCCTCTATCCCATAAACCAGAGAATATGGCGTGGCTCCTTTAGATATTCTCACCGTTGTCCGATAATCCCAGAGTGCAAAGGGCAGCTTCTCCGCCCAATCTTTGTAGGTTTGGACCATTTTGGCCAATATTTTCTTAATGTTCTTATTGGCAACCTCCACAGCTCCGTTGGCCTGTGGACGATATGGAGAAGACTTGTGGTGTTCAATTCCATATCTCTCCAATAGCTTCCTGGTTTCTCCTATAAACTGTACGCCATTATCTGACACCACATGATGTGGAAGGCCATATCTATAGATCAGATTCTTCTCAATAAACTTGGCCATGTCTCTCGCATCAATCTTCTTGAAAGGTTCTGCCTCTACCCACTTAGTTAAGTAATCAATGGCGACTATGATGTGTCTATGTCCATTGGAGGCTGTGGGTAGGATCTCCCCGTTGATATCTATACCCCAGGTGGCAAATGGCCAAGGCGATGTCAAGCTATGCAGTTCTGACACAGGCAAATGCCTTAAGTCTGCGTATTGTTGGCATAGCTGGCATTGTTTTACATACTTTGAATAGTCATTATCCATTGTAAGCCAGTAAAACCCTTGTCTCATGATTTTCTTGGCCAGTGTCAAACCATTCATATGGGGTCCACATACACCTGCGTGAGTTTCCTCCATCATCCTCCGGGCTTCTTTCTCATTTAAACATCTCAATTGAATGCCATCGGCATGCCTTTTATACAGCACCCCATCTATACACATAAACTGAATGGACAGCTTGCGAATTAACCTCTGGTCTTTCTCAGTAGCCTCCTATGGAAAAACAGTGTTCTCTAGATAGTTCATGATATCATAGTACCATGGCTTCCTATCCGCTACTGACTATGATTGGAAACTGGGCCTATATGAGCTAGAAATCAATACGGGTCTCATAATCACTCCTTCCGGATTGTCCCACATTAACACCAAAGTAGCGAGGGCATCAGCTAATTGATTCTCCTCTCTTGGAATGAAACAAAATGTGCATACCTCAAATTGGCAACTTAGACCTTTCAAATGCTGGATGTAGGGCATCAATCTTTCTTCTTTAACTGCCCATTCACCTCGGATCTGGTTGATTACGAGGGAAGAGTCCCCGAACACCTCAACAGTCTTCGCCCCTAAGGCTAACAAAGCTTCCAATCCAAAAATACATGCTTCGTATTCAGCCTCATTGTTGGTAGCTTTAAACCTTAGTTTTCTGGCCAAAGGGAGCTTCTCATTTTCCGGGGTCGTGAAGATAACTCCTACTCCCGCCCCTTTGCTGTTCATGGCCCCATCAAAATGCAATTGCCATCCCTGAATTGTAATAGCTGCTATATCCTCGTCTGGGAAATTGAATTCGTAGGTGTCTCCTTGAATCGGGTGCTCGGCTAGGAACTCAGCCACTGCTCGCCCCTTGATAGTTTTCCTAGTGACATATTCCACATCAAATTCCTGCAGCAACAATAACCATTTGCCCATCTTTCCTAGCAAGGATGGTGCTTCCTGTAAATACCTCAAAAGATTCTGCTTTGCTACTGCCTGCACCTTGTATGAGTGGAAGTAATGCCTTAACTTCTTTGAAGCCCAGATAACGGCAAGACAAATCTTTTCTACCTCGGCATACTTGATTTCATACTCCAAGAACTTCTTGCTGAGATAGTGAATGGGAAACTCTATCCCGAACTCATCCTCTTGAGCCATCATGGCACCCACAGAGTTGTCTTCTATGGCTAAGTACAGAATCAGAGGCTTGTTTGGCTGCGGCGGCCTCAACATAGGTGGATGCAACAGGTATTCCCGGATGGCGTCAAAAGCCTTTTGACAATCCTCATTCCACACCACTGGTTGATTTTTCCTTAGAAGCTTGAAAATCGGTTCGCAGATTGAAGTTAGCTTGGCAATGAACCTGCTGACATATTGCAAGTTGCCCAAGAAGCTTTTCACGTCCTTTTCCTTCTGAGGCACCGGTATCTCCCTGATAGCTTTAACCTTGTCCGGGTCAATTTCGATACCTCGCTGACAAACCACATGCCCTAATAACTTCCCTAAGGTCACCCCGAAAATACATTTCTTCGGATTCAGTCGCAAGTCATACTTCTCTATTCTTGTAAAGAACTTCTCCAATGCTTCGAAATGACCCTCTCTGGTGGTAGACTTAATCATCATGTCGTCTACGTACACTTCCACCTCCTTATGGATCAAGTCGCTCAAAATATTTGTCGCCTGTAGACACCGAGTCCTGAGTCAGCCTAGATCGAAGTTACCCAATGATAATAATTGCCTTCACAGGCTTAAAGGTTAAAAGTGATGGTTTTCTCGTCAAATTTGCATTTTAGAGTGAAAAATTAGAAAATAATAAAAAATATTTAAAAAATTAATTTTGAAAAATGGGGGCTTAAAATTATAGTTTTTTAGTCAATTTAAAATTTAAAAAAAATAAAAAATTCGGATCGCGAGTGTCGGGCGCGGCGGCGCGCATGCGGCAGCGCGCAGGCGCCCAGCGCGCTGGGCGCGAAGAGGCGATGCGCAGCGTCACCAATGCTGCCCGTCGCTAAAGAGCGTCGCGCAGCGTTGTGCGCACTGCGCGCTGGAGCGCGCGATTTCCGCGCCTCTATGCGCGGATTTCGCGCAGCCTCGCTGCGTGAAGCCCATCGCTCTATAGCAACGGGCTTCCCTCCTCCCCTGGCCGTCGCTATAGGGTCTGATACCCTCTTTTCCGATTTTTCACCCATTTTTCCGATTTTTTCACCCAAAAATCCGTTTTTTATCCCATTGTTTTTTGGGTTTTTGAGTTCAAATTAAATTCTAAAATATTTTTTTAGATAATTAATTAATAAAACTTGATTTTATTATTAAAAATAAAAGAATTTTGTGTTAAAATAGGTTTGTTTTCCTTAATTAAATTAGGGCAACCTTTTTTATTTTATAAAGACTTTATGATGAAAAATCAATGAGGCCTCCACATTTTTTTTAGACCAAAAATTTCCAGAATTCTTCTTCTTCTATTTTCTCTTTAAAAATTTCAGATTTCTCTTTTTAATTAAAAAGGTTTATTTGAAATTGAAAAAATCAATTTTTAATTCTTAATTATTCCAATTAATTTCTTTGCTTTTCCTCCATAAACACAAGAAATTAATCGTCACTTTGAAATCAATTTCTTTTCAATCTTAAGCATACAAATCAATTCCTTTATTTTCTCCATAAACAAAAAGAATTAATTTTATTGCTAAATTATTCTTTCAAGCAATTTTCCGGAAAATCATCACTTTTCCTTTATCAAATCCAATACTCTGAGGGTAAATATTGTAGGCTCAATTTCTATTCTATTTTATTTTTATTTAATTTATTCATGTATATTTTATTGTTTTTATTCATTTATTTATTGTTTTCATCTATTCATTTGTTGTATTGATCTTATATTTGTTCCATTTAATTGTTTATATGTGATTTGATTTTTATTTGTGTGAATATTGTTTTCTTTTAATTCCTAACATGTAAATAATTTATTTTATTGTGATTCCTAATTATTTTTAACATGCAAATAATTAACTTAAATTAATCTTTTTGCCATGTAAATAGTTTATATTAATTATGAACACATCAATTAACCTTGTTATATATCATTAATATTTTCATCATTCTTTTGTTTACTAATTTTTATTATTCTTTTTATCATTGTTACATGATTGATTTATTATGATTTGTTTATTTAATCATTTATTATTTTTCACTTTTCATCATTATTTTCATCATGTGTATATTTTCATGTACTAATTAATTAACATATTATATTTTATTTTCATCACATCATTTAATTATTTATCATGTATAATGCTTGTTTCTCATTTATTTTGGTTTGTTAGCATTTTGATTCCATTATCATTCTTTTCATATCATCTTATTTTATTTTAATTTGTTATTCATTATTTTGTATATTTAATTGATTTAATTGATTTAATTACTAACATTATTTTAATTGTATTTTGTTTTTTATGTCTAAACTCATTTTTTTGATTGGGCGTTTTCGTGAGCACACGGGGAGGTCCAAAAGGCTCGCTCGGAATATTTATTTTTCTTTATTTGTAATATTTTGTTTATTTGGCTTTTTCCTATTTATTTTTGCCATATAATTTTCTTGTAAAATTGTTTATTTAGGCCCGCTAGAAAGAAAGTCAATAAACCATTTTTATTAATTAACTTGGTATTTTTTCTAAATACAAATGCGACCAATGTCTCAATTTTCTCCATCCAAAATCATCACATAAAAATTGTTTCATAATAATATGCATGCGAGGACCAATGTCTTCACCATTAATGAATATCTCGATTTATGCATGATCTGTATTTTATTTACAATGGGGGTTGTATTCCGCCCTTAGTTTTATTGTAATATTTTTACATGTGCTTTATTTTACTTATGCTTTTACCGCTTTTTCTTAAATGTATGTTGTGCGCTTTAATTAATTGCATTAAATGTACGTGAAATGGGATGAAATAATAAATTCAAAAACTCAATTATAAACTTACCCAAGGTATGAATAAATGAGAAGTCCCGAACTCACTCTGGTCTTTGGGCTCAAAGAGGCGAGAGGTTTACCCTCCAAGACACCTCTTGTGTCACGAGACTTTGACGTTAATCCTAGGCTCCTTAAGGAGAGATGTTTACCTTCCAAGACCCCTTTGGCTGGCCCAAAATGGATACTAAGCGCAGTCTTAGGCTCTCCGAGGCGAGAAAAACTTTTCCAATGTTCTATTGGGTGGCGACTCCATAAAACCTCCTTGTTGCCCAACATAGACGCACTTGCGATTTATTGTAAGCTGTCAACGGACCCACAAATGCCCCGATCGCCCTCAAGCGGGCGGTCCCATGGGCGACTGCGGGGATCCGGCGCGCGTCACAGTGGCGACTCCACTGGGGACATACTCGAGACTTCGATTCGAAAGTACCTTGGTTAAAATTTACAATTGAGTTTTAATTTAAACATTTCATCCTTTTTCAAAACTGCATTGCATCTCATTAGAGCCTTAGATCTACACTAGTTTGGTCCCTCTTTTAGCCCCGGTGCGTTCCCGAAGCACGACCCTATTTTCACTCAATTTAGGGAAGTGTTAAGGATAATCACCAGCCCAAGCCTCGTACCATCAAGGTATATCAAATGGTGACCCGATCGATCGTTACGCTCGTGATGAGCTAGGCCCATCGGCAGGGACCATGCTTGGGTAACCCTAAAATATCATCACCCATGACCAAAGCTCATGTAATGGCAATAGATACTTCCCCTAGGTGACATGTACCTTAATACAATGCTTGCTATGTGGGCCATTATATACTGAACAAATTTAACTCAATTAAATGGGCTTTTATCAAAGGCTTTCATGCCCCGATGGGCCCATTTTAATTTAGTTGAAATGTTTAAATACATAAAGGCCAAAATTCATATGTATACGCATTAGATAAGAGATATTATGATGCCAGTTTTCCACCGAGCACCATACGCATCCATTGGGTTCCCCCGCTAACCCATGGATTAAGCCCACCTAGGAAAGAGACCGCATTACCTCGTGTGTGGGAGTAATAAGGTTGGAAGGATTTACTTGCTTGCATGTGATTGTAAATGTTGCATAGCTCACTATCATGCATTGTATATGTCATTCATGCATCATCCTAACAATCTAATTTTTTCAGCCATCATAGATTCATCTAAGTGGACTAGAGGTTCCGACGGTAGGCTAGTAAGGACAAATATTCTCTTTGAGTTGTCGAAACTAGTGTCTGACTGGGATTCTGAGTCATCCTCATCAATCAGTGAAGCCTCTATAGAACCACCAATGGCAGACAAAATCGGAGCACTGACCACTCAAGACCTAGCTAGGAGGCTAGAGGACTTCGAACGGAGAGTGCTAGACATGATGGGTGCCATGGCTGAAAGGATTACCCATCCACCTGCTGCCCCACAGCCGCCTGCTGCTCTACAGCCATAGGCAGCCCCTCCTCGGGGGCAAGCCGAACCACCTGCTGGTAGGGAGGCTCCCTTCGTTGGAGCTGCTGCTCGCCAACCTAACAATGAGCACAGAGCTGCCGCACTCATCGAGCCAAGAGGGGAAAGGATTCATAACCCCAATGATGATTTCCTAATGGAGGAAGAAGAAGAAGAGGTGCCGATAGTCCACCAAGCTGCAAGGCCCAGAGCACCCAGAGTAGAGGATGAAGCTTTAAGAGGTATGAGACAGCAGATCAAAGCTATCACCCGCATGCTCTCAGCTGGAAAGGGGGTCAACCCAGAAGACAGAGATCTGGGGGATGAAGAGCTGCTGCCCCAAAGATTTAAGATGCCCGAGCTGCCAAAATTTGATGGCACCTCTGACCCATCCGCCCACATCAAGCATACACCCTGGTCATGAAAGGCACAGGGCTGAGCAAGAAGCAGAAGGTGGAATATTTTTGCCTTAGTCTGGTAGGCCCGGCAGTTGACTGGTACCACGGGTTGGATAGGAGGTCCAAAGAGGACTGGGACCTTTTGACCGAAGAATTCATAAAGCAGTACGACTGCAGCACTAGGATGGAGGTCACCCTAAAAGACCTTGAGCTTCTACAGCAGAAGAATGATGAGTCATTCCATGAGTACCTTACAAGATGGAGAAACAGGGTCATGGAGATGAAGAGGAAGCCTGACACTGCAGACCAGATCAGGCTGTTTATCAGAAACTCATGCCCTTACTTAAGGGACTTGCTCTGTCACAACCCAAAAGTGGCCTAATTGGAATTGGCATTTTTAATTGGAAAATATGGATATTTTGGTAATTGTTACAAGTGTAATTTAGGGGCAATTGGGTAATTTTCTAGAGGAAAGAGGATTTTATTGCAAGGAATTAAAAGTATTATTTGCAGATTTTATTTTAGTGAGTAAAAAGAAATTGTTAAGGACCTATTAGAAGATTTGAAGGAGCTGTTAGTAATTGGTTTAAGTGAACCAGTGCATGTATGCCAAATGGAAAGGTGAGTGTGTGCATGTGGGAGAGAGAAAAGACGGTTTCAGAAATTTTGTGTAGCTTCAGAAAGAAGCCATCAGATTTCAGTCTCTTTCTCTCTTGCTCTCTCTCACATTATCCATTCCTTCCCCTTTTCCATTTTCTGTTCTTTCCCATTTGCATGTGTGTTCTTCCGTTTTGAGCTTTGAAGGGATTTTAAGAGGTAAGTGGCAGAAGTTCTTTACGTTTTTATGGTTGAATCTCCTTCTTCTCCTCCTTTGGGTTTATAAAGATTATTTTCTTGGGTTAATGGAATGTGGTCTTTGTCTATTTGCAAGCATCTGAAGATAAGAGAAAAGAGAAGGGAAAAGGGAAAGTTGTGGATTGAAGTTGCAGTGGTCATTTTTGAACTTCATTAATAGGTTTGGGAGTGTCTGTCCTTTCTCATTTTTGGATCCTGGTTACTGTATGTTGTTAATGTCAACTATGTGTGTTGTTTATTAAAATGCATGAGCAATGTGATGTGTATACATGATTCTTGTAGAAAAGAATGATGTTGAGTATGCAAATGAGATGAATATGCATGAGTTTGAATGTGGAATCCTGGGTTGTTGACGTTCTGGTATTGCATCTGTTTGAATTGTAAAAATATTTTATTTGTATTAAAATTGTTGTACATGTGCCCTGGAGACTTGAAGGTATGTGTTCGAATAATTATTGCATGAAAAATGATTTTAGACAAAATGGGGTTTTGAGTTTTTAATGTACTCTGTTTTTCACGATTTTCTGGTTTCGACGTTTTCTGGAAATTCTGAGTTTTGAGAAGGAGAAACAGAAGTGAGAGAAGAAGATCACGTGACGTGATGAAGAATCACGCCGTGACCCTCTTCCCTGAAGAGGGTCACGAGACGTCATGCAGCATCACGCCATGACCTGCTTCCCTGGGGAAGTCACGAGACGTGATGGAGAGTCACGGCTTGTGACCATCCCATTCCCTGCGTGTCACGAGTCGCCACTGCCGATTGGCTCGTGACCTCCCCTCTCTTCTCTGGCGTCACGAGGCGTGACGGAGGGTCACGACTCGTGACTGCCCCTGTTTTTGGCGTGGCGCTCGCATGAAGCCAGCGTCACGAGTCACCATTACTTGGGTGACTCGTGACTGGCCTCCTTCCTGCTGCCCTGTTTTAAAAAGCAAAGTATTTTCTTTAAAGCTTCTGTTATATGGGGTTTTCACTACTTGACTCAAAAACAGGTTTAAAACTGTGCTATAATTTAATAATTGTTTAATTGTGAGATTTGTGTACATGATTAATAATTAATGTACATGATTTAAATGTTTATAATTTACATGAACATGGATTATTTCAATGTGAGTTATATGTTCTTATTATCTCCTGTATTTGATATTTATATATTTATATGTTTCCGAATTTGATCAATATACATGTATACATGAATTATAAGTTCGTATTTAATGCAATTCTCATGATATGACAATGATACTGGAATTTTTGAGTTATGTCATTTAAGCCTGAATAGTCATAGTAGTGGATAAGTAAGCTCTTACTTAGGTCAGGGTGTGCGTGCAGCTGCTATATGATAAGACGTTATATGCGGGTCCATTTGGATCCTTGTTTCGACCCCGTTTGGGTCTATATGGAAAATAATGCGAGACTTCGGTCTCTATATGAAAATCACATGTTTGAGACTCATGTCTCTATATGCTTGGGATACTGTGTTCTATCAGTGTCCAAATGACCGCATCCACTTCTAAAGAGTATTTTCAGACTAATCAGGCTATATGTTAAATTGTATTCCATATGTTGAGATGCATTTTGACAGGATTATAATTATATGATGCACATGAATTCCTGCGTAACGTTATATTATGCACCTTGTATATGTGTACTTAGAATGGTGAGAATTATGTTAATACTAAGTATGATTTGAGTACTTAATGGCTTGTAATGTATGTTTATGCATGTCAAGTAAAGAACATGGAAATATGCTTATATGTATTTTGATTCCTTTGATTTTGAATCATAGCTTTATTGCACGATTATGTTGCGATGAGATTGTATTATTGTGGTAAATATTGTATATGTATATTGTTCGTTTGTTTTGTTCCTCCCCACTAAGCGTTATCGCTTAGCACGGGTTCTTTTCCCGTGCAGGTGGCGAGTTCGGTTTGGAGTCAGATATCTGCAGGTCAGCCACTAGAAGTCTTTTTGGATGAAGTTATTTTTGAGTCTTCCGCTGTTATTTTGTACATGGCTTGTTCATAGCAAAATGAATCTTTTGTAAAGGAACAATTATTTTGGTATATGTATTTGCTTACGAGCCCTTTTTGTAAAAACGATATTGATATGATATATGTTCAAGGACTTGCTATATTATGATTAAAAGTTTCTTTATATCTCTGTGACGCGTGCCGGATCCCCGCGGCCGCCCGTTCGACCGCCCGCATATGGGCGATCGGGGCATTTGTGGGTCCGTTAACAGCTTGCGATAAATCGCAAATGCGTCTATGTTGGGCAACAAGGAGGTATCATGGAGTCGCCACCCAATAAAACATTGGGAAAGTTACTCTTGCCTCGGAGAGCCTACGACTGCGCTTGGTATCCATTTTGGGCCAGGCAGAGGGGTCTTGGAAGGTAAACCTCTCGCCCTAAGGAGCCTAGGATTAGCGCTAAAGTCTCGTGGCACAAAAAGGTGTCTTGGAGGGTAGACCTCTAGCCTCTTTGAGCCCAAAGACCAGAGCTAGGTCCGGGATTTCTCATCTATTTCTAGCTCGATTATTTTATGATTAAATTTTAATTATCATTGATTCGCTCTCTCTCCACACGATGCAATTGATTAAAGGGGCAATCATTCATATCAAAAGCGGTAAATGTAAGCAAAATCCAAAATAAAGCATTCAAAAACAAATTACAATAACACTAGGAGCGGAATACAACTCCCATTTATAAAAGTGAAATACATGCATAAAACGGGTTATTCATTAATAGTGAGAACATTGGTCCTCGCATGCATATTTATTATGAAACAGTTTTGATGTGATGATTTATTTGGGTATGAAAAACTAGGACATTGGTCCCCTTTTATTTAGAAAAAATGTCAAGTTAATTAATAGAAACGTTTTTGTGATTTTCTTTTTAGCATGCCTAAATAAAGAATTTTACAAGAAAATTATATGGCAAAATTAAATAAAATATTACAAATAAAGAAAAGTAAATATTCCGAGCCAAACGAGCCTTTTTGGACCTCCCGATGTGCTCGCAAAAATGCCCAAGCGAAAAATGAGTTTAGACATAAAAACAAAATACAAATAAAATAATGTTAGTGATTAAATCAATTAAACATACAAAATAATGAATTAAAATAAGATAAGATGATATGAAAAGAATGATAATGGAATCAAAATGTTAACAAACCAAAATAAATGAGAAACATGCATTATGTATGACAAATGATTAAATGATGTGATGAAAATAAAGTAAAACATGTTAATTAATTAGTACATGAAAAAATATGAACATGATAACAATGACAATGAAGATAAACGAATCAAAGAATATATAAAATGATAAAGAAAAGAATAATAAATGAAAACAATTAAAGAATGATGAAAACAATTAAATGAACAATATGATTAATTAAATATGTTCACAAATGATATAAACCATTTACATGGCAATAAGATCAATTAAAATGAATTTATTAATTGCATGTTAAAAATAATGATGAATTAAAGTGAAATAAATTAATTACATGTTAAAATTAATAAACAATCAATATTTATATGAATAAAAATCATATATAAACAAATTAAATAAAACGAATCTGAAATAAATAAAATAAATGAAAACAATAAAATAAAATATACATAAATAAATTAGATATGAACCAAAAGAAATAATAAGAATGTGCCCAGAATGTTTACCCTCAGAGTTTCGGATTCGATGAAGGTAAAAGATGATCGATTTCTTTGTTTGATGATTCACAATATTATAGTGAAATATGATGAGAATGTTGGAATTTTATTCCAAAAAAACATGAAAAAAAATGATCAAAAATTCCTTAAGAACAAAGAATTGATACCTTTGCCTAAAGAAATGATTTTGATCAAAAAAAAGTTTTTATTGATTAAAATAAAGAAAAATGATTTCAAGAACAATCAATCACTTTGTTCATAAAAAAATTGATTGAAGTTTTATTTTAGAAAATCAAATAAAAATTAGATTTTGATGACAAACAATTATTTTGTTTGTCTCAAAATCAATTTTTTATCAAAAAGAGATTCAAAACAAAATCAATGAAAAAGTTTTATTGAACACAAAATAAAAGATAAAAAATCAATTTTGAGAACAAATAATTATTCTATTTGTCTCAAAAATTAAATCAAACAACAAAACTTCCTCTAAAAAATATGTTTAGAAGAAATTATGTTGGAAAAAGAATGAAACATTTGATTTGTCTTTTTTGATTTTTGGTTGGGGAATAAATCTGTAATTTTTAAAGAGAAAATAGAAGAAGAAGAATTCTGTAAATTTTATGTCTAAAAAAATGTGTGGAGAGACTCCTTTTGATTTCATCATAAAGTTTTTATAGGATAAAAAAGGTTTCCCTAATTTAATTAAGGAAAAAACCTATTTTAACACAAAATTCCTTTATTTTTAATGATAAAATCAAGTTTTATTATTTAATTACCCAAAAAAATATTTTAGAATTTAATTTGAAGTCAAAAACCCCAAAAAAATGGGATAAAAAACGGATTTTTGGGTGAAAAAATTGGAAAAAGAGCTGAAAAAGAGGGAAATAGGTTATTAGACCCTATACCGACGGCCAGGAAGCCCGTCGCTATAGTGGGGCGGGCGTCGGAGCGGCAACCAGGCGGGCTTCCGCGCGCTGGCGCTCGCGTACCAGCGCTCCGTACGGCGCTCAGCGTGCGCGATGCTGCAGGCGCCTTTAGCGACGCGCAGCATCGGCGACGCTGAGCGTCGCCTTTGCGCCCGCAGCGCGATGGGCGCCTGCGCGCTGGGCGCCCACGTGCCTGCGAGCTGGGCGCCAGCGCGCTACCGCAGGCGCACCGCCGCGCCCGACACTTGAGATCCGACTTTTTTTTTTTAAAAAAAAAATTTAAATTGAATAAAAACACTATAATTTTAAGCCCCCATTTTTCAAAACTAATTTTTAAAATTTTTTTTTATTATTTTCTAATTTTTCACTCTAAAATGCAAATTTGACGAGAAAACCATCACTTTTAACCTTTTAAGCCTGTGAAGGCAATTATCATCATTGGGTAACTTCGATCTAGGCTTACTCAGGACTCGGCGTCTACAATCTCATATTAGTTTTTGTTTATTAGTGTGTATTTGGATTCGTATATGTGTTTGTCCGCGTTGCACTCCGGTATCCTTCCAACGGGGATAACGGGGCGTTACATGCTCAGTTTTAAGGGGCTCAAGGACTGGGAGTCGCTTAAGGATATTGCTATAGAAGCTGTGGCGGCTTACCTAGCAAAGAAAGCAAGCCAAAATAACTTTGCTGGGAAAGGTTATGGGAACCAGTCGGGATTCAAATCAGGAGGTACCGGGAGCAGCAACAGCAGAAACGGTAGGACGACAGAGGTCTCAGCTACTGAAGTTGGGCAGGGTCAGAGATACTACTCCAACTTAGGCCACTCTCTATCCTGGGTACTGGAGAGACTAATAAAAGAAGGCAAGTTGCAGCCATTGCCACCCAGACCAGCCTTGAGTCAGGGACAGCCGGGACATAGAGGTGATCAGTACTGCGCTTACCACTAGCACACCGGCCATTTGACTGACCATTGCCGTATTCTGAGAAATAAGATCCAGGATCTCATTGACACCAATCAGATCACAGATCCTGAGAAGAGAGAGAAAAAGAAGAAAGCAGGTTATAATACAGTCCCTCCACCATGAACATGACCGTGTCTTGTAGTCCACTAGTGATATTGCTTTTAGATGCTGAATCTTTTTATTTCTGGAACTTTTTATGTTACAATTTTCTGTTTGTATTTAAGAGAACAACTTTTGCTTATTTGTATGATATTTCTATTGATTTCATTTCGCATTATTATAACACATTTATTTTGACATTAATTCAAATAATATGGCTGCATTTAATCTCAAAACTTTGGGAAATCCCAAAGAAAATCTTGATAGCATCTAATATAACTCCTGAAGAGAGGAAATTCTTGAGAGATAGAAAAAAAAAGATAAAAAAAAAAGTAAAAAAAGAGGGCCTTTGCTTGGACTTGAAATGACATGACACTTGACTAAGATATTTTGGGGGCGATGCTACTTCAATATAATAATGAACGAAGCTTACAAAAGCCAATCTTTTCTCCTCAAACATTCAAGATGAATGCAGTGCAGCCAAACACAATCCAATCCCTCATTGGAGTCAAACCATGGAAATTTCTTTCTTTCCAAACCTTTTGAGATATGCACCCCAGAGCCAATCAAGACCAATCTTTAATCATATAAGGCCAGCAGTGACCCTTGTGACTTAGGAGGACAGCTCGTTCCCAAAAAAAATAAAATAAAATAAAATATATAAAAAAAAACCATAGTCCTATCCTAAGCCATAGTTTGGTCTTAAACCATCTAAGGCCAATTCCATTCAAACCATTAAAGGTTACTTCAGAAATTGAGCCACCTAAAGCCAACAAAAGGAAGATACAGACTTTCACATCTAAAATCCAAGCAAAGAAATTCACTATTTCAGCTGGCTTGCACAATGCCCAATAATAAAACTTTGGTGCTAAAAAGAATCATCGTCAGAAAGGGCAGCTTCCCCAATTAATAAAGACGAATGCAAGTTTAATCAATACCGACGGACTGAAGAAGGTTAATAATAAAAAAAAATTGAGAGAAAATCTTCAATCATGAAAACCCGAGAGGGCTGATTGATAACAGGAGTTTGATGCTTTCAAGATCTATCCCGAGGTTAGCTGAGGTCTTGTATTTTTTTGAAACTAATGACAAATAATGATCATGCTTAATGAAATCAAATTGAAACGTATGCATTTCTGCAATGATGTGATCAGAGCAGTTTACTTTGTGTGACCAAAGTCGCCTATTGTCCACCGCTCAAGCGCTTCAGCCGATTCATCTTGCTATCAAATGAGAAGAATCAAGCTCATGCAACCATGTCCTAAGACTCCCGAAAGATTCTTGCCAACAACTTCAGCAATCTTCAAAAAAAAAAAGAAAAAAAAAAAGAAAAGAGCCGTTAGAGTGAAAACCGTAACTGGCGCTCTAAGCAAAAACTAGGCAAAAGGATAGGGTGAAAACCTGAAAACAGGCAGTCTGTCCTTCAAAAAAAAAGAAGAAAGAGAAAAGCCGCTGGATTGGGTTGGGTCCATTCCAGGAAAAAAATAAGGCACAGGGTTATGTGAAAATCCACAAAGGACGCATCTCCCACTAAGAAAAGCTAGTGTGAAAATCCACAAGGGACGCACTACCTTCAAATAATAACTACAGGTACCGGATGAGAATCTCGCAATCCCGAAGGGCATGAAATTCAAAAGCAGCTTAAAAGGCATCGATTCTATTGCAAATTGCAGCTAGCCCGGCTATCATCTCCAAGTCCACATAGATGAATTTTTATCCTGCATACCCGCATGATTCATGCATTTCACTTGCATGCTCACTATTTTTCTTGCATATTTTAGTTTCCCTATTTTGCAGAAAGAGAGATTTGATGCGGACACTGACCAAAGCCGAGTGATGACATCAGTCCCAGCAATCAACTAAAGACTTCTCAGGGAGCAGCAAACCGAAGACCTCTCAGGGGGCAAACGATAAATGAACTGAAGACCTCTCAGGGGGCAAACGATCAATGAACCGAAGACCTCTCAGGGGGCAATGAACCGAAGACCTCTCAGGGGGCAAATGATAAATGAATTGAAGACCTCTCAGGGGGAAACGATCAATGAATCGAAGACGTCTCATGGGGCAATAAACCGAAGACCTCTCAGGGGGCAAACGATAAATGAACCGAAGACCTCTCAGGGGGCAAACGATCAATGAACCGAAGACCTCTCAGGGGGCAAACGATCAATGAACCGAAGACCTCTCAGGGGGCAAACGATAAATGAACTGAAGACCTCTCAGGGGGCAAACGATCAATGAACCGAAGACCTCTCAGGGGGCAAACGATCAATGAACCGAAGACCTCTCAGGGGGCAATGAACTAAAGACCTCTTAGGGGGCAAACGATAAATGAACTGAAGACCTCTCAGGGGGCAAACGATCAATGAACCGAAGACCTCTCAAGGGGCAAACGATCGATGAATCGAAGACCTCTCAATGGGCAATCAACCGAAGGGCTCACAAATAGCACCACTTCAACAAACGAAAACACACCATGGTAATAACCACCATCTCAGAATTCTCTAGTTCGGAAAGACGGCTCACTCAGGTACTTGTGTCTTTCCTTTTCTTCTTTGAGTTTAGGCTCACCTAGACACTAGTGTACTAGATTCCCCTAAACTGGGGGCAACTGTAGACACCGAATCCTGAGTCAGCCTAGATCGAAGTTACCCAATGATGATAATTGCCTTCACAGGCTTAAAAGGTTAAAAGTGATGGTTTTCTCGTCAAATTTGCATTTTAGAGTGAAAAATTAGAAAATAATAAAAAATATTTAAAAAATTATTTTTGAAAAATGGGGGCTGAAAATTATAGTATTTTTAGTCAATTGAAAATTAAAAAAAAATAAAAAAAAAATTCGGATCGCGAGCGTCGGGCGCGCCTGCGGCTATCATTCTGGCCTCGAATTCCTCGATTCTCTTTCCCACTTCCTCAGCAATCATTGCCTTGGTGGTATCGGTTCCTTTCGTTGAGTTTGACATCTTCGAAGTGGTGTGACTGGCCTCTAAACAAGATTTTGAGAAACTCCCCTCTTCTGACAGCTCAAACTCTGGGTTCCTGATCAATCTACTAGTCGGTCCTCTTGTCCACCTAGGAAGATCTATGATGGCTGCATAGATAAAGAGTTAGAATGATGCATGGATGCGATGGAATGCATGCTCGTGATATGCAACATCCATAGAACACATATAAGCAAATAGGTCACCTCCACCCTTATCACTCCCACACACGTGGTCACAGTCTCTTTCCTAGGCGAGATTAGCCCATGGGTCAACCGGGGACCCAATGGGCGCGCATAATGCACGGTAAAAAATTCGGCAGCATATCACTCCCCAACTGATGCACAAGCATATGAGTGATGATCATTACATATTTAGATAGTCCGAACATATTGACATGGCCCTACCGTGGCATGAAAGCCTTTGGCTAGGTAACCAAACAAAACATTTGGACATTACCAATATGTAAGGATCCAAACAACAAGCACAGAATTATGGTTCATATTACCTAGGGGAAGTATCTACGGCCACTACATGAGCTTTGGTCACAGGTGGTGTTACTTTAGGGCTACCCAAGCATGGTCCCTGCCCACGGGTCTAGCTCATCCCGAGCATTTCATGGAGTCGCCACCCAATAAAACATTGGGAAAGTTCGTTTTGCCTCAGTGAGCCTAAAACGGCGCATATCTCCATCTTGGGCAAACCAAAGGGATCTTGGAGGCAATTATCCCAATAGAACATTGAGAATGACCCTCTAACCTTATGGAGCCTAGGATTTTTAATTAAGCCTTTTGATGGGACACAAGAGGTGTCTTGGAGGTTCCAATGAGTGATCGGATAGACCTCTCACCTCGTTGAGCCCAAAGACTAGAGCTGGGTTCGGGACTTCTCATCTATTTCTACCTTGATTTTACTTTACATTCAAGTTTTGAATTTATTAGTTCGCTTTCTCTCTCCACACGATGCAAATTTTTATTTAAAGCACAAAAATCCACATAAAAGCGATAAATATACATAAAGAAAAGTAAATGAAATAAACGCTCAAAATTAAATTACAATAAAACTAGGAGCAGAATACAACTCCCATTTTAAAGGTATGATATAAATATACATACAAAAAGACGGGAAATTCATTTATTTTGAGGACTTTTTGTCCTTACATGCGTTTATTATGAAAATAATTTTTATGTGACATTTTTATTGGCTAAAACAGGACATTGGGTCCTTTAATTTTATGAAATAATCCCAATTTTAACTAATATAAAACAAGTATCTATTCTAATTTGTGTGGAAAAAAGTAAAACGAATATAAAATTAAGCTGAATAAGAAATAAGGAAAATAAATAAATAAAAAGGAATAGAAAAACTAAACCAAAGACAGGCTTTCCATGATGGTATGATGGTTCTTTTCCTCAGCTCAATCCATCCAGGAAGAAGGAAAATACAATACTCACAAAATAAAAGAAATATTAATATTTACAAATTAAATCGATACACATGTAAATGGAGAGAAAAAGAAAAAAATAGAATAACTAAAAAATAAAATTGTTGAAAAAAACGTTTTGAAAATGAAAATAAACATAAAAAAGAGGAAAAAAAGGGAAAAAAGAAACAAAGACGAGAGACGGGCTAGTGGCCGACCGACAGCCGTCCCTCATGTGACCGACGGACAATAGGCTTTACACGCCGTCGCTGAAACGATGGACGGGCGTCGGCGAGCTACATTCCGTCGGTCGCCTCTGGTTTCTAAAAAGGGGTAAAATCTTCTTTTTCTCTTTTCTCCTTAAACAAACGACTTTTAGACAAAATAAAGGCAAATAAAAGCTAAATAAAAGATAAATAAATGCGATAAATGCGAAAATAAATGTGATAGATTCATAAAGCGAGTGTCCAGAATATTTACCCTCGGATTGTACCTTTCTGGAGTGAAACTTCGGTTGACTTGAACCTTGCACGTCTCACGAGAAGAAAACAAAAACCAAGAAAGAAAAATGTCTATATTTCTCCTTGATTTTCTACTGAATTTTTGAAATATCTGAATCCACAAAATGGATGAGAACTAATGGATTTAGCTTTCTCCAAGTAAAATAGATTCTCTTAAAAGTGAAACCAAACCATAGAAAAAGTAAGAAAATATGGGAATTTAATCAAAATAAAGATAAATAAAACTTGAGAAGAGGAAGATTTGCCCTTTTAAACTTGCTTTTTGTGACTTTTTCCAAGAAAATTCGAACCCTTTCCAAATGAAAAGATTTACTATTTATAGGCATGACGACGGGCATGCCTAGACTCACAGACGGGTGTCCCTGAGTCACCGACGGGACACGTGTCCGTCTCTACTGACCGACGGGACACGTATTCCCGAGTAAAAGCGGTGGCCGCCTCAACGACCGACGGGTTGTCCATCCCTGAGAGATGCGGTGATCTCGATGACCGACGGGACATTTAACTACCGACGGGTAGACCGTCTGTGGAGCAAAAAACTCAAATTTCAAGCTAAAACCCCCAATTTTCCAAATTCCCTTTTCCTATAAAAGCTTTTACTTCTCATAAGCCCAGAGGATCAAAATTTTTGAGTTCCATCCACTCATTCGGGACCAGGTATCGATTTCTTCATTGGGTAATCTCCGATCTGGATCGCCCCGGGACACAATGCTTACAGTTCGGCTGTTCAGGCATCTTGGATCTTTGGGGCAGCAGCTCCTCGTCGCTCAGGTCTCTGTCTTCATGGTTGATCCCCTTAGAAGCTGACAGTATTCAAGTGATGGCTTCGATTTGTTGCCTCATCCCTCTTAAGGCTTCATCTTCTCCTCTGAGTGCCCTAGGCCTCACAGTATGATGGACTATTGGTCCTTCATCTTCTTCCTCCATCACAAAGTCATCATTGGGGTTATGAATCCTTTCCCCTCTTGGCTCGATGGGTGCAGCAGCTCTGTGATCATTGTTGGGTTGGCGAGCAGCAACTCCAATGAAGGGAGCCTCCCCACCAGCAGGTGGTTCGGCTTACCCTCGAGGAGGGGCTGCCTGTGGCTGTAGAGCAGCAGGTGGCTGTGGGGCAGCAGGTGGATGGGCCATCCTTTCAGCCATGGCACCCATCATGTCTAGTACTCTTCGTTCGAAGTCCTCTAGTCTCCTAGCTAGGTCTTGAGTGGTCAGTGCTCCAATTTTTTCTGCCATTGGTGGTTCTACAGAGGATTCACTGATTGATGAGGATGACTCAAAATCCCAGTCAGACACAAATTATGGCAACTCAAAGAGCAGATTTGTCCTTACTAGCCGGCCGTCGAAACCTCTTGTCAATTTAAATGAATCTATGATTGCTAAAAAAAATAGATTGTTAGAATGATGCATGATTGACATATACAATGCATGATAGTGAGTTATGTAGCATTTACAATCACATGCAACCAAGTAGATCCTTCTAACCTTATTACTCCCACACACGAGGTAATGTGGTCTCTTTCCTAGGTGGGCTTGATGCATGGGTTAGCGGGGAACCCAATGAATGCATATGGTGCTCGGTAGAAAATCGGCATCATAACATCTCATATCTAATGCGCATACATATGGACTTTGGCCTTTATGTATTTAAACATTTCAACTAAATTAAGATGGGCCCACCGAGGCATGAAAGCCTTTGATAAAAGCCCATTTGGTTGGGTTGAATTTGTTCAATGTATAATGGCCCACATAGCAAGCATTGTATTAAGGTACATGTCACCTAGGGGAAGTATCTATTGCCATTACATGACCTTTGGTCATGGGTGATGATATTTTGGGGTTACCCGAGCATGGTCCCTGCCGACGGATCTAGCTTATCACGAGCGTAACGACCGATCGGGTCACCATTTAATATACCTTGATGGTACGAGGCTTGGGCTGGTGATTATCCTTAACACTTTCCTACATTGATTGAACGTAGGGTTGTGCTTCGGGAATGCACCGGGGCTAATAAAGGGACCAAACTAGCATAGTTCCAAGGCTCTAGTGATATGATATGCCATTTCGAAAAGGGATAAAAATTTTGAATTAAAACTCAATTATAAATTTTAACCAAGGTACTTTCGAATCGAAGCCACTTAGAGAGTCCCCAGTGCAGTCGCCACTGTGACGTGCGCCGAACCTCGTGGGATGCCCTGAAGGCCCGCTCTTAGGGCGATCGGGAGAGGTTCATGAAAACTTGTAAGGTATTTACAAGTGCGTCTATTTTGGGCAACAAGGAAGGTTCATGGAGTCACCACCCAATAGAACATTGGGAAAGTTTGTTTCGCTTCAGTGAGCCTAAGACGGCATATATATCCATTTTGGGCCAACCAAAGGAGTCTTGGAGGTAATCACCCCAATAGAACATTGGGAATGACCCTCTAGCCCTATGGAGCCTAGGATTTATTAAGTCATTTGACACAAGAGGTGTCTTGGAGGTCTCGTTCCAATGAGTGATCGGATAGACCTCTCGCCTCGTTGAGCCCAAAGACCAGAGATGGTTCGGGACTTCTCATTTATTCATACCTTGGTTATTTTATGATTAAGTTTTGAATTTAAGTTTTCATCCCTTTCCTCATACATTTCGATGCAATAAATTAAAGCTCACAACATACATTTAAGAAAAGCGGTAAAAGCATAAGTAAAATAAAAACACATGTAAAAATATTACAATAAAACTAGGGGCGGAATACAACCCCCATTGTAAATAAAATACAAAACATGCGTAAAACAAGATATTCATTAAGGATGAGGACATTGGTCCTCGCATGCATATTTTAAGAAAAGCATTTGGTGATGATGGTTATGAAAAACTAGGACATTGGTCCCATTTTATTCGAAAAAAAATACCAATTTAATTAATAAAAATGCATTGGTGATTTCCTTTCTAGTGGCCCTAAAATAAACAATTTTACACAAAAATATATATGACAAAAATAAATAAAAAGACAAATAAACAAAATATTACAAATAAAGAAAATGAATAAGTAACCAAAATGAGCCTTCTGGATCTCCCTGAGTGCTCACAAAAATGCCCAAGTAAAATAATGAGTTTAGACATAAAAAAATAAAATACAAATAAAATAATGTTAGTAATCAAACAATTAAATCAAATAAATACGTAAAATAATGAATGACAAGTTAAAATAAAATAACATGACATGAAAAGAATGATAATGGGATTAAAATGTTAACAAACCAAAATAAATGGAAAAAAAATGCATTATGGATGACAAATTAATTAAATGATGTGAATAAAATAAAACATGACATGGTAATAAAATTAATACATGAAAATATACACATGAGGAAAATAATAAAGAAAATAAATAAATAATAGGATAAACAAAAAACACTACAAGAAAAATGCTCTTTAACGAAAGGAAATCCGGTCGTTAAAAGTTAAAATTCGGTCGTTAAAAACGTTTAACGACCGGAAAATCCGGTCGGTAAAAGCCCCTTCGTTAAAGGTATAGACGACCGGATATTGCATCCGATCGTTAATGTCTTTAACGACCGGAATTTTTCCGGTCGTTGAAAAGTGATTTTTAGCGACCGGATTTTCCCTTCTCTAATTGTATTCACTTCTAATGAAGGGATTTCCGGTCGTTAAAGATACCTTTTAGAGACCGGATTTTCCCTTCGCTAATTGTATTCAATTTCAACGAAGGAATTTCCAGTCGTTAAAGATACTTTTTAGCAACCAAATTTTTCCTTCGCTAATTATATTCACTTTTAACGAAGTGATTTTTGGTCATGAAAGTTACCTTTTAGCGACCAAATTTTCCTTTCGTTAATTATATTCACTTTCAACAAAAAGATTTTCAGTCGTTAAAAATACTTTATAGCGACCGAATTTTCCTTTCATTAATTGTATTCACTTTTCAACCTTTCCTGTCGTTAAAAATACTGTTTTACCGATCGGATTTTCCCTTTGCTAATGTTATTCGCTTTCAATGAAGGAATTTTTGGTAGTTGCAGATACTTTTTATCGATAAGTTTTTGCTTTTGTTGTATTCACTATAAATAAAATATTTTATTTGACTATTACCTGTAAACATCATTCACGCACATATACATATCCAAAATTATAATAAATAGTTTTTTCATAGATTGCAAAATATCAAATACAAAATATATCGATATTTCGAAATTGGTTGACATTGTATCACATACAAGTATAAAATATAAAAGCAACCCCTATCTATATCATTCTCTATTCACCTAGAAAATTCTAGAAGAATGTATAATGAACCTTATATCTTCGTTGTCCATTGTTTCGTAAAACCTGTAGAATTTAAAACATAAATTCATAATTAAAATTCATGCACAAAGGCAATAAATCAAAAGGCCAAATAATTTAATATTTTTAATTTAAAATATAATTTACCTTAAATATTCAAAATCTCGCAACAAGCTAGTGTAATTATATATACACTTCAAAATATCCAAAGTTCATCAAGTGTAATTGTATATACACTTCAAAATATCCAAAAAATGAAAAGGGCTGCAAAGAAAAAGTAAAAAATAATCATATGTTTAATGCATTATAATGTCATTATAACAATAAAAAAATAGAATAGAACTTACAATAAAATGGGGAGACAACTGTATGAGCAAAGAATTTGACTTTGAATCCAATTACAGATACTAAATTGACACCACACTTTATTAGAAATTAAAAACACAAGTAACTACCGAATTCATGTAAAAGAATAAAAATACCTGATGTTTTTCCTTCCATCTTGGAAAAAAGGAAGTTCCTAGCAACTGGAATATGTGGTCCCTCATCTCATTATTTGTCATCACCAAACAATTATTACTAACAGCAGCATATAACCAGTACCTATAAATAAACAATGAAAAATATTTTTTTTTCCAAAAAAAGCAACAAATTCACAAAAGAACTATAAAGGAGATATGAGACATCTTATTCATAGAATACAATTGCTACACTTAGTACAAATTTAGAATCATTCCATAATCACAGTACGTGCAAATTTAGAGTCATTCCATAATCACAGTGCAACTTCTGAGTTCTTTAGGATTTACACACCAAAGTTCCAATGCACATTGTATGACCAATAGGAACAATTTTCTGGAAGTTCTGTCATCAGCAAGAAATCATTAACGCAAGCATAGGTATCAGTAATGTCAAAACTTAAGCATTAATAGACTAAAAATGATTCTCCACCTAAAAATGAATCTGCAAGCAGAATGATAATATAAAAAAAAAAGTACAAGAACAGTTCACGAGTATGTCCTTTGCAACTGACGAAACCCATAACAAACAACAAATGAAGTTACCCACAATCTTAAAGAAACAATACTGGAGACATGGAAGAATTTATCACAAGCTGTTACCTATTGTCCATAACAATTTAATATATATATATATATATATATATATATGTTATTGCTTTAGCTACCAATGCCAAGATTGCTCCTCTACATAGATAATGACAGGAAGATGTTCCTAATGTTCTCAGGAACTCTTATCTATTGTCTAAGGCTAGGGATTTTTTTGGCAATTTAAGATTATTTCAATTATTTGTATGACCGACAGTAATGTCTTTACTCATTTTCAGTAATGATCATAAAATAATGCTCAACCTAATACTAACAGCACATACTAGCATAAACTTCAAAAGAACCATTGGACAAGCTAAATATATATCCATAGTTGCAGGCAAAAACATAGAGTTGCATGAAAGGGCCACAGACAGCTTATAAAGATAGAAAACATGACCACTAAGTAAGGTCCTTCCCACCTATGAATGTGGACAGTCAGTATAACTAGTAAAAAAGTGTAAAAAACAACAATTATTAGAAACTGAAATAATTTTCAATCAATTTACTGAAAAAATAACGAAAGCCCATGAGATTGAGAGAGTACCCAGAGGTCTCATCATATACGTATTCATCCAGCAAACTTCCAGCTGCAGATCAAGAAATCAAAAGGTACAAGGGAAAACAAGCCAATGAAGCAACATTTCATCCCATAAAATTATGGAACAGTTATTATCTTGGACAAGTTCTTTTTACTTCATCCATGAAATTTGAAAACTGAAAATCAATAATAAGAGCTTACATGCAGGAACAGAGGTCAGGCCATCCGATGATGACTCGGTGACTCCATAAGAATTAGAGCCAGAAATCAAATTACTACTGTTAGAAGATGGTTTAGCAGTGGCATTATCATCATCGTCAGCAAATATGTCATATGTGTCAATGTCATTGTTGGAGGTTTCTACAGCAGATGCATTCATGTTTGAAGTGCGCATGCCAGAGTTGGACAGTATTGAAGAGGATGCTCCAAAGTCTGTTGTACTGGATAACATCCCCATGCCATCATCAGAACCCTCTTGGCCTACCCTTAGAGATATGCCCTTCCTCCTAGCTAGAGCTAACTTCTCATATCCTTCTGAAGAAAATAACAAACAGACATATAATGAGCTAACAAGGAACAACCAGTTGCAGAAGGCTGTCAGGTGCTACTGCAATGCAGAACTTAGGAATGTACTTTTCTGGGAAAAGAATCCTCAAGGTCTAAAATTTGGAATTGCGAAGCACTGATAACATTTTGTTCTACTAGAGTAGTAAGTCATGCATTAAAACCATAAACTTAGTTCTGATTATTATTCACAGAAAAAGCATTACATTATTAACTGCAGAGGCAAGAAAGCATTACATTATTAACTGAAGGTGAATCAGAGTAATTTGAACAGCTAATATGAGCAGAACTGAAAACTTTTAAAGACACTGCAGGGTCCAAATAGCATGCATATGCTACGCAGAGTTGCTTCTGTAAAGCCCTCTTTAGTAGATGATAGGTCATCCAAATCAGAGAATTCAAGTTTTACACTTGCAAGAGACATTTTAAAAAACAAAGTACATTAGTTTGACTATATATCATATCTCAAGGGATACAATCAGTTAAATGGTCCTGCTCCATACAGCATGCTACAATATCTATAACTAAATTTAACAATGGGCAAAAACAACATTTTAAGCTATTCCCTTAATCAAACCTTAAGATCAAGGAAATCTGTTCTCTAAGCTTCCAAATGCAAATTACAGAAATAAAAAATCATGCTAACCAACAGAATGCCTTTATAACCTTAGTTTACCTTTTTGATTATCAAACAGAAATATGTGCTAGAAAATACCTAATATGAGTTGAATCCTCTTAAAATATCTGTCAATAAGATACCTCAGAAAAGAAAAGTGAATTTCAAATGTTCTGCATTATGTATTAGGAATTTAAAGATCCCAAGAACAGAATGTAACACAAGGTAACTAATCAGAACAATTTAAAACAGGTACTTGTTTACATAAGAGAGAAAGAACGAAAGAACCACAACTCCAAAAATAAATTACAGAAAGAAGAATTCGGGAAAGATATGTACACAAGTAACAGTAGTAGTAGAAGCTTCAGCATCAACTAGATAGCAGGTATGTTGGAGAAATAGAAGCCTTTATATCCCTTATAAGCATAATATGCAATCCTTGTATAATAAAACCTCAGAATAAACAGTACCAATCCAAGAATTGCAAAGAAAAGCCCTGACATCAACAAATCAATAATTCAACTTAAAACACAAAAACCTAATTCCTCTAATTTAATTTCAAAATTTTTCAGTTAGATAGAATTTATGAAAATAGGACTAGTTAGATAGAATATATGCAAATAAGACCAGTCCCTTTGTGGCATAATGAGTACTTATAGTTTGAGGATTTGGATGCAAAATCAAATGCAAAGTTAGGATACAAACCTGTCTTCAATGATGGCGGCGAGTGATGTGGCAGCGGGGCAAGGCAGAGGAGCGGCGGTAAGGCGAGGACGACACAACGCGAGGCGATGCAGCGGCAGCAAGACGAAGGTGATGCGACGCGAGGCGATGCAGCGGTGGCTAGGATAGGCAGATGACACGCGCGACAGAGGCGACGAGAGGCAGCTCGGCGGCGAGGCAAGGCCGACGCGATGGGAGGCGAGGCAGCAGCGACTAGGCGAGGCAGACGAGATGCAGATGTGACCCACGATGGCTGCGAGGCGGTACGGCGGCGAGGCGATGCGGCGATCCAGGCACAAGGGGGCACCGTCCACTGTGAGAGAAACTGTATTTTGTACGCAAATTGGAAAAGGGGATAGGCGATTTTAACTTTTAGGGTTGTATTTACGGGTAAAGATGAAATCCAGCCAATTATTTTACACCATTAACGACCGGATTTGTATTCTTTCAACGACCGGATTTAATTCCTTCGCTATAAAATAATAAAATTTGAAAATTAACGACCGGATTAATTTTTCTTCGTTATTTGTATATTTTAACGACCGGATTTTTATTGTTTTAACGACCGGATTTAATCCCCTCGTTATATAATAATAAAATTTAAAAACTAACGACCGGATTAATTTCCCTTCGTTATTTGTATATTTTAACGACCGAATTTTTATCCCTTCGTTAAATTTTGGTCGTTAAAAGTCAATTTTCTTGTAGTGAAATATGACATGAAATAAAGATAAAAGAATGGTAAAAAATAGCAAATAAAAGAATAATAAAAATAATTAAAACTATGACATGATTAATTTGTGTGTTAATGATTAATATAAACTATTTACATGGAAAAAGGATTAATAATAGTAAATTAATTAATTAGATGTTAAAATAATGGGGGACAAAAGTGAAATAAATTATTTACATGTTAGAAATAATAAAGAAAACAATACTTACATGAACAAGTGTAAAATAATACACAAACAAATTAAATCAAGCTAATATGACAACAATAAAATAAATAAATCAATGAAAACAACAAAATATGCAAGAGTAAATTAAATAGAAATAAAATAAAAGAAAGTAGAATCAAGCCTACAATATTTACCCTCAAAGTATTGGATTTGATGAAGGAAACGTGGTGATTTTCCGAAAAATTGCTTGAAAAAAATAATTTAGCAATGAAATTAATTATCTTTGTTTATTAATGAAACAAAGAAATTAATTTGGATGCTCAAAGATGAAAAGGAATCAATTTGGAGATGAATGATTAATTTTTGGGAGCCAAAACAATGAGATTAATAGAAGAATAATAAAATTTTTGGAGAAAAATCAAAGAAAGAAAAATCTGGAATTTTGTGTAAAAACAATGGTGGCTCTCCCTAGGTTTTTCCCATCATAAAGAATATATAGCATGTAATAAAAGTGTTGCCCTAATTTAATTAGGGAAAACAATTCTATTTTAACCCAAATTCCTTTATTTTTGGGGATAAAATCAATCTAATTAATTAATTATCAAAAAGAATATTTTAGAATTTTATTTGTACTCAAAAACCTTGATTTAGGGTGAAAAAAAAACGGAAAAAGGGGTAAAAAATCGTAAAATGGCTATTCCAGGCCCTTTAGCGACGCCAAGGGGAAGGGATGCCCGTCGCTATAGAGGGACCGGCGTCGCACGCAGCGAAGCTGCGCGAATCCGCTCGGAAGCCTGCGCGTCGCCGCGTCCGACACTCGCGATCCGATTTTTTTTAAAAAAAAAAGTTTAAATGGACTAAAAATACTATAATTTTAAGCCCCCATTCTTCAAAATTAATTGTTAAAATATTTTTTATATTTTTTTCAATTTTTCACTCTAAAATGCAAATTTTACAAGAAAATCATCACTTTTAACCTTTTTAGTCTTGTGAAGGCAATTATCATCATCGGGTAACTTCGATCTAGGCTGACTCAGAACCCGGTGTCTACAAGAAGATTTCAATTTAATTGTATAAATATTTTTGTGACTTTTTATCGCACGCGTGCATGAATAAAATTTTTACAAACAAACACATAACACAACATAAAAAAAAGAGTTGAGAAAGATCTCACCAAAATCGGTGTGACCCTTCACACGTCGCGACCCATCTGGGG